>CM055090.1:10312711-10723623 GCA_029204025.1 Blomia tropicalis | reverse complement strand
ACACTGTTCATTGCACAATCATTCGAATCATAGATATAATTCAATGTCTTCCATTATTTGTTTGTTTATATCTCATGTATTGATTGATTGATTCATCAATGTCATATCATCATCAATATAGAACATCTTCAACGTTTTTCTTAACGGTTAACCCTTCCAATAATTTTTTTTTGATTTGTGTTTGCTTCGTGCAATCGAGTAGCATTGTCGTCTCATATGTACACAAAATAATAAATGTTTGTTTTAATAAGATTTTTTCTCAGAATACAAAAATAAATTGTACTTCAATGTAAACAATCCGGGACCTAGCTAGTCTCAGTGGAATGATCATAAACAACGTTACAAACGATGCATGGAGGTAAATTGATATTGAGTTTGCTTTGCGAAAGAAACAAAAAAAGTGACGGCAAAATGCTTTGGTACACTTGGTTAAAATGTTACACACATTATTCCATTGGTAACATAATCTTGAATGATGTAATGGCAAACAATGTCATCACCAATCCTGAACATGATCTATCAATCATTCTCTGTGTCAAGTTGAAAGTAAAGTAAGCTTTCCCTTTTTTTTATTTATTTTTCATTCTCATTCATTTCTGAGTATAGGAAAGATATGTCCGCTATGGTATATACAACATACAACAACGTAAATTGAGTCGAAAGGATTCTATAAATAGTGGCAATTAGTTGTCTCATTTCCTGCCAACTGACAGATCTTCACCCCCCACCAATCCACTCATTCATTGTTGACAATGCATCAACATTGTGCAATGTCGACCGACGTCGACGAATGTCGTCGACATTCCCCACTGATTCAAACGAAATTATTTTACTATAAGCCAACCAACTAGGCAAAAGGTCAAATTTTTTCTTATCATTGTTCATGTACCAAGTGCAAGTGCAAGCTGTTCAAACGCAAGACAAGACAAACCATTCTTATCAATGAGGGAACAGCAATAGAATCGAACAATATATATTGGAGACAAACGAATAATGGAAACTGATTTAGTTGTACAGCAAACAACGATCCTGTATGAATGTCCTTCGACTTTATGTCGACAAATGATCTACTACCACCACCATCATCATCATTATTGTTTGTTTGTACGTTCGTTGCCAATTCTGAACGAATCGAGATGAAACTTGAATGCGAGAGAAAGAGGATAGGGATTGAGTTGTGGCAAAAAATTCGAGGTCGACCGTCCGAAGGTGGCCAATTGTGTTCTATGTATGTATGTGCATGTGTGATCTGCTAGTAGCACATGTTTAGGTCTTATAGCAATTGTTCCAAATGCTGACACAACTGGCACTGGTACAAAACGGCGCCCGTGCTCGCGTCCACACATTTTCCTTATCCTCACGTCTATTCCGTGTTCTTCATTCTCAACTGGCGTCGATGTAAGCCGCCAGTGTGTGTGAACTTCTCTCTCTCTCTCTTTCATTCATTCATTCGTACGATTGACTCGCGTGTTCCATTCTAGTGTCTACACACATAGACACACACACACACACATCGTCTAATCAAAGTGCTGCTTCCATCTCGTCTTGGGATGCCACTCATTGATGCAACTTAGCCCAATACAATTCGTATGCCGTGTTGTCCATTCACATGTACGATGGTCTACTGGCGCCATACATTTTCACTTCACATCACACAAATTCGGGTAATGGGTCATTCTATTGGAAATAGAGAAATGCGAGAAGAAAAAGAGTCGCATGGGACCCGATTCAACTGACTGACGTACATGTGAATGTATGAATGAACATTTTGCGTTCGATGAGAGACATGATCGCATACGCATTCTCTCATTGTGCCCATTCACCAATGAATCGTATACACACATTAGACCCAAAAAAATACATAATAAACATGCACACATGCATGCATGGATACAACTCAAAAAACATAGAAAAATTGTTCTCCTTTTGTCCAAACATTTTTCCCCTTATTTGACACTTATCGTATCAATTCACACCGCATCGTGTACTAATAAGCAACAAACAAGTATTAATATTTTATTATATATTAATAACCGGTGATATGTCAACATTGAGATCATCATCATCATCATCAACATCATCATCATTTTATTCGTTGCCCTTATCATTGTTGACCTACTGACGTTTGATTGGCGTTCATTTAATCGTAAGTTTTTTTCCATTAATTAATCCATTCTCTCTTTTTTTAAAAATTGTGTTACTAATTTATATTGATCAATGTTATTGTAAAATGGGTAAACATTACCTATCGATATATTGTCGATTCCATTCAACTTATCTAAACGATTCTTTTTTTTTTTTGTTTGTTTGTTTATAGCAATAGTATATAAAGAATTATTGCACGATCCTTCATTTCATGTTTAGTCCCATTAAGTCGGATGTATAAAATTGTTTCCATTGTTGACATGGAATCCGAATTGTAATGCTTCCACGCGTCCAAAATAGGATCAAACATTTAATTTTATTTTTGGCTTTTATTGCCATTATCGTTATATACCCATAAACTTAATGTAATGTCTTTGATCGTATTAATAGTAGCATACATTAAAAAAAGATTTGTCATGTCATTTGAGTATGTAATTGAATGTGATCATAACGAATTGAACCGATCACGAACCAAAATCCCATGATTCATTTTAATTATTTTTTTATGTTTTTTGTTTTCTGGTGTGCATGTGTGTGTGTGTGTGTGTCGAATTTGCTAATCACAATTCTTGATGAACACAACACCAATTCATTATATATCATTTGAACAGATAGTTTTGTTCCAATTTGATTCTTGTTTATTCTTGAATGTAGAATTCTCATATTGTTCATTTGAATAAATTTGGTACCAATCATGTTGGAATGTTGTTCTCCCATTCATTACAAGTACACAATTGAGCCAATTTCCAAAGACACTAATATAATGAGTAGTAATGGCAACAACAATCGTATGCATCGATTTGTATTGGTTACCATGGCTTGTGTATTCCATGTGTACAACACTACCACCACGACCATCAACAATATATAATGTATATATTGTATATACTTGCACATCTTATTTGAATTCCAAAAAAACTTTTTTTCCAATGAACTTTTTCCTTTATTTGTGCTAATATGTATTAGAATTTATAATGATGGAAGACGGTATGAAAGAGGAAGAGAGAGTTGGCACAATAGGAATGGAAAGTTCCGTATTTGGTCATGAATATCGATTGATTATCAAGTGCCATACTACTACTTATGCTTTCACATTCCATTCACAATCGATTTACTTCAATCATTCGATTTATATGAGTGTGTGTGTGTGTGGATGATATAATCGTGGGCAAGGTCAATATACACATTTCAAGTCGATTTGTACACACGCAAGCAAATAAATGTTCCTGTACACAGGTAGTATCGGATCCTATGTCCATGTCATGCGCTCTTCGTGATCACCAATAAATATGTACAACACACTCTCAATGTACTCTCAGTGACAGTGTTTCCATGTGTATCCACAATGCTTAGTCACTTGAACTCGAAGCTTATCACTTTCTCCATTTCTCTCTCTCTCTCTCTCTCTCTCTCTCTCTCTCTCTCATTTATGTTTATATACTCTCACATTCTCTCAGGGTCTATTTGGCGTGAACGTGTGTCAAACATGTCACTCAGAATTGGTTCATGTTGTGTACATGGAGCCATGGAACGCTACCCCATAAATAGATGGATTGAAATTAGATTTCCGTTTTAATAAGGTTATGTTTGGTGGAAAAAAAAGGTTATTCTAGTATTTATTTGAAAGAATATTTTCCGTTCCATGTTCTTTTGAATCTATATATATTGAATGTTCCAATAAAAGAAATAATTTAAGCTTTTTTTTGTTATCGGAAAAATATCGATAGAGTATATATATATGAACTTAATATTGTCAAAGTTTGTTTGCTTGCTTGATATTTGGTATGTCTGTCTATGCATTTGAGTAATGTGATACCAGATGTGATGAGACAGTTTATGTTTGGCCAACTCGATAATGCCGCTGTCCTCGCCCGAAAGTGATGCGGCCTTTGTGAACATACATAAAGAAAGAGCGAGTGAAAGAAAAGGAGAGAGAGAGAGAGAGAGAGAGAGAGAGAGAGAGAGAGAGAGAGAGAGAGAGAGAGAGAGAGAGAGAGAGAGAGAGAGAGAGAGAGAGCGCAATAGTGCACAGGAATTGGCATCGTGAATGTTGGGTTTTTTCTGGTCGACCGATAGTGAGCTTGCATTTAAACTGAAATCAGTATTGACCGAAACGATTCGTTTACAATGATGATGATGATCATCATCAGCACCATCGTTCTATACCTTGCCGCAAGGCCAAAAAAAAGTAAAATAAATGAAAGTTAACAAAGAAACAAAAATGAAAGTCATGGATCTCATGTTGTTCTCATCTATATTGTATTGGACATTTTGTCAAATCAATATTGACGTAAATCTATTTTTGACTAAATAAAACAAAGGTATAGAAAAAACTGTCATCGATTCATTTTTTCGGGCAAACGGGTTTCTGGGTGTGTGTGTTTGGGCTTGTTGCTTCACATTGAATACCCGATACTTTTGAGTTAAATTAGAAATGAATTGACAAACTTGTCACTCAATTCTTGAATAGAATTGATTATGACCAAATGTAAGTGCCAATGTACTAATCATAATCGACAAGTCACACCAAATCATACTTCTTCGGTGCAATACTCTGGTTCGTTTCTGTCGGTGAACCGTCTGATCTGGTCGTGCTGTTAGCGCCTTCGCCATTTACAGTTCTCACCGACGCTTATCGATACTGCCAAATGATAGAGACGAACCATTTACACTTCATTGCAATCGATGGACGAGATTGGAAGAGAGAAAAAAGAGGGAAAAAAAGAAAAAGAAAGAAAAAAGTAGATGCACAAAACGGGAACGAAACCATTTTGTCAGAAACATTGATTGACGACTAATGGCATAACATATTAGGTCCACGTTTCAACATTTCATCTACTTTTTCTTTCTCTCCATCTTCATTTAAAATGTGAATATTCGATTTGATTTCGTTACTTCAATTTAAATCAATTTTGACTTTCACATTAAATAATTTGTATATTCCAACATTTCAATTTCATTACGTCCAATTTATTATTGCATTGAAAAATATTTTATTTCTTACATACAAATAGATTACAAACATCAATAAAATTATGAACGGTAATTTCTTTTTTTATTTTGATCAAAGTCATTTCAAAATATTTTCCTTTCCATCATTTCCCCTTTCTATATTTAAACTTATATGTTTATGTTGAAAATTCACATTTCATCTTTATTGGAATTTTCGTTCTCATTCAATCATCAGACAAAATTCATTTTATTTCATTTTATTAAGCTGTCGTTATCGGTATAATAGGATAATGTTCAAATGCATATACATCGAATGGTACATTAACCCATGCTAGCAAAAAAAATTTAATGGGAATCATTTTAATGTTTATTGTCCAATGTAAAAATGTCAAAGGTTTCATTTGGTTTGAGATATAAACTCTTGTTCAATATATATTACCATTACAAATTAGACTAGTACACCGAAATGCTTCTTATTTTATTACGTTTTTTTTATGAGCTACATACATAGATAGATAGATTGATTGATCGATTGATTCACACTGAACGAAAACCAATGTTGTCGTCATTTTTTTTCGTTGTAATCAAATTAGCGTTACAAATCTACGATACCTCATTGTCATTGTCAATGTCTTCTCGTTCGAGGTCGACATTTTTCTATTAATAACCAACATTAAAAGTAGCAATTAATGATGTCGTTCGAAATTAACAAATAAAAAAAATGTATTACCTTTTTATATTCTCCATTTCCCTCCCCCACCATCATACCGGTAAACCAAATTGCAGTTGAAACAATGGAAGGAGGTCATTAAAGAAACAAAAAAATGCTACCGTTCCATCTACGTGGTTGATCTATAATCCTATCGGTAGCAACAACGACGTCGACGACAACATCCACGACATCATCATCACCATCAACAAGATCACCATAGACATCAAATAACATCAACAATAACATCGTCAACCATTGTCATATATCACCTCAGCCTTCAAACGACCGTCAACTTTTTTTTATCTCTTGGTGAGGATATTTTACTCAATTTTTTGTGTGTGTGTTTCGTTCAGGTATATATATTTATATACACGTAATACCTATGTTCGTAACGAGCAGCCTAATTCCGATCATCATTATTATGCAGCGGTGAGATGTCTGTTTGTATACGTCGGCGTGTGTGTGTGTGTGTGTATGGTGGTGTGGTGTGTGTGTGTGCAAACAAACATTGTCGTCATCATCATAGTATGTTCCCACAATAGGTTTCGTGTTTGATATTGTCGGGTACAGTTATCTCTATCAGTTTAACTCTAACCACGATCCGATTGTGTTCTTGTTTGTACTTTATATTTGTATTTTATGTGAGTTGACTTGATAATCGACACCAACGTCGATCGAACACCACCAATATACACACACACACAAAAGGCCACAAAACCGATCAGATCGTCGACATAGGACAAATGTTTTGGATGTGGTTATAATCAGTGAATCGATTGATTGTCATTGCAACCAAACCCATAACGCACGTTCATTTTCATAAATTTGGTGCTTGTATCCATTGAGATTGTGTGATCCGACAACTACAACAACAACAACAACAACATCATTCTTCCATTCAATATTGTTCCAATTTGTGTTTTCCACATCTATTGTATATTGACTGTCACCTGTCCACATAACATAATACATCAACACCAGCATCATCAAACATCACTCACATCGTCACCACCACCCCGATTGATCATGGAACCACTTTATCAACATTCCAATGAGAATAACTCATTAACCGTCGAACGTGAAACGACATTTCAATCGAGTTCGGCACCGACCTCTCCAACCAAAATTCCAGCTAATGTCATCAATTTAATAGCAACCAACCAAAATGCCAGTGGAGATAGTAGCGCCGAATCGACCGCCAGCGCCGATGAATTACATTCTCGTGCGATCGGTGCATTTGGTGCCGATCTCGGAAGTCGGCATAAATCGCATCGGTCGGTCAAGTTTCCCGACGACAATGCCATTGTGACCGGATATCATGAAGCACCAGACCCTTACCGTTATGGTGAGTTCATGTTATCATTTTTTTTGTTTACATTTAACTAGAAACCAAACCAAGAAAAAAAAAGAAGGGAAGCTCAACTTCCACTACATTGACCATTATAAAAAAGGGAATTCTATATTACAATAGTTTTACTTTGATTTGGTCAACAAAAACACCAACAACAACATCAACATAGACGCGATTTTAATATTAGTCCAATGGCTATGAATCAAGGATATAAATTTGTGTTCTTGTATTATATATATTTTTTGTCATTTATATACACTCTTGGATTTTGCAATTTCTTCATTGGTTAACGGAGCTAGATCACGAACATGAAAACACAATAGTCGCATTCAATTAGTATTAAGTGAGTTGCTGTCAATAAG
This sequence comes from Blomia tropicalis, assembly GCA_029204025.1. NCBI lineage: Eukaryota > Metazoa > Arthropoda > Arachnida > Sarcoptiformes > Echimyopodidae > Blomia > Blomia tropicalis. Next base: position 10,716,101 of record CM055090.1, on the reverse strand, counting down.
CGATAAGTGTAGCAAACATGCTTCCTCATAATATGCCAAGCAATCGTTGATTCACTTGTGATTGTTTACCCAAAAACAAAAAAAAAACATAACGAATCAAACCACACGTTTACATGGGACAATTGAGATCAACTTCCAATGGTTGGTTTGGTTGGATCAAACCGAACTGAACCAACCCGAACCAAACCACAATAAAGTAGGCCACAATAAAGCAAAAAAAAATTCTATGTAGGAATGATTTGCGATCTATATCCATTGAAATTTATGATTGTATCAAACTGTCGCAGAAGAAGGCCAAATCTACCAAAACACACACAATGACAAGCCATCATTTGAGTCATAGTTAAAATATGCTTATTGTTTCAACCCTTATTAATAATGTTACCTTCTTTCAGTTGCCGATATGGACAATGATGTGGAATCGGTTTCTATTGCATACAAAGAAGCGTGTGCCAAACAGAACATCATTCCAATTAGTTCGGTATTGGAACAGATTCAGGTATGGTTCAATCTTTTTTTTGTGCTAACAATGTGCCAAAATTCTGTACCACTAAGTCAATGTTTGCCTATGACATTTGAATTCATATTCGAAGGTGGCAGCAACCCATTCGTGCCTATGCATTTCGTATTCCGTTTTTTTTCCATTGACTTGTATATGCCACAGCATAAATGTGTTCGTTAGCAAGTTGTGTTCAACTATGATTATGCTTTAATTAGCCAATCAAAACTAACTCAAATGAGTATAATAAACTGTGCTCACTAATTAGTTTGTGGCATATAGTTTGACGCGTACACTTGCCACTCGATGAATCGTGTTCGCCCAATGTGTGTGTGTGCGTTTCATATTCTTCCCCATTAAATGAAGTATATCAATTAATAAATGTTCTTTATAATTAGTTAGGCTCAGGTTATCAGAATCCAGGCACCCCATTACAATTGATATATGTATGACCGTGTATGTGCGATTATGTTTTACTTCTACTTCATTTTTTTGTTTTGTTTTTCATGGAAAAGAAGAGAGAAAAAGAGAGAATTCATTTTCTGGCGCATTCAATTGTAATTAACCCATAGCCAGAACACATTAAATCTAATCAACAAAAATACACAACTTTCATTTCAATACAAGTGTAAATCGATGTTCTTGATCGATGCCGTCATTGGTATCTGTTACACACAAATGACAAAATCCATTCTCTAATCAAGAGTTTCACTTGAACAAGATTGATTTTGAACGGAACACGAATTTCATTACCGTTTCATTTATACGCATTGATGAACAACTCTATACACACACACACACATAAAACATACAAGGAATGACGTTACTATTTATTGAATAATTGTCCGATCGTATGAGATGAGATCGAATCGAATAGTTCGACCTTTCACTAATTTGTATGCTTGATATGTAGGTTTATACTTTTAATTCAATTAAAGATTCACCATGTTCATCAATGGGTTTTCTCCTTTCTGGAAACTTTACTTACAGCAATCGACTTCCACTTCATTGAGATGAGACGAACTCTAACTAATAAACGTTTTTCGTTTATTTTGAGTTTGGTTTAACTTTTCCAAAATGATTTCCACCTTCCACCGTGTACTGTTGCCATTTGAAATTATCTTCGATTTGTTTCAATGTTTGTACACGGTCTACAATTCAAACAATTGGAACAACGGCAATTTATATTGGCAAACTCCATCCGTTCCCTCATTATTGTTAGCTACCTTTCCAGACGTCGGCCTACATTGCAATGCAATGCCAAATGAGATGTCCTAAGTGTTTTTTACGGCCAACCTTGACTATTGATTTTTTTTTCATTTCCAATTTTTATTTCTTGTTACATTTACATTAAATGATTCATTGCCGACAATGGATCCAGGTTGGCAGCCGGTTTTTTCATGTTTGGGCGTGTATGTGTGAATGCGTTCTAACATTCTCCCTTTAACATTTTTGTCCGTTTGCCACTAACTTGGTTATGGTTGGTTGTATTGAATTTGCTGTCAATGGCCATTACCTTTGCCGAACCAAATTTTGATTGGCGCCTTAACAAATTGAGTGCTGGAATTGGAGAAACGCACATTCAATGTGTTTGTGCTATTATATTAAATAAGCAACAAACCAATGTTAGCCATTGGTGCCATTATCAAATTATCTAACCTGTATGTATACACCCAAAAATGAAAGAGTCACAAACTGATTCTTTTTTTCCATTGGTATACGGGAGCTACAGCTAACCCATAATTGATGAACAGTTTATTGATTTGTTATTATTGGGTTTTTGGTTAATGGTATATGCTATAGCACCTTTCACTAAGAAAAGAAAAAAAGAAAATTGTACTTGAATTCGTTCAGTGGTAAATGTATTTATTCAGTCCATTTGGATAATATATAAACTCTTGTCGTTTTTGTCGTCACATGATGGGTCAAGGATTACTTATCGAAAATAAAAAAAAAAAATAACGATCAATGATCCATTTGTATCGATTGATGGTAGAGTTCTTTTTCCTTTTTTCACGGCCAATTCATTGGTCGTACATGTGGGGAACGAGAATGAGAACAAGAAAAGAGAGAGAAAGGCAACAAACACCAAACGAGCATTATGGAACAATATATCACGTCCATAATCTATGACGACATGTTTGGTGTCTCCACCACTCTAACCTAAAGAATATATAATTTATTAATTTTGTTTCATATATTAAATGTATATAATATTATTTTATTCATTTCTATCCTTTCGTTTTCCCGTATCGGCTCGTCGTTTTATTCCGGATAAATCTAATTACTCATTGGAACATATGCTTCCATACTCCTGATGCCGTCATCATCACCCGCCGCCACCCCTTCAAATACATCTTTTCTTTTTTTTGGTTGACGTCGACGACGCCATTGCTTCCAAATTTAATCCAATACAAACACATTGCATATTGAAAATTCTCAACCCGTCGCTTGGAAAAAAAATATGTTCATTCATGTATGTCAACGTTGAATGCATTGATTCATCATTCAGAATTTTAAATGCAATCGTATGCGAGCACAAGACCTTATTCTACGTGGTAAGTTTTATATCTAATTCAATTGTCTTGCACATTGTTCACAATTTGATTAACAAAGAAAAAAAATCTATTTTTATTTTTTCATAAATAACTACTACTACTACACACACACACACACACACACATGCATGTATAGTTAGTAACATTAATGTCTAATATTTGAAGTAAATTTTCCACTTTCTATATTAATAAAGCTTGTAATGTGTAAATCATTAGAAATTAATTCCTTCGTTGATCATTAGGACGTTTCTCTCTTTCTTTCATTCTTTATTTATATTTAATGGAGTATATACTTTTAATGTAGTGTTTGAAATATTGATATATATATATACGCCAACTCATATTCGTCCCAAGGGTCCTATCTATACATTGTCACAAATGGTAGCATTGGGATGACATGAGAATATTATCATTTCCTAGAAATTGTTTCTATGTACAATCATTTACCGGTTAGATGGCATTACAAATCACAAATAGTTGAATGTTGAATTGTAGTTCATGATTATTGAATAACGTTGGATTGAACATTGACAATTTCCGATGACATTGGCGCGTCAACGATATTCGGAACGTAAAAGTGCAATCCCATTCTAAACAAAATTTTTTTTGTTAGTTTTCTATTGAAATGAAACTATCAATAGAAGTATGCTTCAATTCGGAAATTCAACATTATTGACGAATGAAGAATTGAATGTTCTTTTCACATTGAAATCATTCATTCCACTTTACATACATTTTTCTTTTGGAGAGCGGATATAATCTAAACAAATTGTTACAATTTGCTTTTTCTCAAGTGTATTGCCCGTTTAAAGCATAAATTTTCAGTTACCATTCAATTCGTTTTTTTTTCAATTTGTTAGAATACGGAGAAGAGGGAAACTTTTATATCGACGTACTACACAAATTTTGCCTATCCATACAATAATAGACATGTTAACGCACTATAGTGGAAACTAAATTTTAATTATCATCCTTTTTTTAATGTAAACGTTCATACTACTTTATAATATTGATGATTGCTTTCTTTATTACACAAAAGACTCCACATCCATAGTCATGAATCTTTCATTCGTCCGTTTCAGTTCCTTTAACTTTGCCATGTAATTAACTTTTGTATTTTGAGATTACAACAACCAAGTTGACAAAATGGCAGTAGATTGTTGTTGTCATATACGGAAAGATAATCGTCTTGTGATTATTTGATTTATAGGAATTTAATTCAAACTCCATCAACCATAAATACAAAGCAATGTGTGTGTGTGTAATGCTATTCAATGTGGTGGATTTTTTGGTTGATGTTTGCTTCCCTGCATTGTATTTCTGTGTTTTGAATGAAAACAGAACTTTGCTTGCCATATTTAATTAACTTTAAACTTTCCGTGGTTATTAAAATTGTTTATCATTTGTTAAAATATTAAATAGTTTTAATTATAACATTAAACAGTTTGGTCTAATTAATGAATAAAAGTTTAAACTAAATTTAAACTATATATTTTTCATCTTGTTTTTTTTTGTCAATAGGCGAACACTTGGATGCTCATCAATGTGAAGCATTGGAAGCAATTCTCAAACGTGTGTTATTCCGTTTGATTGATTTGGACTCGTGCAATCTCGATTGTGACGTAAGTTGTTTTTCGTCATTTTATTCTTGTTCAAATATCATTTAAATTGACACTTGAAATCGTTCAATAGGGCGCATCAGCATTGTTTGATATGATCGAATTTTACGAGTCCGCTTCACATTTGTCTATTGCTAACAATACATCGATTGGTGTCATTGGTTGGCAATCGTTATGTCGTACATTGAAAAAGGTTTGCTTTTTTTTTGGTTCACATGATTGAACGCAAATAATAATTCTTATTTCTTTTCCTTTTTATTAAATTAGACGGCTTGTTTGCAATATCTTGACCTAAGTAATACGGGTCTTAATGAACAAATTCTACTTATAATGGGCCGAACGATTCGTGTTGGTTCACATTTGGTTACGTTACATTTGGAAAATGCTGGTCTTTTCAGTCGTCGATTAGCCATTCTTGGTATGTTTACATATTTGCAAGTTTAATTAAAATAAAATAGAATTTAATTCAATGATCGTATGCATTTTAGTATCGTCAATCAAATTCAATACCAGTTTGAGGGAACTATATTTGGGCGAGAATAAAATCTGTTCCGCTGATTGTGTTCAATTGGGAAACTTGTTACGAGGCAATGCCTATCTCAACGTACTAGACCTTCGAAGTAATCTAATTCAAGATATTGGTCTTGATCACATTTGTGAAGGCCTCTCACATCAACCATCATCTAGTACAGTGTTTGACATTTTCGAAGGTAATCGTAATCGTGGTTCAATGTCTCAAAATGCGGGCATTCTTATTCTCAATTTGAGTGACAATCAATTGAGCAGTCGAGCAATGAATCGATTGGCACAAACTCTTGTAAGTTTCCCATCAGTTTCTATTTATAGTAATCATCATTAATTGGTTATATATTTATTTTATATTCAATATAGTCACAATGTCGCTCTTTGATTGGTATTGATCTCTCCAATAATATGTTAGGCGACGAAGGAGTATTGATTCTCAAAGAAGGGTTGCTTCAATGTCAGACACTTAAGTATCTGAATCTGTCAAACACAGGCATCACTTCAGAAGGTTTGTATTTGTATTTGTTGCATATATTTATTTAATCAACCATATAATTTGCGTGTACCCTTAGGCTCAAATGCAATTGCGGATGTGATCAACCGCAGCTCTAACTTATCCATAATTGATCTAAGCAACAATGACATCACTCAAGATGGTTTTATGGCAATTCGTGATGCAGTCAGGTGTAATAAACGTATCACAAAATATGTCCTTTTGCCACAATCGAGCTATCCGCCAAGTGATGGATCGCGACCCGATGACAATATTGAGGAAATGGTGGAAGAGATCGATTCCTATTGTGATCGTAATAAATCGGAAGTGAAATATGATGAGATTGACGAAATTCTAAACGGGGTATGTACTTATCGTTTATTTATGTACATCAAAATTTGGCTAATTCAACTGAATCTAATTGTTTCCGTTATGTTTTTTTGGGGTAGCACTTACGAAGCGACATTTCCATCTATAGCGAGATTGACTTGAACAACATCAACAATACATTCAATGACAGCAACAATAATTTTAGCTATCCAAGCGGGGACAGCACTAGTCCATTCTACTGTGATAAATCGGCCAATGACGTCAATAGTGACGGTGATGATAGTGAAGATGAACAAAATCAAAATGGAAAGAAGCCAATCTTAATGCGAACGGCCAGTCTCGGCTCATGGGAACGTCCGGTCAAATCGGGTCGTTTCAGTGTATCACCCGTTGATTTAACTTTCGATGAGGCTGAAATGGCCAATACTGACATACAAATCAATGTCGATATGATCAGTCCTGACCGAGATGATGAACCAATGCCCGAACCATTCACGCCCAAGATGGATGTGATGGAGGTGCAAAACTATAGTTCCGATGATGATAATGGAAGCGACATATCGCAAACTGAAACCGACCAATTGTCTGATCTTCCCAGCAAGGACATTTTTATGGGTATGTCACGTTTGATGCCGCCACAACAACGATCATTCCGACGAATGAGTTCGCCCGCCATTACCGTTGCCGGATTGGTAAAAGCACCGAAACCGAAATCAAACTTACAATTAAAATTATCGGGCAATTTGGAGAGTCTCGACTTAAAGAGCTCGTTGCCATTGTCGCCCACATTTTTTGCTAAATTCGGTAAGCAATAATATTTCAAAAATGTGTTCTCACAATTCATTTTCTAATCTCTTATCATAATGTTTTTGTAATGGTAGATTTCTCTGATCTGTCCTTACTTCGTTTGCCAGTCGAAGTTGAAGAGATTATCTCAAATCTACCCATACATAATAGTGATTCGGAAGAGTTGATCTTTCTATTTGAACAAGAATTGACCTGTCTCAATAAGACACAATCGGAAACCAGGCCTGAACAATGTGTCTATTGAACACATGAAGCCCACATAATATGATAAAACAAATTATGTTTGTTTTGTCAATAATTCAATTGAAAGTTTGGGCAAATAGTTTGATTGGATCGAAGACCTCACAATTTCTCACTCGCTCCCTTTCTCGTCTGTCCAAGTAGCCGTCTTGACCGAATGGGGTCGCCCGTCCTCACCCACGTGACCGTGTAGTTCAAAATGATATACACATACACACACACAAACACATATTCTTCACCACACATACACCATTTGTTGACCACAATAAGTTTATTTTCCTATCAAACCAAAATGTGAACTTATATCTCTTGTTTGACTGTTAAAACCCATATCCATAATTATGGGTTGAATTGAATTGTATGAATGATTCACCAGATCCAGCCGATACCATTCGGAAACGTATAGGTTGAATTAGTATAATTTTTGAGTCAATATAGAAATGATATATAAATATATGAATTCGAACTGAATAAAAATGGCTCGAAAATTAATTTCAATTAATTGTTGTTAAATTATAAAATAGTTCAAAGTGGTTTTTGCTAAACAATCTTAAATCATAATCAATAGATGACGCCTTCATCTCAATTAAGATCTGCGAAGTCAAGATTTATCATCTTTGGCAAGCATTGAAGAATCAATACATCCATTTGTTTCATCAACTCCGAATTCAAGTATTTTTTTATTATTCATAAATTGTTGCATATTCAATTAATCAATCGAAGTTCCATCTGCCGGCACATCTTAGCCTTGTTTTTATTAAAATGTAAGTATTGCATCCTCTTTTCAATATTATAATCTTTTTTATTAGCTATTACACTGCGGTCGTCTCCCATTGTATGTTGGTTCGCTCATCAAGAGACGCACTGTTGATCATCTGAATGGAATCAATCGCTTATTTATAGCCTATAATGATGCAAACAAACAAAAGTGGCAACAAGTTAGCGTAAGGGGATTGGATGTTGATGTTGATGAGTTCGTAACGAGCATTGTATGCTTTCAACACACACACACACACACACACAAACACTTTGCACCTGTTTGTTTCACTACATTTCAAATGCAAACGACATTTGCTATTTGATAGGAAATAGGAAATAATATGCAACTGCAGCAGATTGTTATTTTACGTTTAACGATCGTCCATTTGATCAATGACTACGAACGATATTGCGCAATGGTCAATTCTTAAGATTGAGTGTGTGTGTGTGTGATGTTGTAAATCATTCGGTCATTGAATATTCGTTATATGAGTGCATTTATATTGAGTGCCACAAGTATTGGTCAATTTCTAATTAGTATTTCACTGCACCAATCAAAAAGTAACATTAGATGTTGAATTAATCACATGCTAATAAATCGAGAATGTCGATTGACTAGTTTGCAATAGTTTTTTTTCCTTTTCGTATGCTGATCGAATTGAAAATGAATCTCTTTTTTATACAAACGGTTTGACGAGGGCATCTGGCCAAATGTTAGTGCGACATACCAAACCATAGTTCAAATCGATGGAGAGCATCATAATAATTGAATTAAAATCTTAATTGTATTGACGGTGGCAACGACGGTGCAAGCCATCTTCTTGCTCGATTATGTAGCCATTCAATTAATCATGGAACATGTGTACATCGCTTACATCATATGGCGTCCACTAGGATAGTCAACACAATGTTGAATGATGCCTCATCTGCCCGAATGGACTCTGCTCATATCGACACTAATTAGCAATTGGTTCTGAATTGAATTGAATTGAATTGAATCGAGTTGAATGGATCACTATAAATAACGTCCACACTCATCTTTTCATTTTTACTTTTTGATTAGTTTGGTTCCACCATTCGATGACCAAACATATTTGCATTATATTCCTCGATCATGGCCTATATGTTAATGTGCCATGTTCAAATCGAGCTCAGCGCCCTAAAACATCGTTACTGTCCCCGATCCATGTCCATTTGGTTATCGTATTTTTAGCCATTTAGCCAATCATAACCAACCATTTGATAATGGCAAATGTGTGTAGATGCACTTATGTGAGTTTGTGTGTGTGTGTGTGTGTTGGCATCAATTAGTTCATTACTTCATCTTGCTTACATTTTGATCATTCGAAACTCTACTTTACTGCCATATATCTAAAAAGTGATCCTTACCTCTTTGGCCGCTCCTTGACTTATCTTTGGCTCAATACATTCGTGACCAGGTAATTTAATTAGCCGTACACATAGTTCTCATTCATATAGACTCATATCCATAGCTATTTTCGATGCCAGTCATCTGCTCCTTATGGTCAATTCATATAAGTATTGTCTCTCGTTCCTTTATTATTTTTTTTTCGTTTTAATGTGTTGATTAATTGATCCATTTGGGTCGTCTCACATCCGATCAATTGAATGATCATAGTTTATGACAGTAGCAAAGTTATTGAACTAATCAAGCAAAAGAGAGAAAACAACATTACAGTTCAACTATTCAATTAATGTGTATAGACCAAATTAGCATCAATAATCGGGCGAGATTGGTACCAACCGTTCGGGAAAAAAAACAAGATGACAATCGTTTGGTCAATGGCATGATCATCGAATTAGCCGATCGCTGTCATTCAGATCGATTTAACCTACCTGAATTGACCATCTTTAGTTCTAATCAGCATAACGCAAAATCAATGATGATTTATGGTTCAATATATAACTGACCTTATGTTTATAATAATCCAAAATTGACGCTTCCCTTCGTTTCATTCATTTATTCATTCATGAACTGAACCCAATTGCAACTTGATTTAAATCTATAAAATCTTTACCTATTTATTATAATCATCGTCATAATCAACTGTATTTTCTTTCCATTATATTTAGTCATGACACGGTATCGTCCTTCATATCGTAATTATTTCATTTTGTACTATCAAAACGTTTAAATTGCGTTGTAATATTTCGACTAAATCTAGTGTATCAGTGTGTACTACCGAATCGGTGGTGGTCAATCGGGCAACTGACACATCATGTCACGATATGGGCCGATCGAGATTCTGTTTCATGAAAAAAAGTAACTTGACATGCCATTGAAACATTGCCATAGACACGGACATGGCTAACCGATAAACTAATTTAGTCCTTCTGGTCGTTTCGAACGGTTGATTCGAATGGAGATGGCTATAGCTAACTACGAACTAGCTTGACTGCAGTCTATTTCATATAAATCAGTGGAAACCAACAATTAGTCGAGTTAATTTGCAATTTTCCATCTCTAATTTAAATGTTCACCTGTCGCATGATTGCATTGAATACGGCAAAGATGGCTGCTATATTTCCACTTCTTTAACTTCATCATTGTCGATATATCGAATGGGAACTGTTTAATTTATATGCGCCCATAAATTGACCACCATTTCAATGAGTTTCAAATCGATGTTTATGTTGTGTTGTCTTGTTTTCTCCCGTTTTTTATTATGGCTTTATTCACTTCCACAATTGGCCTCAATCGTCGGTTTTGTTTGTTTGCCTTGTAACATCTATATATCAAGCCATTTGACAAATTGAGCAAAATGTGTCGACACAAGTGAAATCCTAGTAAATAGGTAATAGATTTTCAATGGAAATTCATTGCAGATTAATAAAGGTATAGATTCGTATTCAACAAACTGTTTGTTGGTCAAATAGTATCAATTAACTTTGTTCTTTATTAACAATAATAAATAAATGTTTTAGCTTAAACATTTTAGATGATTACCATTTTAATTGATCTCAAATGTAAATTGAATCCGTTCAACTTTTTGTAGATTTAATTGTGCTACTCAATTTCTTCTCTACTTTTATTCTTTTTTATCATCATCATATTAATATTAAAGTTTGTTTTTCTAATCATCATTTGCTTGCGGATACAAGATGAAATGAGATGCCGAAATCGATTGGCAAAATATTATGAGACAATTTCATCTAAAGACTTTAATCATAAATTCGATTCAAAAAACAAACTCTGAAATAGTTTGAGTTGTGTGTAGACACAATAAATTTCATCATAGATTAAATAAATGTCCGGAACGATCGATGGCCACAAGAGAGAACATTACCTTTTTTTTATTTTTGTTCGTTTGAAGGCGATTGGCGTCAAGTGTGGATGGATCCAATGCACTAATCCAATGCAAACTCAACTCTATGTTTGAACTGTAATGATCAGTTTCGATCGAATATTTTTTTAAAAAGATTTGTTTAGTGTTATAATGATAGTATCCACTGCCTAGTTACATAACTTATGTATGTTTCTCACATCGACATCGAATATTGTGTGTTGCGAGGTAATTAATAGTTGGACAATGCGTCTCAGTTGATCACAGGCACACGATGCATATATACATTCTCTCCGGTCCAATGGTCGGCCACAATGCGATTGACCGATGTGAGCCGAACTTTTTTTTTTATATTTATAATATTGTAATATTACGGCAACACACTCATTCCATTCAATGTGTTGTGTGATTAATCGCAATAGCAAGGCATTAATCTAGCCATTGCATCGGCACCATTCGGCTCTTGGTTCTTTATTAGCTATAATACATTGTCGACGAAGGCAATCGATACTTTAGCACGTTTGCTATTGATGTTTTTCTTTTTCTTGGTGATGGTGATGATGATGATGATAGTAATAGTAAGCTTTGTACATGTTCTTAGGGAATTGGCACTTTTCACTCCATTCGAACAATTGTTCCTATAATACCATTGGGATACCTCTATTTCAATCCAAAGATTAGACGTTTCCTATACTCTTTTTTGTTGGCTTACCACCATTTAAAATTAGGAAATCATTGAATCATACACTAGATTAACGGCATCCACCACCATAATTGGTCCCGTTATTGTAGAGTAATATACATTCTCATTATAACAAGCACCACTAATTATTGACCGCTTCCCATTCTGCCCAAAAGGTTTATATCCCGACACCGACACCATCGTTCCATCCCGAAACACTTATATATGTTATATAGTATATATATATATATAAATCTTTTGATTTACAAGTCAATGTTTGAATGAGAGAACTGATTTGATAGGCACATAAATACTTTATATCGTTTGTGTGTCCGTTATAACGACTCTATCAATGTGTGCACATCTCTTTCTCACCTCTCTGTAATTATCCCCCGATTGGGTTACGCCATTTCGTGTACGAATGTGATCGGTCATGTATATCCTCCATTGTAATGTATCATCGTGAACATTGGCGAACACATTCGAGTTTGTGTGGACACAATGGAAAATGAGCACGCACCACACAACAACATTGAAGAGTTCAGTTCACGGGTCAAACTGTTTCGAATCAATCATTCTGAATCTGGTCATCTTTCCAAATCAGTCCACCCCAATCATGAGATTTTATTTTTCTTCTCCTGTTAATTATTATTATACATTTTAGATTAGTCTCATTGTAATTACTTAACATTCTGATTGAATCTCATTTTCTTGGAACATAAATATCTGTTCTATTGTAATAATGGTTTAGTAAATCTTGATCTTCTCTTTGATCGTTTTCTTTGTTTTGTTATTTTTCTGTTATTTGAGGACACAATCTTGTCCACTCGAACACCGTAAAAATTGTTGTCCTATCGAATTGTCTACAAACAGGTCAAAATAGTGTAATAGGAGGGGGAGGGGGAATATTCCCGTTGACAGTGACATTGTAAATGTGAATGTGATCATTACGGTCACCATTTACCCGTACATTTCCGTACACCATCATAATCCTCAATTGGACATTGGAGACTATGTGAAGACGTTCGATGAACGATAGATGAGATCAAGTGAAACGGACAGATCGTGACTCACAAATTGGATTATCGTCCTCGCTCTCTAGCTCTCCTCATTCATTCATTCATTCATTCATTCATTCATTCGTATCCATCACCGTTCATCATACTTTTACTCTGGTCACTTGTTGATCATTTCCAGTTCTGTAATAGTGTTTTATTGAATGAAAATGTCGAACATTGGAAATGGTTTTGTTTGGTGTCATCACCTTTTTGTTGTATGTATAAATAACGATGTCAACCAAATGTTGTATGACAAGCAAATTATATTATTAGTTCACAACTGAAAACAATCAAACACTTTGAGTTGTTTTAAATTGTTCGAACGATTTCAAAATCAACCAAACATCTCATAGATGGCGTGTACTTAAATCCAATGTGAATTAATGAATTCAAAGTCCAATTACCTATCCAAACTATTAACTCATTGAACAAGGATAATAACATATTGATCGGAAAGATGTTTATTTACATTATTTGTGAGAATGACCAATTAATTGCCGTTTGATCTTTTTTTATACAGGGTTTTGATCGGTATTGGCCGTTTCATCGTTATCGTAAGCTTATTATTTCAACGTTAAACTGGAATTTGATTCGTTTGGTCGATACATAAGAGTCGACAAGTATCATCAACGTACAGCTGTTGTTGCTGTTGTTTTCGAACGATAATTGAGAACACCACGCCAATGGTAACACCTATGAACCAATTGAACATCGTTCAATGAATGATGGAAGGAGTTGGTCAAGGCGTGGTTTCAATGCCAACTGACGTCCCATCGCATGTTGAAACATGCACTTTGTCGAGGTATTGGTATACACCATAATTAGACGACCATTGCCTCTTTGCCGATGCAGCACAGGTTCTATTGATCTTGATCGTGCGTCTTCTGTGTGTTGTGTCTTGTCTTGTCGGCTAGCCATCTTCAACGAAACTCAAGTCGGTCGAGATTCAGTCTTCGTCCAGTCACCTGAGCGACAACACATACACAACGTTTGCTTTTTTTATTATTAATACCACTTGTGGATCGTGTGTGTGTGTGTGTATGTATTGTGTATGTTTATGTACGACACGACCACGATCACGACCAACCTAAACAACCAACAAAACGGTGATCAAGTTCCTGTGTTCCTTCATATCTCTTGTTGTGTAGAATCTCTGGCACAATATTGTTAGAGATCGTGCCGCATCTGACATTTTTTTCTCTTGGTGGCGAATCGATCGATTAACGCCTTACCGTGTCAAGCAGATCATGCACGATATTGATCACGATTCGACCAACCCCGTTGACATGATCAGTGTATCAACTAGCACGTGTATCAAGTTTACATAATTCAGCCATTCAACCACAAAAAGTGTATCATCCTATTCTTCCTTCTACTCATCCTCATCATCGTAAACATCATTCGGTTTCATAATATGTAACCGATTTTAGTGACATTTCAATTCAACTTATTGATCATCAATTTATATTCAAATATTCATCTTATAATATTTACACATCAGAATCAAGATGCTTGCCTCAACGCCAAATTTATTGCAAATGTGCAGGTAAGAAAATTCATTCATTTGGTTGTGTGTGTGTGTTTGTGCGTGTGTTTGATCATTTATAAAATGCGAGCAATGATTGTAAACTAATCTGGCATATGATGTCACATTTGATCGATTATATTCGGTGCTGATTCTGGAGGTAAAGAATTGGTACTGACATGTCGTACCGTGCCATATGAATTGTTCTTAAACTAGAATTAACCAAAACAATTTTAATCGTCTTCTGACGTGTAATGTATTGTTCTGTCTTCCTATCTCTCCTTCTCCATTTTCAATGGTACGCACTATGATTTATGATCTTGTTGATTGGGTCACAATTCACCATTCTCGTTTATGTTTTCAGAATTATAATTGTGCCTTCTCCAAATGATTGTAGTTTTACAGTTTCTTTCAGTCATCTAATCGAATCGTTTGTTGCCTTCCATTTCCAATAGTTTATGACCCATTATTGACACACACTCATAAACTCAATGGAAACGATCATATCGTTCGATGCGAATTGAATATCATTCACTGTTCACTGTCAGTCCGTTATCAATTGCTGAATTAGCAATTCATTCGCGATTCTTTTATATGTTTGCGATTGCTCGCGCTCGCGCAAGACACATTGATGGCCAATATAATCCATGAAGATGAGAGTTTCCGTAGATAGAGAGGGAGAACAGAGAGAGAGAGAGAGAAAGATGTTTGCTTTTCCATCATCCATACGTATTGTATCGTTTGCAGTTGTGTATTCAGTCTGCCGTATCCAGCTGAGCATCGCATTTTGTGTTTTTTTTTCGTTAATCAGTGGCAACCCCGATTGGTATGGGTTATATGCGGGATAAGCAGTTTGACTGGCTTACACATCTCCCAAAATGAAAACTTGGGGAGATTTGTTGTAGTGTGAGGTGATCACTGATCACACTGAACACACCATTGGGGTGATGCATCACTTTTTGTGTGTGATGGCAAAATCACCATCACTCAGAATAAAGTAAGTAAAAGAAAAGTATACGATATGAGGCCACAATTGTAGTAGACATGTCATCCAGAAACATGACTTACTGGCTATACATACATACAGGTAGCAAGCGAAAAAAAAACAGAGGCAACAATCGTTCAATGTTGAATTTGGTGTACCTCAATTTATTGGCCGATTCACATTTGGATGTTGGTCAAATGGATGCGGACACAAGTCGGAGCCGATCATAAATAATGGTCCACTTGAACCTTGTGAACACTTGTCACTCGGTGCCGACAATTGGCACTTGTTGATTGAATCGGTTACTGATTTATCACATCTTCTCTTCCATTACTTCAATTTATTGAGCCAATTGATTTTTTTCTTTTGGTGCACTCGTTACACTCACAAACTGTCGCCCGTCGGTTATTATTATTATTATTCTTTTTCAACAACAGTTCGCAAATGATTCAAGCATAAAAGCACATTGGATTCCGAACCTGTTGCTGACAAGTTGATTTAAGTTTGTTGCTTCTGTCTAGCATGCTTGTGTGTTCGGTGCTGATTTATGTGAACACATACATTCTTCTCTTGAAACATTCTTTGACCTTCACAATGAATGTTCCATCTTGTTAACGTGTTAGTGTTTACTAACAAAATAAAATAAAAATCCAAGTTCACATATCCTCATTTAAACATTTTCTATCCGTCATTCATTATTGTGTGATGCATTGGTGCACACATGAGAATCAATTGTTATTATTTTTTGTGCTCGATTGCGTTCGGTGCCAGATTGATCCAATTTGTGTTGATTGTGTACTCTAGTCATCATCATTTCGATTGATCTTACCGATTTGCCCAATTTGGTTGCCGTTTTTTTTTTGTAGTACTAAAGTATACTCATTATTGATTAGATATCGATTATTATGCCGCCATCATCACACATTGATTGTGTATTGTTTTTGGGTTATGGCACACGCCACAGGTCAGTTCATTACATTCATTTCCCATTGGGGTGATTAATCGAGAATCGGTTCTTGTGTGTTGATTTTATTGAGTCATTCCAAACTTGATGATCAATGTTGTTTTCAGATTGTCACAATAATCAACACCATAATTGAAGCACCAACATTGTGATTCGGACACCGATTCCGACAAAGGAATTTTTGCCGACCAATCTTGTTCACCACTGATGCGATCGAATCTCGCGAACAACGCGTTATGGCTTGTGTGCACACATTTGGCCGTATATACCATTGTGTTTGGCGGCGGCGGCGGCGGCGGTTATTGATTATATTGCGTGATTTGCGCCATTAGTTTTTTTTATATTTATGTTTTGTGTATTCGACCATCATTCCATTGTTGTTTACACATGCATTATCCCCCATAAATTGGAACGATGTGCCAATGAGCTATTGCCCTCAATGTGCTCAAACATACTCAATCACCAATTGATTTGACATTGAAATTGCTCTATATACTCATTGGAACTTTAACTTCTAAGACTCGTACCGCAAATTCAATTGTGATTTTTGTTTATTGTCGACTATTACTATTACTATTACTAGTGGTATGAATATATGAAAATTCTTTATATGGTCAAACAATATTCGATTGCCTGACAATGGATGCTTGACCACAATTAATGACCACAAGAATGGCATGCCGCCATCGCCACCGTCGTTGCCGTCGTCGTCGTCTCATTTCACCGTTGCTATTGCGGTAATTGCCATTGTCGTTTTCCAATGTGTTTTCTCTTGATGTTTACATTGCCATTATCTCAATGAACCTGTGTTGCTTGTGTCATTTGCGTGCTTTCATAGGGCGATGATTATTAATTGATAACGCATTGAAGAAGATGAAAGCAACATCGAAAGAACAAGCAGGTGCAAACGATCACGATCGTTGTTTCCACTTGTCGTTTGTACTTTTTTTTGTCTTTCTTTTGTCGATGTTAAACGCAGATTGTTTCATCAACGGCACCAATTGCCACTGAATGAACATCATATTCAGGTATGAATGTTTTATATGTTTTTGGTCTCTTCTCTCAATAGATATACGAAAATAAAATGTACAATTCAATTGCCATTGGGAAGGTCTCATCTCTAATTGAGCACTAATTGAAGTTACATTTCATAAATAATTAAAAATTGGTTGCTATTTATATCAAGGTTGCCAATCTTGTATTTATATATTTATGTTTGTACCGGATCGAGGCCGACCAATCGATCGATCGGTTATCAATTAGAATCGATTTTTTCTTTGCTCTTCTCTTTTAGATTTAGTTCAAGTCTCAGTATCATTTCCCGGTGTGAGACAACAATTAAATGTGATATTAATCGAAACGTCATAAATCAACTGTAATTTGTCCATAGATTTTGTCCATTCTCGTACATTTCATTGCAAACTTTGCATCTCGATTGGCGTGATGTGATTGATTAACCACATTCAAACATTGATCTTTAACTACATCATTTGGATTAGCCAGCAAAAATAAAAACGATTTGGTCTACCAATTCTCGGTGTGTGGTATTATTGAGTCTCGTGCCAATGATTCAACTAAACCGCATGTGTGTGTGTGTGTTGTAAATTAACCATTTTCTTAAGTTTTATCAAACATTCTAAACACATCGATCTAACCATTCAATATTCTTTTTCTCTCCCTCTATTACAGCTTTGATGCCACCAAATCGACTAAAGGTGCATCGAAATTGCGGCGAGACCTGATCAATTCGGAGATTGCCAATTTGCGCGATCTTCTTCCATTGCCATCGTCAACCCGTCAACGATTGTCCCAATTGCAGTTGATGGCATTGGTTTGTGTCTATGTGCGCAAGGCCAACTATTTTCAACATGGTAAGTTTTAATCTATATGGTGGTGTATTGATCCATTGATTTGCCATTGACCACTGACGGTCGTCGGACTCGCCAAAAAAATAGTGGAAGTGTCGGCGGTGAACATGGCATGACATCCCGCTGATCATTCTCTCTCTCTTTTCCCTAAAATAAATGCTACAAATGTCAGCGTACCACCAAATGGCAATTTCAATTGAACAGTTCATTGAAAGATCATGTCATCTATGATCGACACATTGGCTCAGTGATTTCCAGTCCGATCTGCCATTCTATCGTTGGCTAATCGCCGACAATGTCCGATTATAATTCAAAAAACGATGGCAAAATGTCAAACGGTGATCTTTTGTTTCTAATCTGTTTGTTACGTGTCTATCATACGGAACGGGCCACAAATATCTTCAAGTTCTGTATTGACATCTTGGAATTTGTTTCATTATCATCATCATCATCATCATACATTGGCAATATATATCTACACAAGTCCAACTCGTCTCGAACATTAAATGTCTACGAGTTGATGACCCTCCTCCACCACCACCATCAACTGATTTGCATTGGCTCACATATCAATATTGAATTGGCTCGTTTGCCTTTTTTTTTTTTTTGTTTGATGTGTCGATGCTTGATGTTGATCAGAAAAAAGTGAAATTGAACTATAGTAGTGTAGGGTTAGGTTGAGGTTGATTTTTTTCACATTATGTATTCACTCTGTAGGCATTCACCTGACAGCACACCTACCCATTTGATTTGATTGCCAATTGAAATGGTGTGCATGTCATGGTATGGCTGGCGAGGTCAATAGCTCGAATCGTATCGACTCGTCGTTTTCTCTTGTATAGCAATCGCAAATGGCGTCCGCCCTGAAACAAACAACTAGAGAAAAAAATTTGTTTGCGATGTCCATCACATGAATTGGCCAATCGAGCCAGATCAATGAAAGCTAGGTGTAAATTAGCTAGATGACCATTACGATCGAATATTTTTTTGTTGTTGTTGTTGAATATATTTGCACTCAAACGTCGATTTGCTATTTCCTTTCCTTATTACGATTTTTTATTATTATTTGCTCTTATTGCACCAAAGATCAATGAATGAAACTGTCCACTCGTATTATTGTCAATTGAATGACTCGCAACAGGTTAGGAAGTAGTCATCGTCGTCGACGACGATGATGATAATAAAGTGGATTAGTTTGGTTGGTGGCACGACGCACTCCATTTCAGCCTAATTCGGGCTGACAATTGAACGAAAAACTTTGCTCCGTTCATTGAAGATCTATCTAGTGAAGCTTTTTGTTTATTTTCTAGTCAAATTGTCTCGCCACCTTTGTCAGACAATTCAATTTGTGTGCACACACACTCACAAAACACACACAAACAAATACAAAATCAGGAACGTCGGCAAATCGGTAATTTCAATGTGCATTGTGGCCGAACCGAACGTTGCAATGTATTTGTGTGTGCTTATAATGATGTGCCAAATGTGCTTTTGCTCGCATTTGAATTACCTGGTGGACATTGCGTTCCTTAGGTGGAGCTGTCAATTTCGATTGCCATTTGCATTCTTTACTCCATTCTTCACACAAGTGCCCATTGAACATTACATTTATCTATCTATCCATCCATCCATTCATTCATACATTCAACCATTCATTCATTCATTCATTCATTCATTCATTCGGCTCTATTAATAAACAGAGGCACAAGTTGTTAATAAACAATGACTATACACTTCAATAGCTACTTTCGAACCATATCTTTCAATGTTTGATGCCATTCGATTTAAGCCATTACCGCACATCTAGACGTATTTTGCATATGTGCACAATTGGGATCAACAGGTTGTGCAACGAGTCGATTGTCACGGAACATTTTCGCTTGATCCAATCGGTTTGTCTGTTCATTTCGTTCAATCATTACAGACATTAAGCTTATTAAATTAGATTGAATTCAATGACCATAGACCGTTATGATTGTTGTGATCTACATAAATAACCAATCATTCAAAACGAATATATCATTGGAGTTTGTCAACCATTTTTGAGAGTGATAAAAGACAAGAATAGATTCCGTGTCATACAAATGTCACCGTCAATACTTATTTATAGTTAATCACGAATCAGGCCAAATAAATTGGTTCGATCAATTTAATATTCGAATTTGTCATTCTTTTTTTGCAAGTAATTTAATTCCATCTTTTTTTTATTTCATTTATATTATAGCATTTCGAAAACATGAATTGATGCCACATTTGCCAACCAATTTTGGATTCTCCAAGGTAAGTGTCTACTATAAATTGCACAATGATTGCTATTTAGATTTAAACACAATTTACAAAATATCGTTAGCAAATGCATTACAATAGACGAAAGTCAATTGCGCATCCATTCCGTCCGTGTGTGAGGTCTCTGATGTGGTGTGGGTCGTCGATTTCAATTGTGATCGGAGAAATGGTTTGACCACTACCAGAATTACGTAATGCATTTTTTTGAGGGTAAACGTAATTACTACTCTTTGTACCGATTGCGACACTCAATAATAGTATCCATTTTGATTGTCCCCGTTTGGAGATCGAGTCCACACACACACACACACCACACATCATCAAATGAGGCAATACATAATGAATGAGTTGGGAATGAATGAACAGGACCGACAACAACAACAATAATAGAATTGAATAGGGCAACACCTCATTCATACTTTCATTTCCATCACACATTCAACCAATTAGTGTTTGTGTTGCTTGATTAATATATTCCAATAATTCTAAAACATTTTTTTTTCTAACCATTCTCTCTCATAGGCATTAAATGGCTTTCTCATGATGATGACCCAGAATGGGAAACTGTTGTACATCTCGGACAATGCTGCCGAATATCTTGGCCATTCGATGGTAAGTTGATTGTTCTGCTTTGTGTTATTACATTTTCATAGTCATAATTGAGTTATATACCCTCTCGTTCTATCTCACCATCCGACAAGTGATCGATTGAGATGGGCGAGATCAGTAACATTTTGTTGACTCTTTTTACTAACTAGTCTATCATATATGAAGTTGCTGAGGATGATGATGATGTTCATCATCAATGGCATTGAATTGTCGAGTTCATTACCACTCACACACACACTATTCCATAGCCATGTTGGTTTACAAATTCGATAGTCGATAGATAAGGATGAGAATTGATTGAACTTGGCGCCAATTTCATGGCGTTTCCACTATAACGTGTGTGTGTGTGTTGAATGTTGTCTTGTTTGTATCAGTGTGAATGTTTTTGTGATTAATAACGCTTCAATTATGAGCAAATTGCCATACATTCGCAGATGCAACAGGTGGACCGATCGGTTGCCAATTCGAACTGAAATGAGCTGACTTACACCTTTTTATTCCACCTTTTTTTTACTTCTTTTGACACATTGTGTCTTTGGTGTCCACAATGTGTTGCTATTGGGCACATTCGATTCAAATCGATTCGAACGCTTGTCTCAAGTGCGGCAGGTGTGTACCGTCCATTGTCGAGCTCATCTTCCATTCATCTCCATTTCTCTTCTCTTCTTTTTTGGATTGAACACATTGGTCACAATTCAACCACTACAATCCTCGTTTCATCTACATTTGTCGATCGATAACATTATAAACATTCGTCCTTGTTGTCGTTTGCCCTGCATTTCATGATCATGGCAATGGAAAGATGAGAAGGATGGGAGGGATTGCACTCGAATTTAGTGGAAATGACAAATTGGCCAATCGTGACCAAATAGCAGGAAAGTGCATCAATCCTATGTTGTCATATATATATATATGTTATATATGTCCGGACTATGTTTACGGCAAACCAAGAAATAAGAGCGTTCCATTCATTTGGCGTGAAGGCGTCATGACGCAATTTGATCATACAATCAATGTTCCTTCTTCCCAATTCGTTTCAATGTTAGGGTTGTTGTTGTGCTTGTTGTTCTTGTTGTCTGTCAGCTCAACAATCACAAGTGACTTATTGTATTATTACATCACATTCCGAGTGGGCCGAATGAGTTTGCGGCCAATTTAACGATGACGATCGTTATCATTTGCAATTGGTTCATTGAGATATGGTCTCAGACAGATCTACTTGTTCATATCTACACTTTTTTTTCTGTTGTATGTTCAAATCATCCATTTTTTTATTAGCATTTGAACTCGGCAAATTGACGCCACATCACATTTCGATGGTAGGCTCCACCTAACTATCGGCCAACTAGTACATTGGTGGGAAGTGGCTCACAACAAACCAATGAACAGGTGTGCAACAGAGGCCAATACATACGTTTTTCTCCCCCCGATTAGTGTGACGTCGAGAATGATACGAACGAGAACTTTGAGAAGAAGGTGCCTCGACCTAACAATGGCGCAATAATATATATAAAAAAAATAAGACTATAAAGGCCAGACCAATTGGTCGCGGTCAGAGACAAGGAGGTGAGGGTGGCCAATCTGGTGGTGGCCACATCGAACGATAATGAACGTTGAAAAGGAATGAGTGAATGAGAGAGATAGATAGATTCAACTCGATTAATGGTCTTCCATGGTAGGTGACTGCCATGATTAGTGACCAATTGTGACCGGTCGGGTTCGATGCACCGAACACGGATGCAATAGCCGGGCGCTCGCTCTCTCGTTTGTTCACTCTGGTAGTGGTCAGTCTAACGCCGAACGCACCTGAAATCTCATTGCGATACATTACGCATACTCGTTGGCCGTCATCAAATTGCCGATCGTGTAAATGACCAACCACCAATCTTGGCCATCGATATCACGAAAACCCCGGCGCAAATCAATGCGAGTGAATCCGAATAGAATTCAAAGGGTAATATTCCCTTTCCATTGCCGTTTGTCATATTGTCGACCACAAGAAAAAACTACAACAAACTCAATTTAGGATCATTCATTCATGCACGCTCATTCACAATTAAATTCAAGATCCGATTCATCACATCAACATCGAACATTGCACACACGCACATAAATGCGCGACTCAAAAAAGTGGAGATCTCGATTAAATGAATCGAGATTCACTTTAAATTGGATTAGAAAGTTAGTGGTTTCTTTCAATCGAAAGTTCATTCAATGATCACTTGTCAGCCACCTTTATTTTTATTATATTTTTTTGGCTATGGTTGATTCTATTATTCGGTGACCCTTAATTGGCGGCTGCTGTTGGCGTCTTAGCCACCGTCGTCATCGTCGTCATCATCATCCTCATCGATGACTGGTCATTCAATCCCGGAACTCGGTTGATCACGATCTGACCGAGTGTATCATGTGAGAGAGAGAGAGAGAGAGAGAGAGAGAGGTATCGCTTATGTTCACATTGCTCTCGTTCATATTCTCGCTAACCACACAAGTGACAGCGACAAGCGGGGGCCATTGGTAATTGTGGCCGACTAAGCCATCAAGAACCGTCGTCATCGGTGATCATTGGTTGGCTCAATGTCCATTCATCGAATCGTTTTTCGGCGTTATGTTATGTTATGTTATGGCTGCAACACAACATTGGCACAATTTGTCCGAACAAGTGACCTTATCGACACATGTTATCTGTTTGTTAGTTCGTGTTCGATGCAACCTGGCAAATCACCAATCATGTACCATTGGCTACTGCTTGTATAAAAAAAAACTTGCCACCGTCAATTCAAACCGCCACCTCTCAGTTATATATATATTTTTTGGTGCCGATCTTGTTGCAGGACGTAATAGGTCAGCAAAGGTAACGTGAAGTGAAGGGGCCGTTTATGAGCCGTCGATTAATGTGTGTGTGTTGGGGACTCAGCACGGAACGGACAGCTAGGCTCCGTCGGGTCTGGCGCTTTGTGGCTGCCTTGTGCCCCGTTTAATTAAGCCAGGTCGAACGAGAGAGTGAGTGAGCGAGGTTCTCTCTCTCGCACAGACAGAAGACTACAGAAGCGATCATCACTCGATGGGCAGTAGCCACCTGAACGAGCGAGGGTGATAAATTTCAATCACCACTCTTACACTACGTCAAACTGAATCGGATTTCGCTGTTTGGACTTACAAACATTTTTTTGTTTCGTTATACATCTTGTGCGATTTAATTGAACCAAATTAATTACGACGACTTTGCATAGTTCAATTGAGGATGGATGCGGACACGTTACGGCGACAGGTAGGCAGACGGCTTGTGTCGATCGATGGTGGCATCCACCCATGAAGGATATAACTTTATTCGCGAATCGATTCGACAGAATGGCGCCAAATGGTCGCCAATTTGCTCATTTCTCATCGATGTCGGCGGCGGCGACGGCGGCATCACTTTGCATCACTCTCTCGTCCTCTTGTCACCCGTGTACATGTTTACCATCTACACATACACTGCGATTCTGATATTAAGGTTTTGATCATCTTTACATCACTTAAAGGTTATCGATCACCGAGCAACCAATGTACATTGACTCAATCAATTTGACGCCTCGTCATAGTTCAAACGTCAAACGTGGTTTCGATTCTGTATGATCAATTGTCCGCATATAAATGTATATACAAATCAATTTATGGATCAATTTTTCAGTTCTCATCAATCGTTTAAATTGATTACTATTTACTTTAAGGGTTCACCGAACCAATACGTCCTTGATAGGTAAAGGTTTTTTTCTGACGGTACCATGAATTGAAATCTAATTCAATTAATTACATTGACAAAAAGGAAAAAATTTCTTAATGTACGTAGTTTTCATTGCCAAGTTCAATTGTAATTTGCCAAAAAAAGAAATAAAGAATGATTCGACTAAGGCAGCGGTGTCAATCAATTTTCTTCCCTTAAATTGAGCTCATTTTATCGATTCATTATAAGGTATAATGTATGTCCACCATCAATCGATGGATTGATGTAAATAGGCAAATTGAATTGTGGAACCCTCTCTTTCAGTGTCATTTCATCATCATAGATCTTTTGATACGTGTGTATCATTAGAGGACGGAAGGGGGCCACAACTTTTTATTGTTTTTTGCGTGCAGTTGTATTGTATTATCTAGAGATGAGAGTCGAACCATCATTACCAAATATATCGATTCCAAATTGACCAAGTCCATAGTATACTAACATTGTTCTCACATCGACTAATCGGTTCGAATTGTTCCGTCGTCATCATTTCGTCTGCCGTTGTCTTTCATTAATCTTCTATATCAATTGGAAAGGCATAATTACCGACTCCGACTAGAAAAGCAGTCTAATGGAGCATAGTTGACTGTGGTCCTTCATAATGAAAAACCGAACCAGCTCAATACTTGTAATTTGGTCTCATTTCTTAATTGAGACTTTTGAACTTTACGTCCACGCAAACACAATAGACAATCTATTGACACCATACTGCCATTGCCATTATCTAACATTATCTTTTTGTGTGTGTGTAGACTTAAATTGCTTATACAGGTCCGTGTTCATTGAGGTATTTTTCCATATAATACAAATTAACCATTTTTCCATCAATACCGAATTGTTGATGACAAGAATTGTTTGCTACAAACACATTCATTGAATGTTTATTTAATGTTGTAAATAGAAAACAACAACACATTTGTCGTCATCATTTGTTATGTTCGATGATGATGATAGACGTCAATTGGCAACAAGTAGCTGACGGACACCTCGTACCACATTATTAATGTTTGACACAGTAGTCCTCCTTCAGAATATCATTTCAAGGTTCGTTGTGATGTGACACTAGAAGAATATAAATGGCACCAATGTTCGTGTGGCCGTCTCGTGTAATGTTCCTTGTTGTTACCGCTTAGAGACTGGTCAATCATCATCATCATCATCAGGCCAGCCGCCTCAATTGGAGTCGTCGCCAACATTTGCCACGGGCGATCAGTTCAATTTGCAAAAAACGACGACGACGACGACGAACGTTGCTCGTCTCCGTGGCAAAACATTCGTTAATTGGTTGCATCGACATGGATAGTCTTATGTAAAACGAACCTTTAGGCTAGTATTGAGAGTTGAATCACTCTGTTCTTGGATTTGATAAATATGAGAGAGTCGGAGACCCTCAACATACACACACACACACACACTTTATCCATTGTCTCTTGTTCGCTTTTCGATACTAATTAATTATTTAATTGGCCTCCATGTCTCGTTTCGCAACAGTTTGGACCCGGGATGCTCACACACACACACACAAATACACACAACAGGGTCATCCTAATTGGAACTGATTAGGTCGACGTAACGATATTTGCATCCAATGGTAATGGTTGCGCAATTTATAGTCAAATTATTGTAAATATTATAATAATTCGTATGGGAAAATTTGCCTCTAATAGCGGCAAGATCGATTGCATTTCAATCGAATTCTCATTAAACGGTGGTGGTGGTGGCGGCGACGGTGGTGATGCGGCCTTTAGATGAGTGGCGACAATTTGCATAATTTATGATCAAGTACAAGATGCAAATGTTGGCATAGTAATCCAATTTGTAATACGAATTTACGGCATCGACAATTACGTGCTTATACACGTCGACATAGTCATCGAAATCATTGTGTCATCATAATTGATGATCGCACTTTTTGCACACATTTTTGGTCTGAATCTTTAGTCATCACCCACGGCTTTTTATTTTTTTTCTTGGTCAAAATACCCAAATGATTTACGTTTGTTATATTTCACATTTCTTATTGCTCGTTTTGCATTTGTGTATTTATACAACATACACACACAGAAGTGTGGGCATTTCGATCGGTGATGCCCACATCAATGTCTTATGTCAGGTCTTCGAACAGCATAATTCAATATTATTACATTTGAGCTTTGTTTTTTGACATGAACAGAATTAATCACCAATTTAAGCGTAGCCAAACAAATGTTTATTTGTTGAATGCAATGCCATTCATTTGAATTGTATTTCTCTTGTGATTGATATCACATGTTAACGAATTAATCGATATTCATGATTCGTTCAATGATTGTCCATTTGCTCACAATGACATTTTACATGTCGTCACATTGATGTCTTACTACAGTAGAATCTCTATTTTTATCAAAATAAAAATAAAATTTAACTTACATTCCATGATGATATTGATATTGATTGTTGCGACCAAATCCATGATGATATTGATTATTGTTAATGGTGAATTATGTAATGATAAACACAAATTTTAAAAAAATTTGAAGTAAAAAGTTTTTAAAAAAATTGACACAAGAAAAAATTTTAATCACAAAGAAAAGAGTGACGTGAAGTTTATATTGAAAATTGTTCTTTGTTTCTACATTGACAATTGAACCACTAATACTTGGATTTCCTCACTAATGAGTGGCCATTGACGCTGGTCAACTGATAAAGTAAGGCGCCTAATCAGAACGTAACATAAACGATTGAACCACTAACCCAATGTTCTTTGTTTGGCGTCTATCGCTTCTATCTATGTTCAACTAGTGAAGATCTCAATGTGATGAACCAAAAATAAGTCACAAGTGACAATGGATAACTTCTACAATAGAAATATGTACTTTTGTTGGCGCTTATCACTTCGAAGATATCACTGTTTAGTAAAGCAATGCGCCGAACTCGATGAACCAAAAATGAGTCACCAGTGAGTGACGTTTGCGATGGCGCCTATCGACTCCCTCCTCTATGTTCAACTATAGTAAAGCAAGACACTTTTAGATCGAAAGTTGTAAAATGCATTGATTATGATCAATAAAAAAAATTAAGCATATAGGAATCAATTATAAATACATTATTCTTATGGATATATTTTTATTATAGTCTGGGCATATCGATCTTGGTAATGACTTGTGTCAGGTTTTTAAATATTATTACATTTGAGCTTTGTTATTTGTTACAGAATTAATCACCAATTTAAGCATAATCAAACAAATGTTTGTTTGTTGTATCTATGTCATTTGTTTTAGTTGTTTTCCCCCTGTGTGTGATTGATATCCCATGTTAACGAATTAATCGATTGACCGACCGTTCAACGATCGCCCATTTGTTCACAATGACATTTGACATGTGATCGCGCATACTGATGTCTTACTACCTGTTTGACAATTGTCTTTCACCCAAACATTAAATTAATGCGATTATGTGTGAACAATTTTATGGTGACAAGCTGTATGGAGGTGTATTTAGTTTATATGAGGATTACAAAACAAATGAATGAAGTTGATTAAGCTGATCGACACGAATTTCAAAGACATTATTTGGTTAGGAAAATAAGTTTATATCCATTGCAATCATTTGGCCTTGTTCGCTCTTTTTTGCCATGTCAGCAATAGGTAGCCCATGTTTAACATTGCCGTGATGCTTCCATGTTCGCGGCGCCGACCTGTCGGGTCCAAGCATATTGCCCTAAAGCATTATACCATCATCATCATAATCATCTGACCTTAGGCGTTGGTTACCTCAAAATGACACATGGCCAATTGTTTGCATTGTGTCGCAAATCAATTTATGCCACCGGTGATGTTGGCAATCCGCATCTCGGTGGCACTACTTTATTCTCTCTATTTCTCTAAGTCACTCTCTATCTCAATTCGAAACCACAACTATCATTATATCAAATATTGACGGCAATTTTATTACGATTAATAATTGAGAATGCAATATAGCCACACCTAACTTTCATCGCATCTTAATCAAACAAACGTAGGTGTTGGTTCAATTCAAAGTTTGTGTGTGTGTGTGTGATGTATAGTTTAGCACTTGTTCAATCAAAAGCTGCCATTGTTGCCGACTTTTGGGATGCAAATTCCAATGTTTCTCATACTAATGATTCTTGACCCGTTGACCAAACATTGTTGACGAGACTGAACCGAGACGATCATTTCGAGTGCATTGTACTGAAACACACACACACACACTGGAACAGGCCAATTATCAACAAGTGTTTGTTTCACTTGTTGCCGGGTTAATTGGTGCCTTGTGCTTGCACACACACACACACACACACACACATAGACATAGGCACAAACAAACTGAGTCCAATTTGTTAAAGAGGTAATCAGCGTTGGCAAATAAGACAAAGGCATTCGGTGTTGGCTAATTGGCCCATTTAGACATAATTGTTGTACGAACGATGGGCAAATAGTTGTAAATTGCACCAACTCTAGGCATCAAGCCGATCGTCTTTCTCCTCTCTCTCTCTCTCTCTCTGATTCTCATTATAATTTGTAGTAGTAAGTTCGACAAATCGATGGACAAAAGCAATGAGCAAGAACGATCAACGAAATATTCAGGTAACAAACAACAACATTGAACTAGCCAGACGACTTGTCTTTGCAGGGTTATTAATTAGTCTCTCCATTCGTAGCTAGTGTCATCATCATGGCACCATAAATCAGTATTTGCATTCTTGCCTTATAGCTATATTCCCATAGATATATATGATAATTGCATTCGATGTAAATGGTACATTCAATCGATTCGTGTGCAAAACTTAAAACGATTTTGATTATCTCTTCTTTGTCGTTCCTATTTTTTTGGCATTTTACTTACAAAGACATTTTTTGCTTTGGAATACATTATCCAATCGGTTCAATGTGTTTTCATCTTAATTAATCAGTGAATCGATGAGTAATTCGTACTGTCAAAATACTAATTGACGTTTCTCGTTGCCATTTGTTGTCTATTGTTGTTGCTATTATTATTGATGTTGATGTCAGTGCACCCACATTGATTGATGATGAAACTGGCCATTGCCCAAATGATGAGGATGAGAACGGATGATCGAATAGTATGATAGTACATCATCATGTGAATGGGCCATTGGCCATCCATCCAGACAATTGTATCAATCTCGTCTTGAATCATAGTCGTCGTCGTCGTCCAATAACACCTTAGGCATTCTTTGGTCACTCTGTTTATTCGTTTCATTTCGTTTATATTCTTTTCCCCCTTTGGTCTCACTATTAAACTATCTATGACACACACACACACACAGGCATACGGACACTATTTTGAAAATAATATATAAATCAAAGAGAGGCAAATTGATGCTATTAGGAGAGATAGAGAACGAGCAACACTATCGTTTGAATGGCCATTTGTCTAGCGCGTACCATCATCATTAGGTTGATTAGTTGTATTAAATTGCATCATCACTATATATCGCATTTACCACTTCATTCGATTAAACGACGAACATCCTCATCGTCCGAACATCGTTTCACTATAAAGAGTTAGTCTCACCAATTGGTAAAGTTTTTTCTTTATTTTAGCTATCAAATCCAAGCTAACAAAATTGAGAATTAATATAGGTTTTGCTTTGGAAACGTCGTCACAGATAAAAAAAATGTTACCATCTAATGGAATTATAATTGTAGCCGATCAAAATGGTCAGACAATGATTGGCATTGATTTCATAGGACATTGTCATTGACTATGAAAAATGTGAACCGATGACCGGTGGCAATGTGCACGTGTCCCATTCTATTCTACTTTGACGGTAGTTACGATTCTGGTCTACAATTGTCGAACGAAATCATGTTCCAGCAGTTATCGTTTTCTTTCGTTGATGCCTCTTTCGTGACTAGACAATTGTGTGTGATATAAGCCCGGTGACAGTGGACATTTAACTTCATACTTACATAGTTCAATGTTCATAATTGAAAGCGAGAGCACACAAGGCACAAGACCCACTAAAATTGTGTTATTGATTTTTTCACTTCAGTCAGTTTGCGGCTCAATATCGATTAGTGCCTCACCTCATATGTAATGGGCAATTGTCGACCAAGATTCGACCAAGTCCGGCACGGCCTTGTCATTGCCGCTAACCGAGTCTCTCTCAATGTGCTGATTATGCCATGTTTTGACAGCTTGTTGTTCTTTCGTCGCTTTGCTTTGAACGGAACAACAACTACAACAACCACAACAACAAAAAAATGGAAACGAGCACGTTCAGACGAATCCGATTTAGCTTGGCGTGTTTCGTTTCGAATGCTAATCGACCCGACCTCGAATGCGTAACTGGTGATTGAGGCAACCAGTAGTGGCGACATCTAATTGACCGGTTGTGGTTAGAGATCTTTTTTTTGGTCGGTTCATTTCATTCACTCGTTCGGCAAACATTAGCTGTTTGTTCTGTAATTTAGGTCTACAGAATGAATGAACCAAACAAATACATACAAACACATAGGCCGACATCAATGGTGGTCATTTAGTCCACTCGGAAACCAATTGACGACTCGACGGTATCGACGACAAGACGGTGGTAAGGATCGTGTCTCTTACTCTCTAATGTGTCGGCGTATGGGCTGCCCAGGGTCGTTACATTGCACCTTACCTTACCATTTGCCATTCTAATTAGACCGATTTGTGGTTTGCACAACAACCCATTCACCGTCTGTTCCTTCTTTTTTGGTCAATTCCGCTTTGATTAGTTTCAACAAGTTTTTCCATTCTTATAACTAACTGGTAATTTATTTCTCTTTTCTATAGGAGGATCTCCTGATTCATGGCGACAGCGTTTACGATATTATCGAAAAGCAAGACCACCAAACAATTCAAAATGAATTGGTTCGTGCCTCAAATCCATTGAATGTTCCAAATGATAGTCGCATCTTCTTGTGCCGCATGAATGTGTCACGAAACTCACGACGACAAATGCGCTTCGGCGATCAAAAGGTATAAAATTGATTTTTTTCAATAATAAAGTTTTGATTCAAATTTATTTATTTCTTTGCTTTTAGGTTGTACTAGTCGAAGGACACTTTGTCAGCTATTTGCCGTTGTGTAGCCGAAATGAACCCGTTTTCTTGGCCACGTGCACCCCAGTGGCAATGCCTGAAACACGAGAGTGTGTGGTACAAGGCAGCACCAATGTCTTCACCTCGATCCATTCGATGGACATGAAGTTTATCCACCTGGATGGAAAGTGAGTACATTAAAAATTTGATCTTCTTTTTTTTCGTTTGTATGCGATTTGTGCTCTACATTGGCCTTAGGCCGATTCGATTCGATCCGATCGGATCGTGCACTAAAGGCGGACATGTGCGACAACTGTTCGAATTGAGGCGTGATGAATTAATGCAAATGTGAAACAAAAAACATCAACGCTCCAGATAGTGCACGACCCGTTTGCCAAAAGAGAGTGAGAGAGGTGATACACATTTAGTCAGACAAGAACAACACGTAACATAGACCGCGCTCGCGCAAGCTTGTCAAGGTATATAGATACGTTGTCTTAGCCTTAATTGGCAATATATGTGATCGATCTGCGGCAATCTGGTCTACTCGATGAGCGAAAGTCAAATTCGTGACCACATCGTGCTAACAACAAACCATAATCGTTCCAATTAGTTCGAACATGATTTAAAACAAAAGGAGTACTATCTATACTAGGTTTTGTTGAATATTATGAGAGGCCCGGGTCGGCATCGGCATAGGTTACGGACATGACATGCACGTTGCACATTGCACCGTTCGATCACGATTCGTGGGAATCGAATTCTGTTTGATGTGACATACACATACACACACGAGTGGGAGGAGGAGGTGGCGATGGTGGTGAAGAGGCTCATCATTTGTTGATCGTTCTTCATCGCGTCACGAATTGGTCGACACACAAACAATTTGCTTCGGGGCAATTCCCAAACAAACATTGTGGCCATGTGCCATACTGTGGATTAGGATTTGCACGCAATTAGTCATTCGGACCATTCAACGTTTGTAATAGCATTTTATAATCATTCCACATGTGAATGAATGAGCTGGTGTGCAATAATGGATTGCTCACATTTTGCAATGTACTTCATTTCAATTCTGTATGTTCCTTCGTCCGACGATGATAAAAAAACTCGTGCCAATCGTGCCATGATCTAATTAATGACCATTAGTTGCCAACATGTACCATGTGCCACCATCACCATCAACCACCATCGATGAAAGGGAGGCCACAATCCACAAGTCGATGCCACAACCATCTGTCCTGTCTGTTTTCAATGTTTAATTAATAAAATTAACGCAATCCGGACAGAGTGTCGATGTTTTGTGTTGTGTTATGTTGTGTGAACATATATAAGATCAAAAAGCAACAAAATTTTATATGCAATAGTGCTCGATCCTACGCCAATCGTGACTTCTTGTTTGCTTCTTCTTGGTCGGTCCTATTCGGATGTTCGGTGTCCGCCGGACTCGTGGTGCTGCAATTAATGTCCTGCTTTTCCATACGAACCGATTGTGTTAAACCGAAACAACATAAAGATAGAAGAGAGCAAGCAATCTATCGATGCCTCGATCTACAATGACCATTGCATATATGCTTCATCAGGATATGTATGGCTCATTTGTGATCTCTCGCTAACTGATTGCATCTAAATCTAACTTTGTTCGCATCTTTCATTCTATATACTATTCCTATCTTTTCATTCATTCCATCCTATTGTTGAACATCACCATTCATATGGATGATTAGTGGCAAATGGTTCTTGTTCGTACACAATTAACTCACACACACACCGGAGCTACACATGGGAGATATGCGAACACGAAATGGGCGCCATTTCAGTTTGAATACCATTTTTTTGTTCTTTGATACTATCGTGTGTCATCTAATGATGTCTCAATAGGTAATGGTCGACTGACGGACTGTGTCGATGGCCAATTGCTTGCCATCATTAGAATGACCGATTCTAATGGGACATCATGTAGAATCATCAATGAACCATGAGAATTAGTAGCTCCAATTTGTCGGCTTACAATAGTAACATTTTGTCCTCAATCAAAACCCGTGTGACATTGCAAACGTCTTTCTTTCTCTCTATCTCCGTCTCGGATACATCAATGGTTGTGGGAGGCAATATTCTCACCAAAATCATTAACAATGATCGACACGAAAGGTACCATGAATATAGACTGTAGGAAAACAATCGACATTCAAATGGCGATGCTTGCCGACAAGCTACAATTCCACTCGATGACCATTTACTCACCTTTTCAATGGGAAAATGTCGATCGCACAAACGCCAACTCATATAATGACATTAAGAGAGAAACATAGACATAACAATTGGTCAACGATTCAATTAGGTGTATCATAACTAATTCTGTAATTCTTTTATCTTACTTTATTTATATGTTGTCGTTATTTTGATCCACGGGAAAATATTTTTCTTGTAATCTTCTTATGATCGCGTATCTCGTTATAACAACAGATGTTTTGTGATGTGGTGTGCTTTCATCAACATCACTAATCCAATTAAGCCAAAAGTCGGCAATGGCCAAAAATGGAAAACCTCCCAAATGATTAGACCCAAAAGTTGCGTGTCATTATTTCAGAAGCATCAGTGATGATCGTCATGTCCCGCAAGTGTCATGGATCAGTCTTAGAGACAAAGTGAGCAACAATGGCACAAAAAATTCGTTTGATTATTACAATTGTCAGTCTGCCTGTCTAATAGTAGACTCTGAGTGTGTGTGTGTGTGTTACATCGATTCAGTCGGCTACTGATCCCATTGGCCATCTCATGCATGTCATTGCGCCATTTGACCGGTCATTACTGTCTAGTATTGGTGGTGGTGGACGAATACGTCCCAACAATGACGGCATTGGCAATGGCTATCTCTCTTTCTCTCTCTCCCATTCTCCCAAGATCGACATCGACAACTATTGAGCCACTATAATTTGTATGTGACCATCACCGACACAATACATGACCATTACGATCAATGTTTGACCTGTTGAGCCAATACATCGCGGATATGACCAGTTGTGAGTGTGTGTATGTATGTGTCTGTCCTTGGCTGATTTGTTTACACAAAACAGTAATACAAAATGATACCTCTTCGAACAAATCGATGTCCAAACAAAATTACAGAGTCGCCAATTGTATATCAGTGATAGACCAATGAATACCCCATACATGTCGATCTAATCGCTATGGGAAAATTTTTCTTATTTTATACTAACACCAAATGTATCTTGTTCCACCCATAGCGGCGAATTTCATCTCGGCTATAATAAGAGTCAAATGAAGAATCTATCCTGGTACGACATTGTTCACTGGGAAAATCTTAGTGACGCACAATCGAAACATCGTTTGAGTATGTTGAATAATGTCAAACACAAACACGAATCAATATTTTAATCTTATTTTCTCTCAATTATTAGTAACACAATCTGAACAAGAACGATCTTGTATCTTGTTGCTTCGTCTTCAAACCAGTTCTCTCGATTGGATATGGGTTCATGTTGTATTGCAAGTAAAGGATAATAATGAAAATTCACAACAACCAGTAATTGTATGCACTAATCAAGTATTAAGGTATGTATAGTGTTTGACTTATATTATTTAATTCATTATTCATCAATTCCAAATTGTGTCGATTTTTCCCATCAATCCAACAGTGAAAAAGAAGCAGCAGTAATGCAAGCCAACAATTGGTTATATCAATTTTATTCATTACATTCCAAATTACATTATACGATGCAAAATTCCAATGTTTCAGTTTCGGCCTCAAATTCGAGTCCAACCAGTACACCAGTGCCTTCTCATTCACCCACTCCTCCAAGTTACGAAACGGCCACAAATCAATCGTCTCAAGTCGGCTCAAACGGAACCGCACGACCATTTCCACCTTATTCGCCAAGTTCATTCTCATCAACTCAATCGGCAGTCGGTCATCATCATCATCATCCATATCATTCAATTCCAACTGCTGGTTCAGAAGCACCATCGTTGGCGTTACATCCGACTCATCCAAATATGTCGTATTATCATGGACATGCAAACAATGGTATGGGAGTATCGGTTAGTACCAATCCTGGTAGCCATCAATATCCAAACCATTTTGGTTCACATTCATCGGGGGCACAATACTCACCACAAGCTGGTTCACTTCCATATCAAACAACACCAAATCAAACCAATACGACACCGTCAACTCCACCAGCATCAAGCCAAACTGAAATTAGAGTAAAAGAGGAACCGGTAAATAGTGTTCGTACAACGAAACGTGGACGTTCTACAAGTAATCAAGATCAAGATGATCAACAAAAACGTTCTAAAAATCATAAAAAGAATTCATCATCACACAATGGACATGAACATTCAAGTACACCAACAAGCACAACTTCGGTGAATGGTTCGGCAACGAACAGTAATGGTTCTACAAGTACCAATGGTTCATATTCATCATCATACGGAAATGGAACTCATTCAAGCTATGGCGCCTACCACCCAACTGGTTCCATGTTTGGTACATCCGGTTTTACCCACAGTGATCTTAGTTCAATGATGCCAGCCTATTATGGTGGTACAATGTCATATCATCATTCACAATTGGCCTATCCACACCATTTTCAAGGCAAGTTTTCTTTTTTTGAGCATGGTACCGCCGGTTCAAATGGTCCATTGACCGGCGGTTCCGACTTCGATCATCGTGAAGCGAACACTGACCCGAACCGGTCCGACAGGGGCAGTAGCGGCGGCGGCGGCAGCAGCAGCCAACACCAGGAATCGGCAACAGTTCTCTCGTCCACTTTCCGCAGTACATTGCCTCACATAAATAAACCTAAATGTAATATGGCAATGTATGGAACAGCCGACTTGACCGATCGACGTGATTTGGATAAAGTACGTTCACCAGAATCGATTACATCGACAACATCTGATTATGGAAGTATGACATCACAATCGCCACCATCGACATTTGATCAAAAATCGACGACCATAACTCCACTATCCCATTCGGAAACGAGTAATTTTGGTCGTAGCCATTATCATAATTCATTGAAAAACAATTGGCATGGTTATCAATCATCGATTGATATAAGTGTTGAAGATCGTTCAAGTTTACCATTTTCAATGTCATTTCAATTTTGGCCCGGTTACTCTTCGGTATCATCCACTGATTTGGCACATCAACCAGTTGATGGACAACATCGTCACCCACATCATCACCATCATCATCATCCACATATACCATCAGTGGCATCTACCTTTCCGGTTGACTCTTTGTTGACTCATAGTCATACAAACCAAACGACATCATCGTATGGACATGGAAATCTATTCGGTTATGGCGATAATGGACATTATGAATCCACCACTACCAACACCAATAAGTCACTAGTCAACCGTTCGCATCGACACGGCGGTGGTAATAAGGGTGAAGGCAAACTAAATTGCAATGGCATTTCATCGGCATCGTCCACCACAACCACCACCAAGCCACCATCCGCATCTCAGGCGACTGCCATCACGGCGACACGAGCACTTTAACCGGTAAGTTAAACATTCCATTCATTCACGCATAGTTAGAATACTTTTTTTTGGGTGAATTCAATGTAAACTGACTATTTGCCATAATTCACACGAGTTGAACGTCAATTATCGTATTCGGTTTTTTGAGTGTACACAGTAGTGCGGCTAGAGGGAGGCGAACAACATTTTTAATGGCCACAAACGGATATTATGGTGCGTGGGAAGAGCCGCAAGCGTTCTCTCTCTCGAGGGTCAACATCGATCTCAACAATGTACACTGAATTGATACTTGAATTGCTTCGGTAACTCACCAGCAGTCAGTAGCATTACTTGTATGCATGCAAATCGGCAATTTAAATTCGTTTTTGATAGAATTGATGGAAACCACAGGCCTTGAAGAAGAGCACGTTAGAGGAGTGTGAGAATTTGCCTAACCAAAACGCCCATTATGGTCAAGAAAGGCAACGCGTGCTCGACTCAGCCCACTGATGATCGATGCCTTTTAATGGTTTGCCATAGTACACATTCCATGCATAGGTCACTAACATTAGCTGACCGCAGCTACTGACAACTACAGTCAAGTAAAGACCAATCGACGGTAACTTACCTGCTTCTGCTTACCTATGCCGAAAGCTACGTCATTCCAATTTGAGGCCAACACACAGGCCAAGGCACTCGATTCTATCAAATTGACCATTGTGATTGATTCAACTAATTATAAATTGGTTAATTATTTCAATGTTCATCTCAAAAAGTGTAATAATCCATTTGAATTTTACATTTTTGTTCTTCCTGAAACAAATGATTGACTTTGATTACAATTGAAACGATCATTGATGAAGATCGAACGGCGTGTTAGGTGCTAGCCACCCTGTAATTAGACCAATCATCTTGGACTGCTACCTCAATTGTGGGCCACACCGGTTCAAATTGGCTTTTTTTGCTGGTTGGTTGGTTCATGCGATATGCGAAGATCGATCATCAATAATGAAGGCTATTTCGCATCATATTGACGGATTACTATTTGTCCAATTAATTTGCATTGAAGAAAAAAAATGTTTAATTGCCATTGAGTGCAATGATTGTGCAGATTCGCTTCAATGGAAAGGCAAAAATGAAGCATATAATTCAAACGGCGGTGGCATCACAACCCCGTCCACAACATTTGGACAGTGTCGGCCTACTCTTTGTCCAAATCGCAATCGGTCAGATTAATTAGTTTACCTTCGATACCTTTTTTGTTGTTGTTGTTGAGTGTGTCAATGTGCGCCATGTTGACGTATGGTAACAAATGGACAAAACAATCCACGTCGTAGATCGGTTTTGTCCAAACCATTTTTCTTGTAGATGTCAAATCCACTTAAATTGTGGTTGATGGAAATTAGCTCTCTCTCTCTCTCTCTCTCTCTCTAAGATTATTGTGCTTATTGATCTATGTCCTTTCGGAGATTTCACCTCCTCGCCTCCGTTTTGTCGATGGTTCTTTCGATTGAATGTGGGCGAATATTGAAGTGAGGCCTTATACTCTTCATTATCGAGCTTGAGACAAAAAAACGAAAACGTTTTGATTGAGCCAATTGAATGTGCACAGCACGAGTCCCATTGATGGCACACGTTAAAGGTCGTCGTCATCGTCCGTTCGTTCGTTCGATTGAAACACTCTTTTCCCATGTTTTGTCCATTTGACATTTGACCCCGCACGCCCATTTTCGTTTTCCAATGTCAATCGTCCCGTTCAACTCGTTACACTGAATTGTAGTCCGATTTTTTCTCTCTCTCTCTCTCACTCTCTCTCCCCTTCTATCCAAGATCTATGGCACATTGAAAATTAATTGACTTTGGTACAGTTTTGTGTCGGTTACCTGCTTTAGCACATCATCTAGTTGACTTGCAAATTAGAATCCAATTTATCTCCCATTCTCTTCTTTGTTCACAAACTAATTTTGTTCTCTTTTTTTTGTTTTGTCCTATCCTTATTTTCCCTCAGATGAAATACTAAGTTTAGTATCCCCCATAAGTTACTTCTCAACGTGGACCCGTTGTACATCAATCGTCACCGTTGGAGGCACACACAAGCAAAAACCTTGACTGACTGACTGACTGACATTGAGTGAATTTTGGTTACAACTAAAACTGAATGAACCATTTCAACTCGATCATCTTTATTCATCTTCATTCGTCTTGTGACGAAATTCATTTTTAAAAAAATGTTTGTAATTATCATTGATCACCAATTTTCATAATACAAAGCTTGCCGGTGAACAATTCGTTCTCCTTATATATCCTTCTCATCATTCTCCTCTTGTACTATCACACATATCTTGAACATTGACACAATATCTTTCTTTCTTGTACAAAATGTTTTTTCATTTGAACTCGATCATCATCATCGTATTATTATCATAATATTAATTCGATCGAGTGATTCGAACCACATAATGGAATGGTACGGCACATTGTCGTGTTACACTTTTCTAGATTTATCACTAAATGTCATCCTGTCACTAATATTATTATTATTATTATTATTATTATAATTGTAATGTTCGCCATTGGACCGGCGTCATTTTCACTTAAACAAACATTGATCTTCTACAACTCTCCCCCAATTGGTCCAAACCATATTCTTATTTGTTTTTTGGAATAAAAAACAATAAATGTTTGTCAGACAGTGTCTGACACCTATCGATATTGTTGATGTTTTATTGAAGACAAGGACTCCCTGTTGTGATGGGACATTTCCCATATAGATAGATTATACGATGCTTTCGTGCTTTCGTTTTTGTATGAACATGATTTATAATAATTGCATCTTATAAAACTAAAATATAGCTCAAGAATGGAAAATCTTTTTGTTTATATATATAATTAAATGCTTTAGAAGAATTTTAGTAAGAAAATATGAGAATATTGTTTTTGGGAATAGTTCTTTATTAATTAAAATTAAAATATCCCGCCGGCCATATATTTATATATGAATGCATGAAGAATTGAAATTTTGTAACTTTAATATTTATCTAGTTTTTTTGTTGATATTCAAAATTTTTTTTTGATGAGAATCAAGGATGCCAAAAAAAGATTAATTGTAAAAACGAAA
Source organism: Blomia tropicalis (assembly GCA_029204025.1). Classification (NCBI taxonomy): domain Eukaryota; kingdom Metazoa; phylum Arthropoda; class Arachnida; order Sarcoptiformes; family Echimyopodidae; genus Blomia; species Blomia tropicalis. The sequence continues at coordinate 10,675,578 of CM055090.1, read as the reverse complement.
TAACTTTCCATTGGTGTACGATTGTGATTGCATATATATGCAATTAACGTTCTAATAATTGCCATTTCACATTTTCCCATTGAAATGCAGATTGTGTTTCATTTTAGAATGGTGTTGTAGAATAATCGGTCTCAATGATCAGGAAATTATGATGGTCGCCTCTATTATGGATTTATGAACATTCATATGTTGTGTGTGTGTGTGTGTGTGTGGGAATGACGATGTTTGGCATACATTCCTTGAAACATTAGAAAAAGATCAGAAGTGAATTCTAATTCTGGACTAATTGAGATCACCCAACGGCAGAAGCATTTACTTGTTCTCAACTGAATTGAATTGAACACATGTACCATGCTTATGTATGTGTGTGTTGCACATTTGAATGCACATACCTGAACTGAAACCACATCAGAGGCAATGCCTATGGTAATTTATGCTAAATCAAGCTGTTCAATTTGTCTCCCTTTGTGATGAATGTGCCCTTACTTTTGGCACTCATCTTTCCATCTCTCTCTCTCGCGGGACATTCTTCTGTGGTCGACATTCGATCGTATGGGTAAGCTAGAACATATTTTTCACATATAAAACAAAAATGGAAAATAAACTCGGGCAAATGATGATGACTGATGAAATATGGCCAGAAGGATCGTTGAAATGATGGTGGCATTAATTAGGCGGCTTAGGTAGAATGGATCGGCAACAATGAACCACCACCACCACCACAACGTTTGCCACAACCGTCAGCATCGTCATCATCATCGGGGACCATATTGGACTCACATTCGATCGGGTCGGTTTTTGCTCAGAGGCAAATCTTGTTAATTGTGTTCGATCGTCATTCTCATTAGTGATGCATTCAGCATCCAACACAACGCGCTTGTGCCAATGAGGACAATTAGCAAATGATGAACTTTCTATTTTTTTTTCATTTTGGATGTAACATCGTCCCCAGGTGTTGTCCTCCTCCTTCTCTCTCTCTCTCTCTCTCTCTCTCTCCCTGAATTTGCCCGTAAGCGAGCGAAGGACAACGAAATGCAACAACAAGAACAAGAAGGTATGGTCATTTGTGATCGATAATCGATAGTAAGCTTTGACTTTTTAATTAATTTTTGTTTCCCAGTGTTATGCTATTTGCCATCTCCATACCATAAGTCGCACCACTTGCACATTTGCATGATTTATGCTTGTAATGTGTCAGTTTTAGTCGTTATTTCAAAGTTGAAACGATCATATTTACGACCCATTACTGTTACGAGTCATCTTGCTTTTTTTGTCGAGTTTCCAATTTGATCAAACAAACGAAAAATAAGAAGAAGAAGAAAGGAAGGAAGAAGAAGAGAAACTAAAATGTGTGACAACAACCTAATAAGTGGATCGAGTAGCAAATAAATGTGGAGCGAATGTTGGATGCGCCAACGTTAATCTCAATCATAAATAACCATAAAGTACTCAATTTATTACACACACACACAATTTACTTGTTGTGCCACATTTGAAGGAGAACGGAAATGTTCGGAACATTCTTTATCCATCTAATGGACAGTTATTCGGTGATGATTGTTCGACCTGTAGATCAAATCAAAACGACGATTATTTGGTGTAAATGTCGAACACTCTACTGGTGGCCTTTGACCACACACACTCTGTGCTTATTGTCTCAAATTGGTTGTCGATTTTCCCATTAGAAATGATGAAGAATTGTCCATTCACTCAAATTGCCGTTGCATTGTCAATGAACCGTTGGATGAACAATTGAGATGTTTGATCACAAATTCGTTTGTTGTATTCTTACCAATAGAAATTGTGTTGACTGCGTTGAACATGTAATGTTATTAACGTCGATCACATGCTTGTTATCAACTTTCATTTGAAATAGAAAATAAAAAAAAACACTGCAGTTGGTCTATGCGTCACGCTCTCATGTTTGATCTAATTCCGAAACAAGACAAACATGACCGTCAATAGATTTGAATAGGACGGTAGTGAATGGAAAAACAAAATGGCATCGAATCGATTCACGAAATGACGTTGGCCACACATTATTTGAAGAGATGATCGATCAAGCAAATGATGAGTGTATTGCCCCCATTTGATTGTCATCGATTTGTTTGTTTGTTTGTTTCATAAGTCACGGCTTCGGGTATTGGTCAAACATTACAATGAGATACCGACCTTGTCATATCATTAGAGGAATCAATTAAAAAGGAACCGATATTCCTTCTCCATTAAGAGCTTCTATTAGATTAGTTTATTTGAATTTATCTCAATGTTAATAATGTTCTAATGGAATACTAATCTATTCGAATGGATTGGTGAATTTGAAGAGAAGAAAAGGTTCGATCGAATTGAACAAATCAACTCGGGCAATGTCCGCCACAACCAGTTGCTTTCATTCTCATCTCTTTGTTGATGCAATCGAGATGAAAGCATTCAATTACTAGTCTAATGTGATCATTTTATGCTTAGTTACCCTCATGGAAGAGTGGCAATGTTCGTTGTACATCAATTAAGTGTAAATTGGTGCAATTTCCGAATTGAACTCTATCAACAGTAGCCAACTATAGTAAGATCCTGGTTCAGCGCCCTTCGACACAGCAATAGAAAGGTAATCGAACGTAGACTGTAATGTAGAATTGACCCATTCGGTTGTAAAGGCGTAATTACAACAAAACATAGCAAATACTTTTTGGCGAATAGGCAGTAAAGCATTAAATGATTCATTCAACACCAGAACACGTGCATGATCGATTGATAATGATCATAGATCGGACTTGACCATTTTTTTTCTGAACGGTAAAATAAATCTACCGTATTTGCCGGATACAAATGTTCGTGCCGATCACGGTTTTCGTTGATGTTCAGGTGCATCCTTGTTTGTATGTTCGCCACTAATTAGTCATTGGCAATGTTCATTGCTCGACACTATCAATGAGTTTTCCCATAGTAAATGTTCTTTGACCGTGTTAGGTCAATTCAAATGTCGTGAGTTACCTGAGTGTGTGTGTGTGTGTGTGTCTTTGAATCGAGGGTGCACATCATTGGTTCAATGAGTGGCAGTTGATTTACTCATTTCGCCTAAAGACAAGGCACGATGGACAAGAGGTCGATTGATGGCACAAAAAAAACGAACGAATGAATGCATAGAAACAGGTACGGCACCAATTGCCATAGTGTTCTCACATCGACATCGAGCGTGAGAGTTAGCCATTGGCCACCCAGCCATATTCACATCCATATTCGCGCATCTCGACATTGGTCCTGGTCGTGACACAGCCACTTGCTCAAGGGCTGTACCCTCGTCCATTTTTTTCCTAATTTTTTTTCTGGTAACTTCAATCGCACTAATTATGTTTAGAACATTGATGCAAATTGCCATTTCCACCGATTAACATTAGACTAGACATCAACGATTCGAATCGATCGATCTCATCCAAATTTTCAAAATATAAATTGTGCACCATACAATCAATGATGTACTCAACTTCATATCGACTGTTAACGTGCCATAATGATGTACTCAATGTGTAACGTTCCTTATTGGCACGAATTATCCTTCTTGTAGTAATGGGATGGCGTCATTAGCTATGGAAGATATGGTATTCGTTCCATTGGAAGATGTGATCGACGTTCTACACACACACAGACACACACACACGAACAAAATGATTCATTCACTAATAATAGTGAATGTCAATGATCGAGTCTATTATTAGTAAATGACAATTTGAATGTAAATATTTGTTCACATGACAAGTGTAATTTGTCCATAACAACAATCAAGATTTAGATTCAGAAGGCGGACAAGTAGTGCAGTACCAATGGGGACATAAATCACGACCAAAAAAATGAATGACGCATACAAATTGCCATTCGATACAAGGTGACCCAAATGGATGGACATTGTTCGACAACAATTGATGTTGTATATTCCCTTTCCACACTATTCTACACACACACACACACACACACAAAATCTTGCCGATAGATTGATTGAATGGGACAAGCCTGTAAGATCGTTTTTGTGATCGAGGCAATCGATTGAGAGTGACTTTGCTTTTCCCATTGCAATTTATATCGCGCCTTTGCGCCTCGTTTCTCCTATATATAAACTTATATAAATATATATATATACATTCTCCAGCGTCGATAATTAAAGCTTATGTTGGTAGGCTCGATGTTGTGTGTTTCAAGTGTGTGCTTGTATAATTGAAATCAGATCGACTTATTGGCCGGCTGCCATTGCGAGCCTATAATACGGGACACTCCTTTGCAGTGGGGAACATTGGGCGCTCATGGCTATGTGGCTTAATGTTACGATACGATGATCATCGTTGGGAGATGTAAGCCCAATGTTCACTCTCCTTCTCTGTTTGTGTGTGTGTGTCGATCAGCTCATTAAATGTGAATGATCGCAATGAAAGGCACAAGATACAAGAACGCCTAAATCAGTATACATCGATATAACCAATCATACCGATTGCCAAGATTAATCGAGATTGATCGAACGTTTGGCCCTATTTTGAACTCGATACATTTTTACATTCTTTTATTTTTTTTTATTTTGGCAACAAACATTAACCGAAATTCATTGAATATACAATATATATAAAGGTTAATGTCCATTGAACATGTCCATTGAATACAAATGAGTTAATTGGTGTACAATTGGTTATTGTCTATTACTAATTGTTCGTGGCCTAATGGAAGCCTATCGAGTCGACCTAATTGAGCCTAATTGTCGGCTAATAAGACACCAAACATTGAAAATAACATTGGAACGGGGCGAATATGGCACAAACATAACAATTGGCAACAAGTGCCTCCATAATCGGTTGAAACAATGTTCAGGTGAGGTGGGTGAGAAAAATACTTTAGTAGTCGGCAATTTATACTTTACAAAGGTCAAATGTTTTAAAAGGTTACCCAAAATTGGTCTGAATGATGCGAGAGTGAGTTGTGCATTGACCATTGGTCAATAGAATATGATTGTGTATATATATAGCCATTCTTGAAGGGGGCAACAATTAACGGGTCAATTGCATGTTTTATATATTATATGATGATGATGATTGTGATGAAGCATAGAGCACAATCATAATAACAAGTCAAGAGATGAGATATGAGATCGGCAATTAGTTGGATCAAACGGTTGCGATATTGCAATTACAACATTCCAACACTACAATTAAAGTTCATTCATTGAATGTATAATCCATGATACAATTTGATCGTTGTCCAAAATAGTAGTATGATACGATTGCCGCACAGGTCGTTTACTAGGGGCCTTAACATATGCGAAAATGTAATGATTGATCTCATACTTCAATGATTGAAGTGGACAACAATGAAAAAAAAAAGAAAATAAGGACATGATGATTGTCGAACCAATTGGTCGTTTTGGTCGTTTCAATGCGACCTTGCCGAATCCGTCGATGTCCAATGTCATCAAACGTGAGACGACCAATTCGTGATCGAGCAGGTGGTCACAATGAATGAATCGACATCACATAACAATCTTCTGTCTCCGTATCCGTCTTTTTATTTGTGTATTGATGTGTGCCATACTCTTTTTAGTCAATCATTGGTCTTTTGATAAATGTCTCAATGAATGAAGATATGGGTGGAATCATCACTTGAATTCGGCGACAGATCGGGTCAAATCGTGCACGCACGATTCCAACTGGCGTATGTCTATAGTAAAACGTTCATTTCCGTCCTTTTGTCTGTCATGGACCTCTTGAGACATCTTGAACACTCGAATCGCCCATTTATGGTTTGATGTTTTTTTTTTGGTCGACGTTAATTGATCGAATCGAGACGGTACTGACGTCTATAAACGTTGAACCTCAATATGTCTACCTCTGGTCGGCATCTATGTAATATCGCCATTCACCGATTCCTGAACGTTTACTTTAATTAAAGCGACTATTTGTAGTGATGCACACACACACATTGAACATACACTAGAACGATTGGACTCGAACCCTCGTTATGAACATTCGAACGTGATTTCCAACAGGACAAAGTAGTTCACTCTATGAACGAATAAGAATCAAGGCCAATTTGACGCGCGCGCTCGCGCGAGTTATAAACGAACTTACATTTTCACTTTGTCACGATTTTTTCCCATTGCAAATCGGCGAGATTCAGATCCTGTACTATTTGGTCACGAGCCATCGTTTGTCTCCTAACATACACTTCTTGATCGGGTCTCTTCTATTGCTCTTACTCTTTTGTTCTTGCCTATTACGTGGTTCTAGCTTTAAAACGTCCGTTTTGCTTTCATTCTCTAATTTTAGCTATGAATGAACCATTTTCCAATTTATTGTTAAACATTTGAATGAATGTGTCTATTGCATGTTTGGTGCGACCGATTTTGTGGTTGCCAATGAGTACTAAAGTAAAAAGAAAATAATAATCATCAAAACTTTTAATTGTTATTACAATCCCGGATCTACTTGCCGCGTTCCGATGTTTTATATACCGATTTATCAGTAGTGTTAATCCATGTAGCTCGGGTTTTTTCTTTTGGCCGACAATGTTCGCCCATTGTGTCGATGTGATAGAATATAGCTCTATAGGAAGCGGAGCCAATCATTACATTGATCTTTTCAGACGTGTTTTGGCCACTCTTTCTACTAATTAGCTATAGATTATCCTTCTTGTCGAGTTGCATCATATCTTTATGGCATGGTGGCCACCACCATCACCACTTACAAAATCGATCATAAGCAAAAGATTGCATAGTTGTGGAGAGCTTGACTTCGTTTATGTTCTCAAATCATTCATCTCACAAAAGTAAGCGCCTCGGTGCAACGGCCCATTCATGTATTTGATGCCAATTCTATAATCAGTTGTTGGTGACCTCTCAGGTCATTAATTATATAGTATCATTATGACATTCATTATTAATAGTCATGATCTCTTCTTAAATATGTTTGTGCCCACTTGGATGTTGACTCGATTCGCGTTCGACCAAATTCAATTTGTTCCATCTAAATGCTGACATATTTTTTGCTATAAATATTTGTCTTTTTTGCTTTTTTCCAGTATATGGTCTGACATCTATAGTCATAATAAGACATCTATAGTCATAAAAACTTTACATCAAAATATTAATACACGAAACGCAGAGAACTTGATACAAAATTCAAAATGGTTCCAAAGTGTTAGAACAAAATTGTTATTGTACGTAACTTCGTAAATAGTAGTCGCTCTTTGGAATATAGCCTCTCAAGTTTAATCCTCTGAATTTCAATGTAGGTGACTCATTGAGTTTTGACTCTAGATATCTTGGGATATCGGCTCTCAAATTGTAAGGATCCGAAACAACGGTGTCCCCGCTCTTTGGGTTAGGAAGAAGGGACTCTGATAAAGTAAATGCCAAGGCAAAATCAAGCTTTCAATAATAATCATTAAAGGAACTTACGATTGAAACTCTTTATTTCGGTTGGATAATTATCGATGATTTTACAGACTTTATTAATAATACAACAATAATATTAAAAGGATTCAACTCGTGTTGATCATCTTACTGGCAATACTCATCTCGTGTCAACTTTGAAGGCTCCTTCATAGACGAGGGTCATAACTTTCAAATACAAGGTACAACCGTACCGTAACACAAGATCATCAATTCGATTAATAGTTAGCTTTTATTGTTTCAATATTAGAAATAATTGACATGAATGTGCTGTTTCTTATAGGAGGAAAAGACCACGGGCATTATAGTTTTCCATCAAAGGTTCATAGGTTAAGTTTATCTTGTCTACTCTCCCAGCAACCAATGTAAGATGAACTAGAATTTTATCATAAAAATGGGAATCACTTTTAGATGGTAAAATTGTTCTAAGTTGCTGACAATTGTAACAATAGTAGCAAAGTTGCATCTTTTTACATCGTGGATCTTTTTCAAGGTGAACTTTCGGTAAAAATTGTACACGCATTAGTTCACAATTAGGAAATAACAAATGAAGATTTGAATATTGATGCGGATGAAGTGAAGAACAATTGTTCAGATCAAGATGCCTGACAGAAGGAAACGATATATTCAACAAATTGCTTATTTCACTTCTCATATAATCTTCCCTAAAGTTTTCATCTGCTTTTAAGTATAAATGGGTAAGGCTCGGTAATCTTGCCATTAATCCCCAAATAGACGAACTAAATAAATTAGTACATTCAACTTGAATGTCAATATAAGTCAGAGATGGGAAAACTTTTACAAGAGATCGCAAATATGGCATACTGAGTGAATCAAAAAAATCTACATAACGTGTAAGAGTACCGTTTTTCTTTTTTTTCAAAACTTTGAAAGCACGGATATTTTCATCATACTTTTCCATCATTATGTCTTCATCCTGAAGACCGAACATTATTCCAAGTTTTTTGTAATTGGGCAATCTTTCCAATGTCAGATGTTCGGAAAAATCGTCCACCATTATGAATAATTCATCTAAATCTTCCGGTGTAGAAATATCATTTAATTTACAATTAGACAATGACAAATTTTTCAGTGAACCCATTGATTTAAAGACTTCGCCATAGGAGATAATAGATTGAACTGTTTTTGAATTGATCATCTTAAATTCAACCAATTTATCTTTGCGTATTGATTGACAAATTTTGTCAAATATATTTTGGTTGTTTGGAAAATCATATATAGCAAAACGTTGGACTTTAGGAAATTTCATGAACATGTGTTGCCAGTCTATTAACAGTGGCTTATCCACGACGAAATCAAATTTTGCTTCATCCAAATCAAAAAAACGTAACATTTTATGATCAAAATGTTTCAAATCTTTTCTTCTTCTTAAACGAAGATTAACAACCTTTTCACAAGCAACTTCGTGAATCATGTACCATCGTTGGCATACGTAACTACATCTTATTATATCGATCAGATCTAGACGGTTAAAAATTTCTAATATACAAATATCTGGCAATGAGTCGAAACAACTCATTTTTTGCTTTTTTAGTTAAATCAACTTGATTTGATGTCAACAAAAAACGAATACCTAAAAAATTACATTACAATTAAAACATACGTTTAAAAAATGTTACCTTGACAAGATTTTACAACTCAACCGAAATATACCGTGGCGATATAGATGTAAACACAGCTTGAAATGGCGCGTATAGTTGCTGTGAGCACAAAAAGTAAGTTTCCGGAATTTAGCAGTTTTACGACAAAACTTTCCGTCATTTGATAGCATTAAATCATGAAAATAAAATAATTTTTTCAAATCAAATTTATTTCAATTACACTTCATATATAAAGATGTTTCCGATCAATATGTGTTGTGAGTGTAATATCATGAATGTAAGTTATCTCATTTCATGCAGAATAAATAAAATAGAGAAAAATCAAAGCTACAGTTCTAAATGAACTGCTTACATAAAAATGGTGATATATTACAAGTTTATATCATTTAAAATCGAAATAAAATTGGTAAATTAAAATCATTGTTTGATGATAAAAGAAAAAAAGCTAATAATTGTGAGCAAGAAATTTGTATCGTTTTCGATCGTCATCATGTTGATTGTTCTTCGATTCCAGCAAAACATGATCTAATGGACGGCCCCATTTCAAATGGGTACTCCTGCTGGCATAGTATTTTACTTGAAGCTCAAAGTCGATTGCAAATGTTTCAAATAATAGTTCAACCAAATGCTAGGGAAAAAAAGATTTAAATGATTATTTTAAAAAATCATTTGCAAATAACTTACAATTGTTCGTCTTTTATTCGGCACAACCTTTTTTTGATAAGTATACCATGGAAATTCAACCTCAGTAATCATATCATTTATCTCAGAAATAATTTTGTGCTTTATTATTGTTCCATCAATACGAATACATCTAACACAATTATCAAAAATGGAAAACGATTAATTAATTTAATGAGTAACAAGAACTTACTGAATTGGTTCATCCAAACGGTTGAAGCTCGCTTTAACACTAAACTCGGAACAGGAAAGCAATTTAACAGTGTATGGATATCGAAATCGATCACCGTCAACCTATAATTAATGTAGTAAAAATTAAAATCAAAATTACATTATGATTCAAAACTTACTTTAAAGAATACTGGGATACCTTCTTTGGTATCAATAATTTGAACTTTGCATTTAATCTTTTGTTCCATGGTGATTGAATGGTATGATATGATGAGGCTTAAAATTTTTATTTTCAGTTGATGAAAAATATAAAAATCGGAGCAATGTATAATTGAGAAGGTTTTTTGTTTGGTCTTTTATATCTAAAAATGACATGATGTTTGATACAAGTTCATATAAAACTATGTTTTATAGAACCCAAGTTAAAATAGTTTCTTATAAATAATGACTAACTGATTAAGATGGGGGAAACAGTTGAACCTTATTGGTAACCATGAATATGTCTTCAAACATATCTTCAAACTTTCCAAATAAAAAATTTATTTCCCGGCAAAGCAAAACAAATTTTCATTTTTTGGCTATTTTTGGCTATTTCGACTGAGATATACAAATAGCCATCGCAAGCATGTGCAAAACAATAACAACAAAAACAAATATTGTTATTGTTTCTTGAAAATAGAGGATTTTCCAATATCATTAAATTATCAATGGAACCATGCAACGAACATTATGGAATCGGTTTTTGTTTAATCAGGCAAGTATATTGAATGTCAACATAAGACATATTTGCAAACACACACCGATTTTATTCAAAGATAAACAACTGGAGGACAATTTTCCTATTACTAGTGAGAGTAGCTCAAAATTGGACGAAGCTCGAAAATTATTGCCCAAACGTTATAAAGCATTTGAAGATCATGATACAGAAATCATCTACGATGATACGATTGACTTAGATATGATTTTGAATCAAAAACAAAAGAAACAAAAACCTAAATTTCAGCGTAATCAAGAAATGGGCCTTCGTGGTAAACGGGGTGTTTTCGATATTGAAGAACTTGTTGAATTATTACGCGAAGAAAGATTTCGTGAAATTGTAACGATTGCAATTCCCAAAGAACTTAGGTATGGTGATTTTATGGTAATTTGTACCGGAACGTCAATCAAACATATAAAGGTAAGATTGAACTTTAAAATTAAAAAAATCAGTTATTAAACTTTTTTAATTTGTTTAGAATTTTGTTGAGACATTCAATCAAATATACAAGTTAAAGAAAAGTCCAAATGATCCATTTTTAAATTTGGATGATCGAAGTAAGGATTGGCGTTTAATCGATTTAGGCAACATAAATCTTCATATATTTCTCTCTGAAGCTCGCGAATTTTATGACATCGAAACCTTATGGTCAGTTGGTCGTGAGTTCGACGATAAGACACAACGAATAGAAAAAAGTGTAGTTGAAGAGATTCTTTTGAAACATCAACATAAAATCGAATCACAATTTGAATGTTCTAACACTGCATTACCTTGATTACTTTTGTATCGGCAATTTAGGAAACATGTATAGTCAATTAATAAATTTTCGATTACTTCCGAAAAGGTTCACTTTATATTGTGGTTTTTGGTTGTGATCACAATTGTTGGCGGACAATCGACCAGACCTAATTTTTTAATCTTGATTGCTGACGATCTTGGAATTGGCGACATAAGCATATTTGGCAATGATTCCCTTTCAACGCCAAATATTGATCGAATAGGACAGGAAGGAGTGGTTTTGAGTCATCACATTACGGCAGCATCGGTTTGCACGCCAAGTAGAAGTGCCTTTCTCACTGGAAGATATCCAATTCGGTCCGGTATGGTTCAATCAAAACCTGTACTGTTCTATTATTCTGACCGATCTCAATGTGCAACTAACCAACTAACAAATGCTTTATGTAAATGTAATTATTGGCTTGTCTTGTACCATCATAATTTTAACCATTTCTTTATATTTCAGGAATGGCTTCATCCGGAAAGAGTCGAGTATTCTTATTTGTTGCATCCACCGGCGGTTTACCTTCCAATGAGACCACTTTTGCACAATCATTGAAGGCAGCAAACTATACGACAGCATTGTTCGGAAAATGGCATCTCGGTTCGGATAAGAATACTCATCATCCAAATGTTCACGGTTTTGATTACTTTTATGGTATTCCATTAACCAATTTAAAAGACTTTGGTAATGATGGGCAAAGTGTTATACTTTCATACTTTCCACATTTCTATTTGGTCTTAATCAGTACTGCAATAGTAGGCGTCTCAATCGGTTACGCTATTGGATTGATTCAGTTCAGAGCGAATAAGATCATATCCATATTTTTGATTGTTATGTTTATATTTATACCATCATCATTAATAATGTTTCAACGGAATATTAAGACATTGAATGCACTTCTTTACCGCAATCAAGAATTGATAGAGCAACCAATTGAGTTGAATGGTTTTACCGATAGAATTATATATGAATCGAACAAATTCATTCGACAATCTCATAAAAGTGGTCAACCATTTTTAGCTGTTGTTAATTTTTTAAAAGTTCATACTGGTAAGATAGATGTTTGTGTATTGATTATTTTTAACTAATGTTTTTTTGTTTGATATTGCAGCTCATTTTCCATCGGATAAATTTAGTGGAAAAAGTAAATTTGGAAAATATGGGGATTGTGTACTCGAATTGGATAATGCTGTTGGTCAAATTTTAAAAGTTTTACAAGAACTTAACATTGAGAACAATACGTTTGTTTACTTCAGTAGCGATAATGGTGCTCATCTTGAGGAAGTCAATTTGAAGGGTGAACCAGAAGGTGGATCGAATGGAATATTTCGTGGCGGAAAAGGTCATGGAGCAATGGAAGGCGGAATACGAGTTCCAAGTTTAGCCATGTGGCCAAGTGTGATTCCACCTAATCGTTGGATCAATGTGCCAACGATGCAAATGGATATATTTCCTACAATTCATGCCATCACTGAACAACAATTACCAGAAAACGTACATATTGATGGAAAGAATATTTTACCTCTTTTACAGGGTCAAATGGAAACAAGTCCACATGAATTCATGTTCCATTATTGTGGCTCTTATTTACATGGAATTCGATGGATTGAAAATGATAAAAATATTTGGAAGGTATACTATTATACACCCAAATATAAAGATGGTGAAGATAAATGTAAATTCATGTGCATGTGCTTTCAACCATATATTGTACGACATGACCCACCATTGGTGTACAATATTGGACAAGATCCATCGGAACGGAATGCAATCGATTCAAACAGTGAACAATATCATCGAGTGGTGAAAATGGCATTAGAAGCAAAAGGTAAACATGAGCGAAACATCATTCCAGTTCCGTCTCAACTTACATTGAGGAACACCATTTGGAGACCTTGGCTTCAGCCATACAACATTTGAGCAGCTTAAAATTATGTTACAACTATAGATAAATTTAAATTACGATCACAAAATAAATCAAATTTAATATCCTAGTAAAACTATTAAAATTTACATTAAAATCAAAGTTTAAAACAAAAGGTTATAGAATTCAAGATGAGTAAAATCAATTTTCTCCGCTGACCATCGCGATTGTGCATCATCGAGAGCACTCAGTGTCAATTCAATTTGTTCGCACTGTTTTTCTAAATCATTGTTTTGATCTTTAGTCGTTATATGAAACTTTGAGTGATTGGTTGTGGACAATGCTTTAACATCTTGTTTTGGTACTAAACAATCGGTCAATTGTGTCCATGATTGGGCATTCAATCCGGCAGTGTTCGTTTGCCATTGTTTTACCAAATTTTGAAATTCTTTATTCTCTTCTTTGAGTTGATCGACATTTTTGATAAATTGAACAAACGTTCTCAAGATGCTAAACATTTCCATCATCAAACGTTCTACAACTTGTAAACAACCACACAATAGATTGACCATATGGGTTACTGGTATTTGTTTATTACGTTCCTCTTTCTTTCTCTTACGTAACGAATCATATGCGGTCAAGATGTCGTTATACTTTCGCGATAATGATGGATCAATATCCGATGATTTAAGGTGAGTTTCAAACATAAAATTATTCTTATTAAATTGTGGAACAATGGTACGAGTCTTCTCAAACAATGGTTTCACTTTTTCGTTTCGAAATTTGTAAATACTTTTCAAAATGGTTGCTACCTTTAAACATAAATCAACATTCGGTTTCATGTTACACTGTTCGGACCTAAGTCTACTCTGTTGTACACTGAAACGGATAAAATTTTTCAACACATCAGCTGATGCAAACAATGTTGTCAACGATCGATCTAATTCGTAATGTTTACTTTGCAGTTGATTGTAAACGTTGATACAATGAAGTAGACAACTCTTCAATTGTGAATGATAAAGGCGATACTTCTTGACCGATTGCCGTGCAACCCAAACCGAATTTTTCCACGTCAACTTCACCTCATCATAATCCATCGAACGGTTCGGATTAAGCAACATCTTCTCCACCATACTTGGCAATGTAAGTGATTTATAAAATTCGAGACATTTATCAAAGTTTTGCGAATAATCGAGAACGTACATTATGATTGGATTGTAATGTTCAAACCAACTTTCCGGTTTGTACCATGTATCAATTATTTGTGAACCGATCTGTTCCATCGGTTTTTCACCATTCGGTAGGATTAGATATTGATGTTTGATAGAAATATTTGTATTAGAAAATAGTTTTTCCTTCAATTCGGTTAAGGTAGTTTTTTCGGTAATTTCATATGAAAATGTTTCATAGGTGTGAATGGCAAATACTTGTACGATACATTTTCTCATCAGTTCATTGATCATTTTGAACGCCTTCTGTCCGCCCCGTTTGTCTGGATCGTACTCGAGTACAACCTAAAACGGATTGACATTTATTAATGATCGAAAGGAAAAACATTTGATTAAATATTTACCCTAAGCCATGATTCAAGATCGGCCTTGAGAGCGCTACATATATGGCTAAATTGAGAGATTTCACTGGAAAAGTAGAAATTTCCTTCCTCATTCACCTCCGTACAGATATGTTCAGATTTCTTATTCTTCTTTAAGACGTCGAGTATTTCACCGATGATATGATTTGGTAGAAATGGTCGTCGGCCAGTGATTACCTCATAGGCCAACAACCCAAAACTCCAATTGTCAACCGCTGCCGAATGTTTACCACGAAGAAACAGTTCCGGTGCCAAATATTCCAATGTTCCCACAAATGAGCTAGCCAACGTTGAATCGGATAACTGTTTAGCATAGCCAAGATCGGTTAACTTATATAAAATCTTTCCACGAGACAATGGTTGTAGGACAATATTTTCCGGCTTTAGATCACGATGGATGATCTTCCGTTCATGTAGGTATTCGATTGCACACGATATTTGACTTAATATTTGTCTAACTTCACGTTCTTCTAAACCACAACAATTGTATGGTTTGTTCAACACCTTTCGTAGATCGCCGCCATTGCAAAATTCCATTGCCAAAATGGGTGAATCGACACGAAGCGATTGAAATGCTTTGGGAAGGTCTAATGCTTTAACCACATTCTCACAATCGAGTCGTTTCATCATCTCAATCTCCTGTTTCCATTGAACATTGTAATAAGCCCTATAAATGAACATTATGAACAATATTGAATGAAGATTTAAATAATACATACCCGGTATGTTGATTACGAAATTGTTTCAATGCAATACGTTCACCATTTTCGGTGTTGATCCACAATGTAATGATTGCAAACGAACCGGAACCGAGTGTTTGTTCACGTTTCCAATTTTGTATTGAAACCAATTCATTGAGATAATCAATTGAGGTTCCATTTGATTGACCAATATTATTATTGTTTCCCGTTTGATTTAAATTAATCTCCATTGTCGTACACGCCGGTAGGCGCATTGATACGTTCCGAACGGTATCCTATACGGCAATGTAGGCGAAATACCTTTTTCTTTTTTTTTTTTTGTTGGTTGGTTGAGTATAAACGTGTTTACCTGTTTACCTATGTGTGCGTGTGGGCGCCGATAATTAACGATTGGATCAACAACAACAAGTGATAGAGAGAGAGAGAGAGAGAGAGAGAGAGAGAGAGAGAGAGAGAGAGAGAGAGAGAGAGAGAGAGAGAGAGAGAGAGAGAGAGAGAGAGAGAGAGAGAGAGAGAGAGAGAGAGAGAGAGAGAGAGAAAGAATTATAATTTGATTGAACAATTTGTTGCTATTGGTATCGATGATGTATATCGTTGTTGTGATATTCGATTGATATCATTCAATGATGATGATAAGTAAAGGAACAACACACAATAACTGTCCGGGGAGGCCGAATGATGTTGATTATATCAAAAAAAGCACAACGATTAAATGGTGGCCGGCCACGGCAACGTTGATGACAACATTAAAACATGAAAAGCACAATTTGTATGCTACCGATGCAATAGGCATTGCACAATGAACTTCAACGAATAAGTAGGCAACCTTCACACAAATCAGGTTGTGTGCCTCGTCACCCTGTGTGTGTGTGTGTGTATCTTATATGTACGTGCAACACCTGATGGATGGATGGATGGATGTGTGTGTGGACAAGTGGAATAATGATGAGTGGTGGTAGTTGTGGAGGGAGAAACAGAGGAAGGAAGAAAGAAAGGAAGGAAGATTTAATATGAACGCACAAAGTCTTTAAGAAATGAGTGAAAGAACCACTTTATTATTTGATGGTTGAAATTGAGAGCGAGTATTGCAATGAGGATCAATACAGTTTTTTTATGAACTATTATATGACAAGAGAAAGAGGGAGAGAGAGTGAGAGAGTGTGTGAGAGAGTGAGGTGCCAACACGATGAATCGTCCGAATGGAAATCATCCTACAATGGTGTTGGTTAGCCACCATCACCCAAACACAAAAAAAAGGTGATGATGTGCTATGTGATTTGTGTGTGCCTACATCATGTGTATGTGTGTGATTGGAAACATTGATCAAATGATTTGATTTACAAACATTTTTTTTTTTTGAAATGAGAAAAAAATGAGAGTAATGGAGGGGTGGTTCCATCGTGTCCCATTTTGTGGCACCAAATTTACACCAAAGGCATGCAAATGAACATTGAACATTGGTTACTAAATGTACAGGTGTTTGGTTATTTTATAAATTTTTTTTTACTTATGTTGATGTTGGTTGCCACTCGACACACACGCACATGCACTTGCACATACAACATTTCATCATTAACATTCTCATCCGACGATGATAATTGTTTGTTGGTAATGAAGGTAGGCGACCGGGCAACCAAGATTAATGCGAATCAGTCTTATCGCATGCATTGGTCGTCCAAGTTATAATATGTTTATACTACTGGAACGCGACCAGAGCTATCACTACAATTGAGACAATAGAAGAATGAGAAAGAGAGATGTACAATACAAAGAACTGTTGAATGGATCCATTTGCCATTCAAATTGATGATAAGATGAATGAGAAGAATCGATGATGGATGATGAACAAATAGTTTGATCCATTCGGCCAAAAACAAGCAAGAAAACACTAGATTTTTTCGAAACACGACTTGTCACATTGTGACCAGATTGTGATCAATTCAATCAGGAATCTGAATCCATTTCTGATTTACATTTGCCCTTCAATTGTCGTTTTTGAAAGCGACGAATACGTTCGTGCCATTCATCACCCCAGTCGATTGCAATGCTACTCCTGTCGGCAATCAAACGATAATTATAAACGGAATCCTTTTGATAAGTTCCTGTCATAACATAAAAGAAAAAAACAATTAGATCATATCGCATTGAATATCTAAATGCCTTCATTCATTATCCTCAATATGACTTACCCAGTATAAGATACGTGTGTTTAATCTTCAATTTCGGACATTTACATGAGAGGTCATCCAATGGTACCCATAATGATTCCATCGTCTTCTTCAATCTCGTTGCCGAATGTTTGAAGACGTGTGCTATCTGAATTGTAAACTTAGCCCATTCATCGATGGTTTCACGCGACATTATCGTCGCTTGTATTGCTGTTTTTGGGGTGTTTCCACGGTGATAGACAACACAATATGTTAGTTCAAGATTTTAGTTTACTTTTTTTTCTCCTATTATGCTATTGTTTATTTGTATTGTGTGCGTATGTGACTAGTGCGAACCCTTTTTTTTGCTTCGAGGTGGTCGTCCCGAATGTGTCGGAATGTTTATGTCAATTTGATATACGGCAATCAATTATGGTTGAACAAAACAAAAATTGAACGAATTCCCTGCGGCATTCATTGGAATTGATATATATATATAAAGATTCATCATCTATACATTCATTGATCATCTTAAACCATTTATATTCTATAAGAAGACTTGTAAGCCTGAAGCGGCAAAACGTGCACGTGCCTTTGCTTTGTGTTTATGGGTGCAAGTTTGTGTGTGTGTGCACCAAAAAAAATCGATCCAAATTGATTGACTAAGGCACGTCCCAAATACTAAACTAAGGACTTTTCCATTCATTCAACATTAAACGGTATTCCAATAACAAAAAGGGAGAATGGTGTGTTAGGGTGCGGACTGACTTTCATTCTTAACGTTGACCGACCCGAATAATACGAATGACTCATTGCCCCCATCGATCCCCTTTGGATTAACTAACGGAAAAAATGCATTCCAAGTTACGGATTGTGTGTGTGTGAGAGTGTGTGAATGTATCAAGTTAAAATCAAATTGGTTGAATCTAAGGATGATTCCATATAATCAGAAAAAAATTGACATACCAAAATCTTTGTTGCAATACTTGTGCATGTTGATCCTTTTAGTCGAAATACGACATTCGATGCAACTATTCTCCGCTGTTTGCATATATATAAAATAAAATGTTACAATTTAAGTTGCTACAATTGTAGACTCGAGCATATCACCATCATGTACTGCTACGAACATGATGATGATAGTCGTGCCTTTCATTATATTCAATCATTCTCGGCACCTCACAATCTTATAATACGTACATGACTCTTGGCTGGTTTCGCTCGATACGAAATTGATTTCATTACTCTGCGGAATTTCTACACATTAGGATAGAGGGGTGCAAGAGCAAGAAAGTATGGAAAAAAATGTTAAAAGATTGACCGACATGGAATGTCGGAATGGATTGATGAAGGAGAAATGGTTGCACTTACTGATGCACGGTTGAATGGGCGACCTCGACTGTTGATAACCCTGTCAGGTGAGAAAAGAATTAATCAATTGTGTGAATTAGCTTCTAAAGAACAGTAATGCAATATGGAGTATGGTGCATATAATAAAGTGCACCCATTCCATACATAGTATACATACTTTAGCGCATCGATTGCACGTCAAGCCGGTAACGCCGGGCTTACATTGACATTGTCCGCTGGTAATGTTGCATGTACGACCAGAGGAGCCAACTGGATGACAATCGCAAGCTGTGACCAATATGTGTGTGTGTGTGTCAAAAGACAAATGTTTTTCAAATTGATAATGGAATCATATTATGAATGGTTGACAAATACTTACGTCGACAGACCTTACGGTGCGAAATGGGCTTACTTGCATCTCGATAATAGCCTAAGGACAGCGAAACACATTTACATTATATATATGTGGAACGAATATATATTTGCACCGGACATTTACAATGGACACATACACTCATATTTGGGAACAATGCATGGCGGTTTTGACTGACGCGACCCAAGGTTTCAGTTGACCCCACACGCAAGTGTGTGTGTGGACAACAACAAAAAGATTGGACAAGCAAATAAATCATCGAGCCAACTATAATACCCATCTTTGTTTTTCTCCCTCAATTTGAGCGAGAGAGAGAAAAAGTGATGAACAAACGAGCCAACCATTTGTGCATTTGTCCCCCATAAAGTGCGTGTCCCCAAATAATGGTGACAATCTCAGTTTAGTTACAAAATGTGAACGTACCTTCTCTACAATAATGGCAATGCCTTCCGGCCGTATTATGGCGACAGTTAAGACAAACTCCACCACTTTTACCACCAGACAATTTGTACAATTCCATATTGAAACGACACTTTCGGGCATGTAGGTTACAATTACAGGCTATTACAAAAGAAATGGGATGAAATCATTAGTAAATGAGGTTTATGGTAAGTCATTAAATGTGAAAGATTCCATTGGATGATGATGATGATGCGTACACGAGTTGGTTATTGGTTTAGCTCAATTTATAAGTGACTCGGTGTGTGTGTGAGTGTGTGTCGATTGCCTTTTCAACCCTCAATTCAATTGGTGGTGGAGCACGTTCCGAAAACACCAATCTTTCTTTCTTTCTTTTCTCGTTCCATAACATATGAAATGATCTTTTGGCATTCGTGGCGGCACACCAATTTTCACTTTTTTTGACGTGATTCGACCCCAAAATGCATTCAATCGAATTCTATTGGACGCCTATTGCACTCGAACTCAAAAAATATGGTTCATGGAATGTGTATGTGTGTGTGTGTGTGAAGTGAAGTGAACAAATTGAAAGTGAGAGTGGAATAGAATGAGATTCGATGGCAATGTTGAATTAATCGAAAGTGTCCAAATATTTATGTCTAATAAATGGCTTACTAAATTACAAATTGTATCTATGTACATTGAAACCAATTTTTGGCTCTTGTTGTTGTTGTCGTTGTTGAGTGCCATTTTGAGTGCAACCATTTTCAACGTGTTTGAGTGTGAAGGCAATCTCACTTTAATTAGCCACACACACCAATACTAGCAAATAGAAACCAAATACAAACTGTAAAACAGAATGGGCCAATGGTTCTTTCCAATACGATCGTATATATATTAGCCCCTTATTTATTAGTTAATTGAGTGAAGAATTGAATGGTATAAAACACATAGTTCAATGGAATCATCGAGCAGGAGTCACCAGAGAAAAAAAAGTCATACCAATTTAAATCGAAACTGACAGAAAACGGCAACGTGCATTTATCATCGAAAGCCCTAACTGAGCATTGGATACAAGGACGACGACGACGACCAGATCCAACAAAAAAAAGAAAGGGAGACAGATGGGCTCACATTAGGGATATAACGTGCTACCAGCCAGGGCTCACGAAGGTGTGAGAGATGTGTGGATGTGCTGGTGTTCCAATGTTCATTCGAGTGTACCACCATTTGCCACCCAATTTTCAACCAACTTGAAAGCTAAGATGAATTCTCGGACTCGCTAACTCCCGCGGGATCAATTGGACTGTATTAGCTAAAGCAATGAAAGATAAACAAGCGAACAAACATGAAAGTACATTGGAACAAAAAATCGAAAGAAAAAACATTAGACATTACCGGGAGAGGGGAAGAGAGAGAGAGAGAGAGAGAGAGAGAGAGAGAGAGAGAGAGAGAGAGAGAGAGAGAGAGAGAGAGAGAGAGAGAGAGAGAGAGAGAGAGAGAGAGAGAGAGAGAGAGAGAGAGAGAGAGAGATTGAAGAAACAAATTTGGAACCCAATAGACATTAGTACATAGTTGAGCCATTTGAATCATAGAACTTAGGATAGTTTTTTATCTTTTTCTTATTGTGTTAGTCTTATTCCATTTTATCACCCCCCTTTGCATCACTACCTTCTCATTCTCTCCCCTCCCCCAAAGAATACACTCACTCTTCATTCTTTAGAATATTGTTACAAATTTATAGCGATCGTCTGCTCGCGTGTAGATAGCCGATAATGCCACTCAACGTACATTTTTACCCCAAAAAAATAAAAAACTAGAAAACCATTGCGATCATAGGTGACTATACAATAATAGAAATAAATTAACTATACGAAAACGGTGAAATTGTGTCTCAAGATAAAAAACAACACTAAAAGACATGGCAACCAACTGCCAGTGAATATCCAACCTAACCCCTCCCCCCACGAAGAATATAAAGTGAGATTCACGACGAGGGGAAACACGAGATGACTCGCTATTATTGTGAAAAATTGATAAATCCCAATCAAATTGTATGAGAGTGTTATGGAGAAGGTTAGACATTGTCAGTTTGAAGTTGAATGAAAGTAGACAAAATGTTTTTTTTTCTGTTTCATGGGCTTTGTGTTTGTGCTGACATCGATTCTGTGCTGTGGATCGTTTCAAAATGATATGGCTCACGGATTATTATCCTATTTAAGTAGTAACGATAAACACATTTATCTACATTTACATTGATTAGATCAATGGTGTATAGCAATTGAAGCGAGACCCATTAGCGTGATCACTGATCATTGAGTTATGTACAAATGTGTGTGTGTGTGTGTGTGTGCTTCAACATCAACAACAACAAAAAAATTGGCTGCGTTTGTCGATCAACTAAAACTGAACATTTTTCTTTTGGTTTAAAGCTTCTTTCTTTTTTTGGTCATAAAACCGTTCGTGATTTGTTTGCTCGTTTGCAATGTTTGCTTCTACTGCTGCTGCTGGTGGTGATCATCAAATGACGACCCATTGAAGTCAGTCAAGTCAAACCTGATGGTAACTTCCTTCCATTGCTTTTCTCAATCGTCCTTCAAAGAAGGGGCCATGTTTTAAATAAAAAAAAAGAAAGAAAGAAAGAAAGAATGGAACCGAATGACCACAATCTAAATGAATGTGTGTCCTCTCACACCTGTGCGTTCGGTATCCTAGGTTGGTGTCCCATTCCAAACAGTGCTAATTTGTGTGTTCATTTTCAATGGGGCAGCGTCAAGCTTTATGACCTATGTACGTTCGTTTCATTCATTCGTTTGTTTATTTGCAAATTTTTCCCTTCATTCTCTCTCTCTCTCTCTCTCTCTCTCTCTCTCTCTCTCTCTCTCTCTCTCTCTCTCTCTCTCTCTCTCTCCTTAATTCGCCTACCGCGCTCATTTTAAGGCCAATTTCGCGCAAATATCATTCCGATTAGTGCCACAAAAGGCATTCTTTCAAAGGATTAAGCGGCCTGTCTTTGAAACAAACTTTTTTTGCCCTTACTCTTGAGTCATAAGAACGACGTGAACTCAACACGAATGGTAAAATGGTAAAGAGGGGATCGGCACCTTCTTCATCGTCTACCACTTTATTTTGTTCGGGTTTAATTTTGAACACTAAGCGATGATTTGCAACCCACAATTCGACTCGAGTCGAATTGTAAGCAATTGAATAATATTACACACATTAAAGAATCGAAGAAATCAGTAAATAAAGTCGTCATCATATATTTACAGGAGAACGACATACGAGACGATAGAATTGAATACCGTCACCAGAATTGTGAACGTTTGATTTGTGTGAATGCGTTTTTTTCGGGTTTGATCGATCGATCGATTGATCGAATGACGATGACGATGTCTACCAAACCAACCGAATTGAACATAAACGTAGAATTGGTAAAGGCAAAATGCCAATCATTGGTTGAACAAAGTTTGTTGAAACGTCTCTCGTCATTCATCCGAGACTTGGCAACAAACTTGGCAATGGAGCAACGCGTTAAATGTTTTGTTTCTTCCAATACATGTTTGTTGGCGCGTCTTGTGAACAACACAGACATCAGACACACATCGACACATTCTCTTTGTTTGTGGGGCACATTGAAACACACACACACACATATAAAACCGGATGCAAATCAGTGATGGTTTGCAAATCGATCCTTACATTGCCGAGACACGAGGCCTTATGCCAATTACAGTGTCGAGATCAATTAATTATGTTTGTAGACGTGCCAATTTGTGGCACAGTATGAGGTAATGGAAATGAACGTTCCTAACCGCAAAAAAAAACAAATTCATAACAAATCTCATCACCATCATCATCATCATCATTATCATAGTTATAGTTGTGATAATATTCAAATGATTATAGAACTTACGTTGACATTCGACAGCTTCCTGTGCTGTGGCTCGAGCCCATGGTTTATCAAAATGGAATGGCTTACATTTCTCACAATCACGACCGGCGGTATTGT
Organism: Blomia tropicalis; assembly: GCA_029204025.1. NCBI lineage: Eukaryota > Metazoa > Arthropoda > Arachnida > Sarcoptiformes > Echimyopodidae > Blomia > Blomia tropicalis. The sequence goes on along the minus strand of CM055090.1, from coordinate 10,651,706 downwards.
GTCGACAATCGCACGTTAGTTGACCTTCGCCATCATTGATACATCTGCAACTCGATAGATACAATATGAATGAATTAGAGTGTGAGAATATAGAGTTAAATAAAATTAAGAAAGAGAGATGGGTGATTGTTTACGATAAATCATTTCCTAATTAAATCAACAGGCGACCCAGTGTAAATGATAATGACGAATTGTAATACATATGCAATGTTGCTTCCCTTTTTTTTGTTGTAAATATGGAATAATGTTTGGGCGAAACATTGAATGAGATGAAAAACGGCTAGCCGTAATTGGTTCTAATTGAATTAAACAATGGCAAAGTACAAAGATATGACCGCGCCAAAGATCTGATGGTTTTTTTACTCCATCTTCATCATCTTGTCTTTCTATTTTTTCTACTCTGTTTCCCAATATTATGCAAAGTTGGTAAGCTTACAAAAAACAAAATCACTCACCTCGATGCGTGTCCATTGCCTGACCGAACAATATGGTTGGTTGTCGTTGGCGATAGTTGATGGTTGATTGTTTTTTTTTCGTTGGTTGTTTCAAGTAAAGTTGAGTTTCAAATCGTTTTTGATGATCAACATCATCGTTGACGTCGGCATTAGTTGTAGACCAAAAAAAGCAGCAATGAGGCGAATCACATGAAAAAAAAGAAGAAGAAAAGAGAGGCGATCGAATTAATAATCATAGGATAATTGCTGTCCGACCATCTATTACAGGCCAAGTAGACAGGTGAATAATTAAAAGGAGGAGAATGGACTGAAAAAACAGTATGTGTGTGTGGGGGGAGGAAAAAGACGAGGTAATGTCGAATGGATTGGGAGTCTTACTCTAAGGCTTTACCATTCTTTCATTAGCCGTCACATTCATTTCTCTTTGTTCATCCCCTCTCATCAACATCATCATCATCACCACCAATCTCCACTGACCGGGTCGGGTCGTGTGTGTGTGTTTGTGTGTTATGTTTACAAACTCAACACAACACGTCTCGGTACAAGATTCAAACTTAGGATCAATGAAGTGAGTGAGTAAATCGTGCCTTACATTTACATCGGCCACCAACGGCCAAATCGGAGACCGCATAGAAGACACTGTCGATTGTATCCGCATTTGTGCCGTTCATCTCCTCGGAACCGCCCAAAACATTTGCCGAGATTGCTTGATCACTTTGCATCGTCCAGGTACTTATTCTGTCGAGTATAATGGATAAGAAGCATAGGATGATATGAATATATAATAAAAACCATATAAACAATTGAACATTAATCGAGACTAATCGTTTGTTCATTGTTACTGTTAGTGGAATGGTGGTAACAAACCTGTTAAAAACAATCTTGATGTCGGTAGCCGTAACCCAATCTTGAAGTACGGGACTATTGTCAAAATCATACGCTGATGGTCGACCTTCCAATGTACTGAACGATACTCTCGATCCTGAGATGGGTTCGGTATTCGATTCTGCACACAATGGCTCTTGTTCGTTTGCTGTTTGAACATATAGAAAAAAATTTAAGAACAAAAACAATAAAAAAATAAGATCAAATGTTTTGCATTGGAAAATAAAAACATAAATCAAAAAAATGAATTGCTTCCAGCATTGAGGTGAGGCCGACAGTATCGGATCGGAATAAACTATTAATAGTTTAGTAATAGGCACATAATTGCAATGGAACAATGTAATGTGAACGATGTAATTGACGCCATTCATTGAACTGAAGACGAACGTGAAACAGTCTTTCATTTGCCCGTCCGACAACACAGTCAAACTTAAATTACTCAATTGATGGTCAGATCGGTCTTATCCCGTACCGAATCGTTTCCGTTTGTAATTCAATATATTCATCCTTAATCGATGATTATTAACCGAACACACATATATATATGATTGAATAGAATATAATTCACATACCTTTGGTAATTGCAGCACGATTTTGCCGTCCATACACCTTACGACATTGGCTTGAATAGTATTGGAACGGATGCCATGTGTCGCCATAGTCCATACTCTTGAAGATTGCCATCGAATCTGGTTTCGTGTCACAGAATTGAAGGCTAATATATGTCAGTTCATACTTCTTACGTAGACGTAACGTTACGGTCACATTTTGACTGTAATGGCCAAATGGTTCCGACATCCAACATGTCAGATTGTGTGCATTGTTCAAATCGGTCAAATAGGTGGCCGGGTGACGTCGTTTATGGTTCGCCTGGTCACACACCTCACATTTTCGGACCGTTTCACCTTTTTCGTTGGTGGTCACGAAACAATGTCGAGTCGGCGGATCGCCACACTCACTTGAAACCTATACGTTGGACGAATGGAATGTTGTTTACAATTTTCATTGCATTCAACTTGGGAAAAAATCAATTGAAACCTACCTCAGCATGTTTGCCATAGGCTGCATTGATAAAGTCGGGAATACATCGTTTCGGATTGCCTATTACACATTGAGAGGATACAAAAAAATAGAATAATCAATCGAAAATGGTCATAATATTCCATATTGGAACATGATATCATTAGCACATCATCATCATCATTCAATAGGGGAATGAACAACTTTCGATGGGTTGAGTGAATTATGAGCAGACAGAAAAAAAAACGGAGAGAAGGAAAAGGTTGATGAAGCAAAAGCATCATTACCGTGGCACCTAAGTGAATTAGGCTCCCATATATTCCTTTGGGCATTGCACCAGAAAAACACCGGGAACCTCGAGTTCTTATCTATGAGTTACCATTTGAACGTGTCTCTTATCATCTCATCCTGTGTTCATTGGGATAGAGTTCATCCGTCATTTATCCCAAATGAGCAGATGAAAACACTGTTACCATTTTCATGAATAAATATGTTCATTGGGACAAAAAAGGAAGAGATGATGAGGCTAATATTCTACTTATATTCCTGACTATTGGAACGCAACTTGTAAAATAGCGGGGTAAAAGAACTTTCATTAAGAATGGGCCATCATCCTCTATTTAGTGGATGTCATGTTGAACTGAGATGAAGATGGTTGCAAATAGCATATACTCCTTTTTAACATTCATTAATATGTTCATATATGTGTGAATAGATGTGTCTCCAATTGGGATGCCTTACCATTACCATTATGCTAATATCATGTAATTAATAACTCGCAAATGTTATGTCAGATGCTTCGATGCTAATGTATCCTTGTACTTGGTTGTATGCTTGTTATCAGCTCAACCAACCATTTTTATTTTAATGTTCGACACATTAACACTTTGGAAAACACATGCACACCGATCTAAAAAAAATTGTGACAAAGTTAGAACCCAAAAATTGTACTCCCTTTCATTCTACATTCCAATATGTACGACTAAATTGATGGCCAGTGGTTTTGGTGGCAATCAATTCATTACCATCACACATTATTGGTCTCAACTATGAATAGAAACATTCAAATAAGGAAACGAAAAAAAAGATTTTATTCGAAACAAGATCGAAGAGTGGAAAGACTAATGAACCCACAACTTTTTTTTTTTTTTTGGTTATATCTAATGAGAATGGATCGAACCACAAATCAAGAGCTAAGGGGATCTAGAGTGTATAATAAAGCTAATAATACAAATAATACGAACCTGACTCATCGTAGCATGGATCCGATTGAACAGATGCTTGAACCGAATAGAAGGGTAACAATGATGAACATTGAATGTGGCCGATGAACACGATCATCAATGGTAACAATGTACTCAACATTGATCCCAAACTGATCGGTTGACAATGAACGGTAACCATTTTTTTGTTGTTTGTTTATTGTGTTGATGGTTATGGTCGTATTAGATGAATGACAGCTTGCACCGATTCGGCGAATTGGCTTGATGTGACATTGAACCGTCAATTGACGTTTTTTGAGTTGGTTGAGGTTGTGGGTGCCGATTGTCAACACACTCTACACCACACCACACTGAGCACACATGAAGAACACAAACACTTTTTGGAACACACACAATTTAAATAAACAAAAAAACCGAAAATGATCATTCACACATTCATTCAAACATGTCACACGTGAGGATCAATTCTGGAACATTTGAGTCACATATTATTTGCCTTTAGATGAGAAGCCACTTTTAGATAAGTGCACGAGATAGAGACAGAGAGCATTTGGCCACAATTGGTTCGGTCAATCGAATTGATTGGCTGACTCACACTTTTCGGGGATTTGAATTGATGAAACACAAATTCGAGATCGAGAATATAATATGTATGGATGAATGGATAAATGAATCGAATGAACGAAATGGTGTTTTTGGCGCGGTGACGAGAGTCGAGTGTTCGGCATGAAGCGCGCGCTCACGAATGCAATGGCAAACTGAACTGAACTGATCCAAACGTGCGGCCATAAACGAAAGAGAAAGAGAGAGAGAGAGAGAGAGAATGAATGAATGAATGAATGAGTGGGAGCATTGGAGAGTTTGCAAGCATCACTTGGGACACCTTTTGCGTTCGGTCGTATTCGGCAAACTACAGTTGAATCGTGCTCGAACATTACGCACACAGTGGCCAGTTTCGAGACGCCAGCTTGTGAGATCCGCCCAATGCGTCAAGTCCCGCCACCACACCACCAATCCATTGCTTCATACAGAAACGTGCATTCGTGCATCATTCACAACAACAATAACAGCCACCACATAGACTATTTGCTAAGATCTATGTGGCCCTGAACGGGTGGTAATGTCCAAATGTCATTAGCCCACACAATCCTCAAAGTGATATCTCTTCCTTCTCAATACACTTTTATTTACCGGTGATGAGTAAAAGTAGCCGATTTATTTGTTCATTCCCCTCTCTTATTCTTGGTTTGTCAACCCCTCAAATCGGGCCACTTTAAATGACCACCACCACCACCAACTCATTAGTGACCACTTGCCGTGAGCAATATTGTCCCATTATTATTATATTCGTTTCAAATTCATTCATTCTGTAGGATTATTTCGTTCGTCCCACATTATAATGTATAATGGTTCAACTTTCCAAATGGTTTGTCCATTGTTCCTACAATTAATGAGCCTCACGCACTCAAAACGTTTGAACGGCTCAATCTAACCAATTTGGTGGAAAAATGGTCGGTCGTTTGTAAACACCAACAATTCGACTAATGGATGAGTGATGGTTTGATCGCTTGCCGCTTTACTCGAGTAAAATTTCTTGAACCAATAGAACAGAAGAAGAAGAAAAAAAAATCAAAGTCGGATCAATGGAAATAATCAATTGAATATGAGAATCGGATAGAGCAACGAAGAGAAGGGGGAAGAAATCGACGATCAAACTCCATATAAATATATTCAACCCCAAATGTGTCTCACATATAAGCGGACCAATTATTTATCTTTCGATCGGATCATTCCATCGGAACTGTTTCTATTGCGTTGATCGAGTGAGTATTAGCATTTTTTTTGTTTCCTTCACGTCAATATTAGAATTGAGTTTGAATAGGACAGACCACCGATTCGATTCAAATACCAGAATCTAGGGATTGAGATGGTAGTAGTGTTTGGCAAATATATATGGCAGAATTAAGGAGATGGATGAACAAGAGAAAGCGAATGAGTGAGTGAGAGAGAGGTGATTGATGCACTCGATCATCGACCTGATCGGCTAGTCCATTGAGATTTGGCCATCGAGATAATGGCATCGGCCATGTGTGGCCAAGTATTATGCCACCATTTGCACAACAATGTAAGACTCATTTGAAAGAGAATCGTCAATCTTTTCCGTTCGTTATAACGGACTACTCTACACTATACTTGACATATAGCAGATTGGCCCGGAGAGATTTGCCTTGATCGCGATGGATTGCAAATGTCGGTCGAATCAACAACAACACACAAAAAGTGCCGACCACCAGCCAACCAAACGACCATAAGCTACCGTTTTTATTATTATTTTTATACTATTATTTCTTCTATATTTGCCATTCATCCAGGCCACTTGTAGCCACTTCACCATCTACTGGACACTCATCCATGATCAATGAGATGTCATCTGTACATGAGATATAGACCAGTGTTTCCAATTGCTGTAACGTGTCAAATATTGCATTTTATATTTATACGACGACGATGATGACTGGACCGGACGACTCTGTTGCGTCAAATACGACAAGTCCGCCAAATTCAATGATCTCCCCATCCATTCCATCATCCGATAATCATAGGCACACATCAAAATAAGTTTTTTTGCTTCTTCATGTTGTATGTTGTCAGCCATATATGATCGTGCATGTTTTTATCAAACAAAGATTACAGTGTGTTGAGCACAAGTGATATTGATGTTGTTGTTGTTGTTTTTTCTTTCGGTGGTGTGATTTGTTCTCATTTTATTTTCACACTATACTATTCAAGATGTTCCCATTAGAAAGTAAGCTTCTTAAAGTGTTTCAATTGTCGGCAAATTTTCGTGAAGCCGTTCGTTTGACGACGGAAACGATACGATCAATATCACCCGATGAAATATTGGTCAAGAATATGTATGTTGGCGTCAATGCCACCGATCTAAATGTTACAGCTGGACGTTATTTTGCACATGATCCAATTCCATATCGACTTGGAATCGAGGTTTGTCCTACTAAAAAAACACAACAAACCATATATATGGTAATTACTTTACAAAATGTTTCAACTTCCTCCTTTCAAACAGTCTTTAGGTCAAATTGTAATGATTGGTTCAAATGTTACCAACTTTGGTGTCAAACAATATGTGGTAACGAAACCGGCACGAATGAGAGCTTATTCCGAATATTTGGTTGGTTGGTGTCGAGCATTCTCTTGCTCGATGACTCATTATAATGTGAATGTAATACTAATGAGCAATGCAATTAGGTGTTGAACGTTCACGATGATCATGTGGTACGTATCGATGAGCCGAACCCGAATTGTTTGACACTGTTGGGCACAAGTGGATTAACATCTGCCATCGGTTTGAGTGAATCGGCTCGAATCATGCCGGGTGAGACGGTATTGATCACGGCAGCTGCAGGCGGCTTAGGACATTTGGCTGCTCAATGGGCAATGTTGAAAGGATGCCGGGTGATTGGACTCACTTCAACGGCACAGAAGGCAGAATACTTGAACGGACTACACTTGGAAAGGGTCATCAATTATCGTACGGAAGATTTGTCCCAAGTTTTAACTGCAGAATACCCGGTGAGCAAATATAATATAATACACATTATTCATTGTTTTTTTTGGGAGAATGTTTTAAATTCATGTCATTTGAATGTGTTGTAATATAAAATCTATAGAATGGTATCGATGTAATCTGGGAAACGGTCGGCTCGCCCCTATTCGAACAACTGTTTGAACATTTGGCACGAAAGGGAAGACTGGTGAATGTTGGCGCCACGGCGGGATATAAGACGGTCGGATATGCTGATATCAAGATCAAGGATTTCATTGTCAAAGTAGGTCGTCATATATGTCGATATGTATATTATATCACGTTGATGACCAAAGACGCAAAAAGTCCGCGCCTTTCGTTTCGTTTCGCGGGCAAAAGACGCGCTTTGAGTCTTTAGCCGTCAATGTGTTATTAAATTGCAATGTGTCAGCATGACAAGTGTGATTCATGCCCGCATTTGTGTTTAATAATCTAACCGAACCGTAATAATCGACCAAAACAGCTTCACTATGGTGCTCGTACCGTAATCGGATTTCTTCTGATGGATTACAAACAACAGTATAAGCAATATGCAGACGAATTGCTCGATTACTATAATCGTGGACTTATTCACCCTAAATGTCAGGTGACCGATGAACACAATTTGGATGGCGTCTTCAACGCAATCGACGTACGTAACTTTCGGAACATTAATTTAACACTAAATTTCACTAATCATTTCATCCACTTTTTTTTCTCTGTTTGTTTCAACATAGAATTTACATGCCGGCTTAAATATTGGTAAAATGATGGTAAAGTTGGATTAATACATTTATTTATATATACAATCAACAATAAAGAAAATTAGATTCAAGAATAGTTGTGTAAAAAGACTAATCGATTTGGCCGAGCCGGTCGTCGACATGTGGGACATTGATCTTTATATTGAAACCATTTGGCAAGGCAATTCCAACAAAATATATGGCCACATTCGATTAATGTTGCATTGGTTCGTGTCGATAGGCATAAAAGACATTTTATGCCATCATTCGTATTGCTTGATTCTGATGATTCGTTCGATGTTGTCGTTGATGATGATGATGATGATGATGACAATGATTCGGCAAGAGCGTCATATCGTACAATATTATAACGAGTGTATAGCCACAATGCCAATTGTACCATTGATAAGGAGCTAAGTAGACGACTTGATGTACGATCAACGCCAATTGGCCCTTCTCGTCGAACCAAAGAAAGGTATCGAATAGAAAGAATTCGCTTCAACAAATCGGGAAATGTTCCATTTAGAAAGAAAATGGTTAAATTGAGTAACGAAAACAGATGGACTAAATCACGCTGTAAATCGCCAATCGAGTACACATTTGACAATTGATATTGAACGCCACATCGATTTCGAATCAAAGTAATAAACTTTTCACCTAATGTCGATTGTTTAAGACCATTTAAAAGTGCCAATATGAAACGCCTTATTCCGGATGGTATCGATTGATTGTTTCCAATCTGAATCAAATGACAATACTCTTCCCCCAATGTTTGGTTTCCATTTGCCGTTGTAAGTAGATAATATAATAACTTGTTGACGTTGATCAATATTGGATGCCACCGAATCCATGAACGAATACCTAACAATTGTTTTGTTGCTTCATCCAGATCGGTACCAAATTGTTCCACATAATGTTCATCTTTTTCAATACTTTTGATTATTTGTAAAATTTCTGGTTCATTGAATCTAGGTGCCATCGTACAGAGTTTATGTACATGATTATTTCGCTGACATCACCAATATTTGTTGTGTGTGTGTATGTGTTTACGTTGAGCACGAGCATTTAGAAGCCGGTTGTTGTGTTGTTGTTGTTGTTGTCGTCGTCGTGGTCGCCGCCGCAGCCGCGACTTCTTCCCTGTTGTGGCGGGGAAGTTAGCCTTCGATCATTTTGGCCATCATTGAACAGTTTGATGCCGTACAAACTCTCGAGATCTTAACATCGATGTACGATGTCGTCGTGTGTCACGCGCTTCAACTCGTTTACATGATAATATTATTTTTATTTTTATTATTTTGAATGTACTTTTGAGTCTGATACACATGCACATACATACATATGTTCCCAAAACATTGGGTACACGAGAGACGCAACGAGGAACAAGTTTACTTGTTTGATATATCGTTCATTGTATTTCTGTACCCCATAAAATGAATCAAAACTTTGATTGCACTTACTCTAAGTGGTTGTTAACTTTATTTTTATTTTTTTATTATTTATATATATCCTGTCACGTGTTGTCAAAAGTAAAGTGTAGCAATGTATCAATTAAATTGCATCAACATTTTCTTTTTCTTGTAGTACAAATGAACTTTATCCAATGTGCTAATTACCATTACATGAACCAACATGTTCTGAATGACCTATGAATTGGAAAAAATGTTCAATTTACATCATGAATGAACACTTTTTTTATCAAATGGATGATTTATGTAAAACGGCCTATTTGAACATATGGTTCAAATTCAAGGTTCGATCGGAAGTATCCATTCATAAGTATAATGACTCGAAGATATACATATATGCGCATCCATTTTGCATAATATTTCAGGGGGGAAATTTACCAAAACCTAATTGTATAATAGAGTAAAAATGGAAATTTGAGGAAAGTTTGCTTTGGGTGAAACCGATAAACGGTTTGCCCGCCCTTAAAATTGGTACATCACTTGTATGGGAGAATGTGGAAATGTTGATGTTAATTAAATTGTACAAACATTGTGTCCTAGTCTTGGAAGGCAATTGATGGTACAGTTCATCTAGCTCTCTCGCACTCTCTTGACAAAATCGTCAATTGATGCCACCTCCTTCTTCTTCTTCTTTCTTTTTACTAACTTTGTATTTAACCATTTAGATCTGAGGTACGAACATGCTTCTGCCACCACAAGAAATATGAACACTGAAGCATTGCTTAATGGTATAAATATGATCGTCACCATGATGAGGATTCAATACAATCAATCAATCAGCAGATCTATGAACATCATCAATCTAACCCATTAATTAATAATGGAACCGAAAATGCCCGAGAAGATGCTTTGTGCTGGAATGGCGGCTTGCACTGCCGACATTGTATCATTTCCACTTGATGTAAATATTTATGACATAAAGTTAACAATTATAAATATATTGATTATAAATTTGAAAACATGTTTATTCCATTCAATCAATGATATAACAGGTGGCCAAAGTACGATTACAGATATCGACGTCAATGGCAACAAATTCGAATGGAATCGTTTATCGTGGCCTGTTTGGTACCATCTTCGGTATGATTAAACATGAAGGCTTCACAAGTTTATATGGCGGAATTAGTCCCGGCTTACAACGACAATGTTTGTTTGCATCGATTCGAATCGGTTTGTATGATCCGGTAAAAGAATTCTATACAAACCTATTACATCTTAGTAAGTGATCTTCATCAATAGATTTGATAGATAATTAATTGTACTTCATAGATTCTCAAAGTAGTTCATCGATAATGTTGGTTCGAATTGCATCGGCAATAACCACCGGCGCCATTGGAATTTCGATCGCTCAAGTAAGGCTTAAATTTGTTGCGTTAACCAATAAATATTCTAAAGATCAATTGGTTTTAGCCAACTGATGTGGTTAAAGTTCGCATGCAAGCTCAATCGCGTGGTATCGGTGCCGTAAAGTACAACAGTTCAATTCATGCATACAAAACAATCTATGGAAGCGAAGGCTTACGAGGTCTGTGGAAAGGCCTCGGACCAAACATTGCACGAAATTCGATGGTAAATGCGGCAGAACTTGTCTGCTATGATACGGTCAAAGAATCGATCATTGCACACCATTGGCTTGTTGATGGATTTCCATGCCATTTTTGTTCAGCATTTTCTGGTTTGTGCACAAAAGTTGCATGTTCACCAGACAGTCACTAATCGGATCTATTCTCTTTTATTATTGTTCTTTTTGTCCTATCTTTGTTTCTTTTTATATGAAATTTGTCCATCGCCATACGACCCGATCGATCGACCAATAGCCGGCTTTTGTGCGACGTTCATCTCCAGTCCGATCGATGTGGTCAAGACCAACTATATGAATTCGGTTTCACAGTACAAAAGTGTGTTACATTGTGCCACTAGTTTGGCACGAAATGGCGGCTTGATGGCCTTCTATAAAGGGTAAGTGTGCTAATTGTATTGTTCCCTTCATTGATCGTCGTGTGTCTACGAATGGCTAACATCACTTTCGATCATTATAAACGGGGAAAGTAATGAGCCAAATGTACATTCAGTAATAATTGTTTGATTGATGTTTTATCTTCCTTGTTTTATGTTTGTTCGCGAAATGGCCGATAGGTTCATTCCATCGTTCATGCGTCTCGGCACCTGGAACGTTTGCATGTTTGTCACCTTCGAACAATTGAAGAAACTAACATCGTCGATCAAGGCTCAACATGATTCGATTGATAAACGACCACCATCATTGCCTGCTTTGCCTCGTACCAAAGCTGTTCTGTGATAGTGAAAGTTGAACAATGCCGTTTCCTCTCTAATTGACTGTGATCTCTCTCTTCTTTACCCCTTCCAATATGATACAACCAAATCATGTCTATTCTGTAAATTATTAATGTCTAATCATATAAAGTATAAACATAACATTAACATTTGACACCTTACTTGCTTTTATTTTGTTCGGTCAAGGACATTTGCTCTCAAATATGACACATTGAATATATTGTGCAAAATTGAGGCGCCAATTGTGACCTTAGCATTGCAACGATTGCATGCATCATTCAAGATTGACAAATGTTGAGAGAAAAAAAAGTTTTTGATTTCCATAAATAGCACCCCAAGGGTTAGTCTTTATTAATAAAAGGCGGGCAAACTCGCGCGAGTTTCATCTTTTGACGTCGTTCGATACTCAACCAATCAGTGACAAATCCAAACATCGATGCCGCCATAGAAGTATCTATCGGATAGTTGCCAATTTTGTAACGATTGCAGCTGCAGTATATTGTAAACAAACAAACATTGACATAACATTACTACCCTACCAGTGTGGCCCTTAATAGATTGGTGGTGTTTGATCTAATGTTTTGAGAACATCATCGAGTTCTGGTGATCAATGCATCTGTTCTCCCAATTTAGCATACAGATATAAATGTATTTATACCATATGATGATGATGATACCATCCCCATCCATCTACGCATATTCAAAAAAAAATTCAATTAGCGATATGTGACAAAACATAACAAACATAGTGAATAGGAAAATCGGTTTTTATCGTTAAGTCATTGCATGATATAGCTATGCAATATCATATAACTAGAAATTTGATAACAATGTTTGATATAATGGGTGTTCAATTTTTGCCGCTTTGGAACATTTAAATGCCCAAAACGGCACCATTAATAAACGACGTATTGTGTCGGGCGAAAGTATATTGTACTATGAGTGTTGTCCCACTGTTCTCTCTATCTCTCCCTTTCTGTTTCGTTTTGTTTTCGTTCTATGCTCTAAAATGCGTAGTCTTCATGTGTGTTATTGTTGTCGTTGCTTGTCATCATCCTTATATGCATTGCCTCTCATGTGAATACCAGAACATTCGTTTCAAATACAAGTTCGATTGATACATTCAATCATGTTTAGCTTTAATTTAACAGTGGCACAATCGTTGGGAATGCCGAACATTCCGTCTGGTTCGATCATCAGTATCATTGCCACATTTGTGGTCGCATTGGCAGTAAGTATACTCCTATAACCAACACATACACCAAACCAACATTCGCGTGTTTGCTTTCAAACTTCAAATGTCTAATCTGAATGACATCCTATTTGACAGTTCATAATACTATTCTCGATCTACTATGTGCGAAAATATACGAATCCAAATGATTCGGATCGTTGCACCACTGCAACAGCCGTCTTGTCTTTCGTCACTGCATTGTTGACATGTTCGCTTCTACCAATTGACATATTCATTGCTTCATCTATGAAGTATTCTAATGGTACATTCAAAGTAAGTTACTTATATCGTCTGAAATGATTCTTGTATTTATCAATTTGAAATAATTTCCTAGGAATGGGCAATCAACGGTACCATTCGTGAGCACTTCGAAAACCAAGTTCTATATTCATATTACAGTAAGTGATTTCATTTTACATTGACCGCGGTTTATTAATCAATTATTTTCACATTTTTAGCACTTTACTCGTTAATATTGTTATTCACATTTCTCATCATACCATTTATGTACTTTTTCTTCGAGGAAAAAGATTCAGATCTATTTGATTCTAACCGAACCATTACAGCTTTGAAATACACTTTAATTTTCGTGTTGATGGCAGCTTTCTTTCTCATGATTGGGTGAGACATTGAATTTTTAAAACAATTAAGTTTAATTTTTATGTTTAAAATTTTCAGTGCATTCGTCCCACTTCGACAAATACCTAATAACAATGGCAACAGCACTAACGACAACTCATCTTGGATTGATAAATTCAAGAATTTGATTGACGTTCTTGAGAAGAATCGTGGTCAAGATGCATTATCAATGGTTTTAAGCATTCTCACAGCAATTGGTGTAACCAATGTGGCCATATATACAGCAATCGGTATGTTCTCGTGGCCGATCGGTTTCATTAAGGGTACCAAAAGTGCCCGAGAACAAATTCAAGATCTTGAAGAACGACACTTGAACAACATGTTTAATATAAATAGTTTAAGAGAAAAAGAACGTACTTGTGGTCATTTAACCGAGAAAGAGAGACGAAGATTGGCTCGCCTTGAAGATCAAGAAAGAATGAACACATTGGAAGAACAGTATGTCAATTCTTATCGAAACACTATATTCTATCAACTTCGCTACCTTATGCGACCAATTCAAATTATCTTTGGTGTTTTCGTGTTGATCATTTCCATTCTTATTTGGATCTCGCTTCTAATCACCAAGTATGACTATATATTTACAACATTGCATTCTAATATTTAACTTATTTTTATTATATGACAGTGTTGACAAAGCGTTTCATTCTTTGGGAATGACAATGGGTTATGCATTGCCGAATGCCACTTATCCCAATCCGATTGATATTGTGTTGGTGAAATTGCAAACAATCTATCCGCTGGACTATATTATGATTATCATTTTCACCTTTGTTTTGGTCATGTATACCATTTCTGGATACATAAGTTTGGGAATTCGATTATTTGTTTTTAAGGTATGCATTTTATTTTAAATCTTCTATTGTTATCTTAATGTAAAATATTTATTCAACTAGATGTACAAAATTGTTCCATCGAAGACCGCTCCGCAAGCTATTCTTATTCTTTTTGCCATGTTGATGTCAGCAATTCTTGGTATAAACATACTATTCTATTCAACATTCCCGCAATATGTCACGTACGGGAATCAACACTTTGTTCAGTCTATCAACGGAACAAATCATACAGCTATTTTCCGTTGTACCATTTCAGCATCATCAGGTATATTAACATTGATTTACAAAATTGTTACTTGTCTTATACTAATGCAATTATTTTTTTTTCATTTTATCATAAGATGAATGTACTATGACCAGAATGAGTGCACTTCTGGTTCAATTCTTTTACAAGGCATGGTACTTTGGTGCCTACTATTATTGGGCTATGTGGGCTTTCCTTGCAATCTCATTCGTCTCACTTGTATATGTGATTATCAAACCGAAACAAGTGGTCACTGAAGGTCTATTAGATGATGATGAATTTGAAGAGGAAGATTAAATAACAAGCATACACATTAATTGTGCTTAAGTACTAATAGTTGTTAATCGAAGATTTCAAGTTATCACTTCAACGTTAAAAGTCATTTCGACATAAATATAATTACGATAAACAAGTCAAACGCATAACTCAATAACCAGAATTCATCAATTGGACATCATATAACTTTTCTTTATCAATTTGTACATTGTATCAGTTTTTTCATTATTTATTACAATAAAGTTTTTCTATACACTCGCGCCAATTTCTTTTGTTAGTTATGGTTGATGTGTTTTCATTACTATCGTTGAATTTATTTCGGTTTATTGTCATTTTGTTTTCATATGTAAAATTTTATTTTGTAATACAAATTCGACTGTAATACATTTATTAATTTTCGAACATAAACGTTCAACTATAAATTACGCTTATATTAAGATCAACCCAATGTGCAGTCGGCTTTTGTTATGGAAACCAATGAAATGAATTCTTCCCTTTCTTCCGTAAACAATAGTCAGAAAAACTATATTACAAGCTACAATAATTTGATGTCCAAGTATAGGCACCAAAAGTCCAATCTCGAAGTAAGTCGAATTGAACGCCACTTTAAAGATAAGAATGTTTTGATGAATGATCAAATTGCAAGTGGACCAAACTCGATGATCTTTTTGGGTAAACAATCATCATCCGGTCGCATCTTTTGTATAAAAATCATCTTGAAAAAGATGTTAGAACAATTGGGTGGATGTGTTATCAAACGAAGTTTAGATTATGTTAAACTTCAATCATGTTCCTATTTGACTACTGTTGCAGAATTTGCTTCAATCGGACCCAACTATTTCACTTTAGTAACTGACTATTATCCAAATGGAAGCTTGGCTCAATTACTTCAAAAAATCAATCCATTGCCACAAGATTGGGTGAAAACAATATTTCAATCGGTACTTCAAGGTTTATCTAGTATACATTCGTTCAAAATGGCTCATCGAAATCTCAAATTAGAAAACATTCTTCTCGATGAACAAATGCGCCCGGTAATTAGTGACTTTAGTTTCACCATTGTTACCGAGAATGTTGCAAACTTTGAGTCAGTATTGGCTACTTCTTTGCCGTATCTAGCACCAGAAGTGAACTCAGGCATACCATATGATCCCATACCAGCCGACATATGGAGCTTTGGTGTATGTCTATTTATAGCACTCAACAACAGCCTTCCATTTGGAAATAGTGGAAAATGGTCTCAACCTGTTCATTACAAGTTGAAACCAGAAGTCGAACGAGTGCTTACATTTGAAGCGAAAAAATGTCTTGATGAAGCATTGCAATTTGATGTCAACAAACGTTCAACGGCAATTCAATTGCAAAACGAAGCATGGTTCCAAAAATAAAGTACAATTTCATTTATTAAACAATTTTTAAAGTCCTGGATTCCAATAATTGGACCAATCTTTGATTGTTTCATTATTTCTCAAATATTGTTCACATGTAAGTGAGCGCATTGATAACAGATCATTGGTAGCAAATATGGAGGCACCAAGCCAGCAAGCATAATTTTCCTTGCATGGTAACTTGTGAAACTTGAAATCGTTAGCAAATGATAACTGTTTATAACGTTTACTATTGGTTGTAAGATGTTTGATCTCCTTGAATAGTCTATGCTTGAATCCTGGAAGCATTGCAGTTCCGCCAATAAGTACAATATTTGATGCCAATTGACGGCGACAATCGACCGGACAACTAAGAATTGCATCAATGATCAAAGTGGGTAATGTGTGCTCTTCTCCATACATCTCAAATAAGACTTCACACACCGATTCACGTAATGAACCAGGAATTTTCAGTATTTTGTTTCCTCCAATAGGAAAACGAACTGCAGGCGGAGGTTTTGTGATCGAACAATCTACTTTTAGACTTGTTTGTTCATTCAATTTTTGTTGAGCTAGAATAGAACCTCGTTCGATAGTGGTAACGAAACATGTTTTAATTTTTATATCTTCTAATATAGATTCCTCAAGTCTCGTTTCTACGTGTTTCATTTGATCGCCATCTTTGACTTCAGCTTTTCTTTGTATGATTTCATCCATGATACGATAATGAATCGACTTTCCTCCAAGTGGAGCAAATTGTACGGAATCAAGGAGTGTTACTGCATCGACTATTGGAATAACCGTAGCTTCCTTGTATCCAATATCCAAAATGAGACCAGTGTTGATTCCCAGCGTGCATAGTACAACAACATGATGTGCAACTACCAGAATCGAAGGAACCTATTAATTAAAGAATCTACTGTTAGCATTGGATATAAAAAATGAAATATATTTACATCAAACTGTTTAAAGAGAACATCGACAAGTTTTTTTCGAAATTGATTTGAAGAAAAGATTGTTTCCACAATAACCACTCGTCTATCTTTGGGATTGGCTGCCAGATATTTAAAATAGATCAATTGAAGAAAATCCTTGAGAGCAATTGAAAGTTCTTCTTCATCTTGAATATCAATTATATTTACATGCTATTTGAACATTTGGTTAATCGAAAGATTATTTAAACATATAAATAATACCTTATTGATACTGGGAAGAAATACTCTACTTGGAAAAATCGCTCTAGGTGAATACTCTGAAGCAAAACCGCACCTTTAGATATAATAAAAAGAAAATAATAATTATTTGAATTAAAAGTTTATTTTGTTTTGATATTTACTTGGTAAAAGATGAACCTATTTCAAGAACAACTGTACTTTTGTCGGTCATTCCTTCATAGATAGGCATTATCTCGAATCAGATTAAAAAGTTTAAATTGCTTTAACCCAAAAAAAACTAGTCAAATTTGTGTTTTATGAAAACAAAATAACAATAGAAGGTAGAGATTTATCTCGTACCGAGCGGGTCTAAATAGCCGTGTAAACAACCAGCTGAAAAACCGGGTGGGAACTTTGAAAACAATCATGCATGTGTGTTACATCTGTACTTTATCGGACAAGTCTATTGGACCCTATCGTCTATTGCATCTTTCTTGTCGATGATTAACAATCCTAATTATGCATTGTCACCTATGAAGGGTGACAAGTAATTGGGCAATTGGTCACTAAATGGACAATTTTTTATGGCAATTTATGCCAACAATACGAACACAATTGTTGCTTCTCACTTGAACCAGGTTTGAACGTCAACAAAACCGGTTTGTAAAAACTTTTTCTTCAGCTCATCATTTTCGATACTGTGTAAACGACAACCACTTTACATCTCAGCCTCATATATTAGCTTTGTCTAACCATGTCTTCAGTGTGGAACTTTGTCAAAAATTATAAGAAACCAATTTTGGCTACAGCCGGAATCGTTGGTGGAATTATTGGATTACGTTCTTATATAAGTTCGTTTGAGAAGCAATGGCAGCAATCAGCTTCTCGTTCATTTGTTTCCGAAGTTCACAAAAAGGGAACATACTTTGATAATGCTATTGAAATCGGAAATGAAATGGCCAACACTCAATATAGGCAAGTGATTAAAGCGATCCAAGGACTCTTCCATATCGATGAATTGTTAAATTCAATCAAAGAAGCCAAACAAAATGGATTGGTAAGCATCGTTATCAAAACATTTGAGCAAATAAAACTAATTCAATCTTTTTCCCATCATTCAGACTTCCAAAGAACGGCTTACATATTTTGAGAAAATAAAATTGGAAATTTTTTCATTTGCCGTTTCAGAGGTTTATGCTATTGCATTTTTTATCACTTACATGCGAGTACAATTATCGATTACATCCGGAAAGATGTATAATGATAGTCAAAAAGGAAATTCAACTGAAAATTCGACTCAATTCAATAAAGACTCTAATTCAAGTTATAGTTTATTTCTACACCTTCTTGAAAATTTTCACCAATTCGGAGTTGAAAATATTGTAACTCATGTACGTAAAGTGGTCGAACAATGTTTCAATAATATTCCGGTAACTGAAAAAGTAACTCTCAAAGGTATCGTTAACTTGTTGGAACAAGTACAAAATCAAATGTCAAGTTCTTTGGGAAGTTTGATTGAGGAAAATGCTTCAATTGTCTTCTCAACCAATAAAGAACATTTAACCGATGAGGAGCTTAATTCGAATAGTCGAACATTTCAAGAGATGCGAAATTGTTCAAAGATGATCGATGAAATTTTAGACATTGTTAAAATATCCGATTTTAACAAAGTAATTGGCAATTGTACCAATATTGGATTCTCCAACTTGTACGATTTTATGAGCGAATGTTTTCTGAAGTTTGAAATGGATGACGATCATCAATCGTCCGGAGAGCAGGCATTTATGAATGATCGACAGTTTATTAATCCAAATAAGATTATGATTCCATTGGTTAAATTGTTACCCGAAATATGGAGACAACTCAATTCATACGAATCTCGTTACGATCAAATCAATCAACGAAAATTTGATTTCAACGATAACAAAAAGAATCGTAATTCATTATTAGTTCAATATTTGCTGTGTTCAGATAGTTTAACATGCTTCTCAGCTAACCTATATGAAGCATTCTGCAATGAACATGAAATTAGTAACGGTCAATAATAATAACATTGGATTTCATCATTCGGCATGGGATACTCAATTTTATCATCACAACACATCAGTGTTAACTCTTTTTTATTAATTGATAAATTATATTGTTGTATGTTGTATATACAAAATGGAAACATTTAAAACTGTAGGATTTATTTTTATAATATAAACATCTGATTTTGGTAATAAACTTTGTTGTTGCTTATTTATCACTGTAGTCTTGGAGTATATCGCCAAGATGGTTGTTTAATTTCTTAAAGTTTTGCTTACGTTTTTTACTGTCTTTTCGTTTGTGTGTATGTATAGTTGATTTCTTTAAATTAACGTCTTGCATTGAATTAATACCGTGATTTTTAAGATATTCTTCAATCTTGTTTTCATCCATTCCTTCGACAGCAATCGACCTCCATGCCTTTTGAAACTCTTCGTCCACACTGAAACTTAACGATAGATCATTATAGAAAAGAACTTTCTTCTTATCAACAGGTCTTGTGACTAAAATAATCTTATTATTGTCGACCATATTTTTAACTATTTTTTCTGCATTTGGTAATGATTCTTTGACATCATCAAATGTTATACTTCCCATTCCACGTTGATCATATTTATCCAACAAGCGAATCAAAGATTTCTTGTCCTTCAACGCAAACACTGGTTTATATGCATACTTTCCATCAAGTGTTAAATTGATTCTAGGGTTATTTGGTAACGATTCTGTTAGAAGCCATTGTTTTTGTTTAGCACTTAAATCGAGTTGATTCGTTTCATCCAATAGTTCATCAAATGATAATGCTTCGGAATCGCCATTCAAGTATCGATCTTTCATAGAATTTACAATCTTTGCTAAAATTGAAAAATTATGTGCCGGAACAGAAGATTTGAAGCTTCCTGAAGAGAAGAAATCCTTTGAAGATGTAGTTTGAAATGGTTCCTTTTTAACTTTCTTTCTCGGTGGAGCAGATCCACTGACATTTGATGGGGATGATTTAGATTCATTGACTTCTTTCCGTTTTTCGATTACTGGTAGATCAAAAGCTCTCTTTTTGAACAATTCCCGTTCACGTAATAATGCTGGATCCATCTTGAACTATGATTTTATAATTAGAAAGCAAAAACGAATCTCATACGTTTTGCAAATGGGAAGGTAAATAAACATTGGAGGCGAGCAATTGCTGAGTAAACCTCATTAGCAACAATATAGAAAGCTAGATGGCTCTAGCGGCATGCTTTTGTTGACATAATTACACGTGATTTCCATTTCCTTGTGATTTCCATTTCGACAAATTATTTCAACTATTTACAAATGTTTTTTTATCTCATGGACCAATTAATGTAAGTTTATTTTTATTGATTTTAAATGAAATGTAAATATTTTTTTATATGTAACAAGCCTGACTTTGACCACAACCAGAATATTACATTTGCTAGTGATGTTCCGGTTGAAAAATTGTATGTTCTTTTGATTCGTTCGGTGTGAAATATATATTGAATGTTGACACCCATTTTCCACTAGTAATGATGATTTGCAATGAATTTGTTCAAAATGGTGGATCAAATGAATCCATTAAACAGGATACAAAGCGATGTCTCCATCATAAACACGTTCCCGGATTTAGCATACTCGACACGTCCGCGTTTTTACAATAGGAAGCAAAGGAAATGGGCTTTTCCTTTCATTCACTACCATAATACACACGAACCTTTTTTTGACGTTGATCTATTTAATATGAATTGTGAATTAGCCGATCAGAATGATCGACCATTATCTTTCAACAATGATCTGTCCACTATGATCTTCTCCGAACAATTTTTTTTGTATTTATCCTCTATTCTTGATGACAAGAATGGGTTATGAACGTGCTTACGCATCGCAGTGTAAACTAATGTTTTAACTTGATGGGAATGCTAATTTACGATCTGATTTGGAATCAAATGAGAGGAGTGAGAGAAAAAAGAAGAAGAGACAAAATGAAGTGTCATCACTCATTAACGTCGAATGGGTCAGATTGAATGGGCTAAGCCTAATTGGTGGCTCGTGTGCGTGTTTTCGCTTTTTGTTCGGGGCTCATCTGTCGTCATCACATCGCATCATACTTCACTATCAATATCGATATATACGATTCATAGTAAACTATTTTGTGCGCCTACATTGGATAAATCTGTACCCAAGATTAAATGGCAACTTTTACTCTTGTATTCGATAATAGCATTTTGTCTCTTTCTCGCTTGTCATTGCCATTGAAGATTAATTTAATCTGCCAAACTATCGACAATGGGGCACATATGGAACGATTTTTCCCTATTCTCACAAGTCGTATTGAACACGGGCGTATCGTGCGCTTGTGTCACTCAATCGAGAGTACGAGAGGGAAATGAAAGAAAGAGATGGTACTCAACTGATCATTTTAATGCTACTAATTGGCCTTATCGGCCTCGCACATTGTCCATAATGTATATGACAGGGTCACCAATCATTGAACGTTTCGATTAAATTTGACAATCGATCCACTCACGCCAACTGGACCCAAGGGACAAGGACACGAGAATATATACATCTCGAGATGATCGGGGTAAAATGTGGCGTCTCATGTGTGTATCCTTATAGGTCAAGTTATATTGTACCATAATAATAATAATAATATGGCTAGGGACACTGGCCACATAGTTGAAATATATACTACACATTAATAATCGTTTAGTACAGAATATATATGAACTCGATTGGATCGATTGGTCCCGTTTGCGTGACACACTCGTCGTGGGTGCATTAGTCGTCATTGCGTCTTTTCAAATCGTCTTTTTTTCTCTGCTCTCGATCGAGCATTATTGTTCCTTTATTGAGCCATCATCATCATCATCATCATCGACAATCATCAAATTAAGTTTGCCTTAGTCCCAAAGGAAGCCAATTGTTCCCGGAGAGTCCGTGTGTGTATGTGTGTGTGTGTGTGTGTGTGTCTGTTGTAGGAGGCATTTAATTTTCGTCCTAATCGTCGTTGGCACACCATCAAGACAATTGTCCTATCATTGGCCGACAAAAGGAACAAACCCGAGGGTACGCGACCACCAAAATTGCTAATCTTGTCGGTCGTCCGTTCCATTTCATTTCGTTCGGCCTTTTCTCTTTTGGTTTCCACTCTATTGACATTGGCTAATTATTAGATTAGATCTGACCAGAGTCTCTGACCACGCGCTACTTTGTTTATGGCAGTAGTAGACACAACGGGCCACATTGGGTAAACATTGGATGGCCCATCTCGGTGATGGCCATAAACACTTGTGTATATATCGTCGCGACCTCCGAGTTCGACAGTCTATTGTCAAATGTCACCGACAGACCGAATCGTGTGTAGATGCAGTTATCCACAAACTCACACACACACACACAACACACTATTGCAATTGAGACACACGGATCCGTGAGTTTTCCGAACCGTTTCGGTCACGAACGATTGCGACACAACATAACACAACAAAACAAATTCGGTTCCTGTAACATTACAGTAGCATTTTTATTTTTCATCACCACCCATTCATCACTATTCATCGGATCCGGATCAATGACTAATGGTACCGAATTGATGCAATCCTACTACTGATTCTTGATTGCATTCGATGACGGATGCCTGCCAGGCAGGATTCAATAATAAAATTGAACAATGATTGAGCAACAAAATATAGTAATAGTAATAATAATAATAATAAAACACGATTCAAGACATCCACAATACTAATGAATGATTTGTCGCCAAATCGGATTCAATGTGTCGTCTGTCTTGTTTCGTTTCGTTTCGTTCGGTCTTCGTTCATTTCAATTCGGGTGCGAATAGATTGGGTCGACAATTTGTTGGATCGGGTCGCGTTTGAAATAGGGGGATTCATTGGAGAACATTGGACACAGACGAGTCGGAAGGCGATTCGAACGATCGTCATTATTATTAGTATTGCCTTCACTCTCATCTATGTTACTCTCATTACGAGCGCCATCATCCGAACGAGTGCTTGTCATCGGCCTGTCTGCTCCATTTCGAGTCTCCTAACACACGGGACAGGATGGAAATCGTCGGTTCTGTCTCACCAGTGTGCATCGCCATCATCGAACACTTAGGTAAATATTGACACTAGCTTCATTCATTTTTCAATGAGAGAGAGAGAGAGAGAGAGAGAGAGAGAGAGAGAGAGAGAGAGAAAAAGAGAGAGATAGAATATAAAGAAAGCAGAGCCGAACATAGTACATAGGGTCCCATAGTATACACGTAAATGGTTCTATGCTGCTCGGTCGGTCGCTATTGCTCAACGAAGGCAAAACGTTATATCGCTTTACATGCTATCTTTCTCTCTCTCCCGCTCGGGAATAGATGTCCCTCATTTTAGTGGGACAAGAGTGAAAGATGCTATGTCCGCCAACACTATCCAATCTAACAGTACAAGTCGACCACGACGACGATGAAACGAGTCTTTCCGTTCGTTTCTCGGTCTCTTCCTAATATGTTTGCCACAACCGACCAGTTCCACATGGTGGACACTACTCACTCCCATTTTTGTTCCTTCGTTCCAATTCATTCCCAACTCGCCCAGAGGACATTTACTTTACTTGTCCACTCAAGCCAAAAAAAAGAAAGAAAGAAAAAGAAAATAAATGCAAGGCATCAGAATTTTTCCAAACTTTCATACCACAAACCTAGTTGTGGTTAATTGTAGATTTGCAATTCGTTCATTCTTCTTTACTTCCTTGTTCGCCCTACGGAAATTGACCATTTTGGTATATAATTGAAACAAAATTTGTACATCAAACCACAAACTTTGATGTACGCATGTTGAAATATTGTGGGAGGACGAATTATGATGAAAATGTGATACATCAATTAATATTGGATTGGAATTCGCCATACTTAAGAAACGACACCTACACAAAATGTTTCGATTAATAATGAACGCTAAAGAAAAAGAGAAAGGTCGACATTCTCTAACTCGTTGAGCAATAGCTTCAAAATGTTTCATGTTTTTTTTGTTCCACTGTTCTCATTTACTCGAACGAATTATGCCCGTATTCTGTATTGGCCATTTTCCATGATTTTTCTCTATTTCTTCTTCTACTTTTGCTTTGGAACATTATTGGACACCTGTAAAGGTGCCATTGTGTATGTGTACATAAACGATTTGACGATGCTCTCCCGCGTGTGACCCTTGTGTCTTGTCTTGATCTTGTGAGCCTATTCTGTGACCGCGAGACCGACAAGCTCGGCCAGACAGCTTGGCCCCAGTGCACCACACTTAATCTATTGATCGTCAATGTTTGGCGCAAGGACCGAACTGCGGTATAGTTTGTGTGTGTGTTGATGGTGGTTGCGAATGTGATTCCATTGCGAAGTGCATTCACACCTGCGTGCTAGATCACCTGCAGTTCGGTATGCAAGTACATAGGCACACACAAAGAAGTCAAGCTTGGCACTCACCTGCGAACATTGGCCCAATCCCAATGCAGATTTATTGGCCACCTTGACTGCCACACAAATTTTCAAAACCTACCAACCACTTTAACTGACCCATGTGTTGAACCCGTTTTTTTAGTTTAGTTGTTTTTTCTCTCTCTCTCTCTCTCTCTCTCTCTCTCTCTCTCTCTTCAATTCCTTCGATCAATTCGAAGTGTGCACGTGGACCTGTTCGCCACTCACCACTGAATTCCATGCAATTCGGTGGTAAAGTTTTTCAGCCAATTTTCGTTTTCTCGGCCATCATTTGTGTGGTGTGAGGCAAGACAACTTCAATTGCTTTCACCGTCGATGGATGACCAAATGTTAGCTAGCTAGGCAATATTGCACACATAAACCACCATCAATTCGATTCCATGTTGCCTCTATAGCTAGTGAACGACAAAAAAAATGGAGAAAAGTGTTGCTTGCTTGCCGAAGCAGCCGAGTCGATCAAAATATTGAAACACGGTGACAGATGTTGACAGCTTGTCAAGTGTAAATGGTGCGGCTAAAGAATGAGAGAACCGAATGGTTAGATTGATTATAATGCGGCCAATGCCTCAATGTATGTGTGTGTTTGTGTGTTAGGGAACAATTGAGGCATCATCAACCATTCGGGCGAGCATTTGCACCGACTCACCTTCAAGTGCAACTTGTCCCGAAAATTCGTGTGCCAACCAAAATGTGTATACACGAATGTGTAGCTCAATTTGACCCTCAATTCTTACCGCGACATTTGTCGACACATACATACATTGAGGCCAATTGAGAGGATCAAGTGTGACACGTTTTTTATCAAAGACTCTCAATGTTTTGCACATTCTTCCAATTGCCAATTGAGTGATGATGCTAGTGCATATAATATATATCGATAGTGTCAAGAGCTTTACTCGTGGGGATGAGTCGAGAAAACATTTGTGCATGTTGCATCACATTTTAGGTCACATTCATGTGAAATGATGACTTGATGTTGGAAAATGAAATGGTTGGAACTGGAATATTGGATCAAATTTACATTGTTCATTGGTCAAGCATTCTATATATTCTTTATATATTCACCATTTTGCTTCTCTGCCTTCCATCCATCCATCCATCCGACCGATTGCATTTGGCACTTTAGGATTCTTCGGCGCCTTGCACCGGAGTCGTGTGCAGACACTTGAACCAGTCGGTCGAGCTAACATTGATGGCACGTGTTTACCAAAAAAAAAAAAAAAGTCCATTCAATAGCTAGTGAGCTTGTTTGGACAACTGTCCTCCTTCACTTTTCCTACAGTTTGAGTACTCAATGGTTGCAATAAACCAATGCAACCAACCGTTGCTTTTCACTTTTATACCCGTTCCTAAACTTTTCCTTTCTTTCTAATTTTTCCGGCTTAAATGTGTATGTGTGTGTGTGTGTGGGATGCACACGTCGCCCGAAGAAAATCATTATGGCAGATGAGTCAGACAAAAGTGAATGTTGTCACTTGCGAGGCTATTTGTTTGTTGAGACACACACGCGTTCCATTCAATTCCAATCGACTCGATTGATGCATTTGTATGCCACAATGTTTAACATTGTTTTTTTGTTCTATTCCATTATTGGCCAACTTTACTATTAGTACGTTGATCCAGCAAAATGGTATGCCTGATTATTGTCTATCGTGGCCGTGATAATTAGTTTCATTGTTTGTTCATTGGATGTATGTGTGAGTGAGCGATAAATGAGAGAATTTGAAGTATAAAAACAATCGATTTAATCCACACATATATTAACATTTTCAATCTATTCATTATACCTAACACTATGTGATAAACATTAATTGTTGTGTGTGTGTGTGATATGGGACAACTAATTAATTGAAGGATTAGGTTTGGAAAATCATTTATCATATGCACACTCACACACACACACAATTTGTTATTGATACGGGACCCGGGATTCAATCTTTCATAATTCTCATTAGATGGTTTTTGCATGCCTTATCTTATGAGTATGATCGAAAATGTACGGGTGAAGATGATTGCAACACACTAACTCGTTTGTCATCTCGATCTCGATCAATATTGGCACGATCCTTTTTGGATTGGCAATTGGCATACACAGACACACTCGACTAATGTTTGGTCGTATGCAACCTTTTGTGTTATTTCGTGTGCAATGTTTCTTCTAAATGTTTCGTCAATTGACAATTGTAAAACATGAATGAATGCACGAACACAATGGATCGATTGGCACGTATCACTACACAATTGGCCACCGCGTTTCGTTTCACAATGTGAATATTGTGAACGGATACAAACTTGCAACCAACCAATTTCCATTGTGCAAAGCCGTGACCTGGCCAAATGGCTCATCTTTGGTTATATCAACCAAATTGTGCACTTGCCCTATGCCCTCATCATCATCATTGTCGTCGTCGATGTCTATGTCACCCGCCACGATCGGGGCTATTAATTCAATTACCAAATTAGTAGTTGTAGTTGCGTATGGTTGGTCGTATTGCAGCGTATTGCAGCCACCGCCGTCGCTCGCTGAACAATATCCCTCCTCAATACGAAAAACGACCCGATCAATTCGTTCCGGGCGTCTTCTCACCATTCTCCTCTTCTTTCCTATTTACCAATTCAAATTGATGCACAATCCTAACCTCATCACCCTCTATTGTTCTCTCGTTTCGATCGTTTATTCCCACTTATATATTATAAGGTGTCGATAGAGAGAAGGTCAATTAGAATTACTATACAATCAATAGAAATCTTATCGTATCATTGGCCCGAGATTTTAGATGATTTATTATACAAATTTAATAATAAATTCATCCATCCTTATATTGCCGAATTTGCTTACGGCAAATTTACTTCGTTACCATTGACAGTGGTGGAACGATGATTCTTTTTTTGGTGCAATTGATTTTCGGCAATCATCTCAAATATAATTCCGTAGCTCTTGGCTTCGTTTTTTTCTTTCTTTTGAATTCATTTTGATTTGGATGGATGCTGACTTTTGTTTTTAGTATAAAAAGTGAATAAACTATAATTGGGTGGAAAATAGTTATCAATAGACTGATGATGATGATGATGATGGGGTCGGTATATCGGTCACAATGAATGGTCATTTTTGTCTTTGCTAATATTTGCCAACATCTTCGCTTATGTTGGTTGCGCACAGGCAAATATTTGCATTATTATTGTCCAGCCGCCAGTTAGCACATAATTGGTGCAATTACCGTCCCTTCATCTCTCTCTATCTCTCTCTCCCTCACATTGGGTTCATTTCTTCCCCTAAAATAGTCATCTCTATTATCTAAATGATTGTCGTTGAGCTATTTCAAAATTAGCTCCTCGTTATCGAGTTGATCCATTCTCGTCATCGTGGTCGTCGTTGATCCGGTTCAATCGACAATTGACTATTTGAGCACCCAATAATGTTCAATGGCCACTATATGTTCGACAAGAACAACTCATTGTTTCCTGAAACAGACTTTTATATGAGTTCGCCAGTTTGCGCCCATTCTCTCTCTCTCCCTAATGTCACAGTGGGATTGAAAGGGGGAAAGATGAGAGTGGCCAATCTGACGATTTGGGACAAGCCATTTTAATTTAACGCTAGCCTGTGGCTATTATTTTTTAATAAAGGCAACCCAATTGGCGGCAATCCATTTGTGTTCCGTTAGATGCAATAGCAACCATAAACCAAACGACGACGACGACGACGATGGCGGCTATAATCCGTCCGGGTTACTATCCCCCACAACCGGGTACCATACTCTCGATTGCATCCTCTCATTCACTTATTCGTACATTTCATTTCGGCCTCCGGCGACATTCGACGATTTTAGTTCTTGTCAACGAAGAATATACATGCGCCAATGTCACCCGTGGGCCAATTAAATATTCATACTTAGTCATTTTGCTATTCAAGTTATAATCTGGTCCATAATAAAATTAATGGGTCGCTCACTCTAATATGAAAGTTAAATATCCGTTCAAGTTGATTTTCGTTGCGACTCTTACTCTCTTTCTCTAGATTCACATTCTCTGCAACAAACTAATCCACCATTTGGTGTATGTGTGTGTGTATGTGTAGATCCAATGCGAACCATATAAACACAGTCTATACATCATCAAATATATATATGTATTTGTGTTTCTCGTTTATGTATGAGGGCAATGTCACATGTTGTTATCATTATCGTTCAAGATTATATGTATTATATTATATACAAAAAGTATAAGGATAGGAATGCGTTACTCAGCCAACGACGTTGACCTGGTCGAAGTTCATTCGTACATCAATGCGACGCAATTTATTGCACATTTCATTCATCCACACCCACATCCATATCCTCGTGTATTTGTGGACGGATGTGTATTCTCAATGATTGAAATTGGACACTCATTTCATTCATTATGTCAATGCAATGATGAACGAGTTTCTCCTTTCACTCAAATTGAATGAGTTTCAATATAGGTTTCAATGTCCATTTTCAATTATTATTAATTTTATACAATGTGCTATTATATATGATTGATTCTTAGGTGTGTGTGGACTAAAACTTTTAAAAGTACATTCTAAACAGAAGAATATTTTATCTAAGGTGCATTTAAATTGACGATTTTACTAAGAAATATGTCTAATTGCACTGAGAAACATGTTCAATGAATGGGATCGATTTCGGGGAAAATGTAAAGGAAAGATGAAAGTAGACGAATGGAATAGATTGGGTTGGTCGGAACTGCTCGACACACACACACACACACACACGATGATGATCAATATTTGTTCATCACTTATTTTGTAGTGCCATCTCAATATACGATGAGCGTGCTGGTCATCTCGAACTACATCCATACGTTTATGATGATGACGACGATGGTGTTGGCCACCATTGGAAAAAGTTGTATTAGGCTAATTGAGTCGCCGTTCGACAATACATAGAACTACACCTCGAGACATGTCATTTTTAATTACATTGTCTTGCATGTTGACATAGCACTCGGACGCATCGGAAGATGCTAATTTGCCCACAAAAGAGATAGGAAAAATTGTGGCATACTAATCAACCACCGATTGTATAAGTCATTCAGGCCTAGCCAATGAGAATCTCCCTCTCTCCCTCTCTCTTACACACTTTTCTCTTGTTCGAACGAACGTTGTTCATCACTTCTGTCGATTGTATGTTTGCACAATTCAATTGACGATTACTTTCCGTTGAGCACCTATTTATCTACCTTGGTGTGTAGAAAGCAAATATTTGATAACCGGATTTAAAATAAACAAATTATACCACAATTTTATGCTTCACTATTGATAGACTCCTCTGTGGATATACTATACCAATAGTTTTGCATCATCTCTCTCTCTCTCTCTCTCTCTCTCTCTCTCTCTCTCTCTCTCTCTCCTCCTGTCTGTGGTTCTTTCTTTCACTTTCGTCCACTTAGGTGTCGGCCAATTGTGTGCGAATTTCTTCTCTGTTTTTTGTTGTTGTTTTTCTGTTTACCAACCCACACTAATTGCCGTTGTCAACATCGTGTTTAGGACAAGTTGCCATAATTTAAAGTAAAAAAATTATTAATTATATACATTTGATGACCATTCAAGATCAATACCGGATACTTGGGATTGGAAAACCCAATTGATTCAATACTATTTCAATAAATGGATAGATGGGACATCGATTCCACTAAAACATATTGACTCTATATATTCTTGTGTGTGTGTGGGAGCCATTCGAGATCGTGAGTGCGAGACGGGCGGTGCATTACTTAACATTGTTTATTTGCACGAATGTTAATTCTGTTTGACTATTCTGTTGCACTCAATGTACTCGCCAACACCATCTCCCTGGTGGCCAGCGCCAAACGAACCAAACCAAAAATGATGGGACCCCACACAATAGTGGAATAAATTAAAACCGAACAAAAATTGTGTGTGTGTGTGTTTGTGTGCGCGCTCGTTCCCTTTGGTCGAATCGGGCCCAGTTGTCGACAAATTGGCGTTGTAGACCATCAAATGTTTGCATTACGACGTAACCTTTTCTTTATATATGGTTTGGTTTCGATGAGTCGTCGATTCCGACCAACGTGTTTGCCACCCAACCAAATAAGTCCCATTTGCCATACATTATATATATTTAAGTCTCATATGTATGAGGCAATGGGAAATGAATGGAAGGTTTTTCGGGTTTCAATGGCCAGTTCAACCAATTAATGAACCCCAACATTCGTTTAGACCCGAAAGCGATTTCAATGATCTTCATCACTATTGGATACATTTTGTTTGTTCCAATATTCTTTTTTTCGGCATCAATTTACATTTTAGTATATATGTCCATGTTTTATATTATTATTTGTTTATTTATACCAAAAATATATTCTATTCACGCTCGTTGAGTATCGTGTCAGTTGAATATAGTTGACATTGCCGTCCCGCCACAAAACACGTTGATACAAAATACAAAATGCTTTCCTTCTCATATACAGAGACTATTCTATCAATTTTCATATCATGTCTCGTTGAATTCTTGTGGTTTTTTTGTGTTGGCAACATCAACATTGATTTTATAATACTCCTTATTATGCTAATACCACACTTTCGCTCTCTTTCTCTTCCTTTTTTTATCGATTGTATCAACATGGATTATGTTCCCGTGTTCTCATAAAAGAAAGGAGGGTAAGTCGACGTCCGCTTAGTGTTGACACTATCGACTTTATCCACAAGGTTGCAAACATCAGGTTATCAATCGAGGATTGACTCGACGATGATGATAAATGCATCGTTTTTTTAGGCAAATGGGCGACAAGTTGTCACGTTGGTTGTTGCAATCGTTGTTGAACGATAGTTGGTGACATAACGATCACAAAGCAATAATGTTTGCCTACTTTCCGTTCCCATAGTTTACCTGACATCCACCATCCATCCACTATCATACATTCTAAACTGGCCACCATTACACCTGTCGGGAAGGAGACAAGTGGCGCACTATGGAACAAACGTACACACCCAATGCAAGGAAAATGTTGTCACCTCTCTAACTTGGATCAATTTAAAGGTAAGTCAGCTTGTTAGCTTCAATTGTCTATACACAAATTTGACCGCCCAGTTTGTCTAAAGAAGAAAGACGACAACCGCGAGACAACTCGCAAACCGATCGAGAATAGTTCAAGCACACATTGACCCGTAGTAGACGAGATGTAGTTGCAAATTAATTTGTTAATGCACCCATCGTTTTCACCATCGCCATCAATTTATGTATCTCCCCCACACACACACACACATTTGTTCACCGAAAACGAGCCTGTGGAGTGCATTTCCTGTGCATCATCATCATCATGCTTTTACCTTTGTGGCCGACCAGCCCCACGCCATAACATGTTTGCCTTGTTTAACACACACACACACACATATATATATATACAACATTACATTTGGTCACGGCCATTGTCGTCCATGTTACACCTCGCGCAAACACATCTTAAATGGTGCAAATTGATTTGCTATACCTAATGAGTTTAGACGAGA
Source organism: Blomia tropicalis (assembly GCA_029204025.1). Classification (NCBI taxonomy): domain Eukaryota; kingdom Metazoa; phylum Arthropoda; class Arachnida; order Sarcoptiformes; family Echimyopodidae; genus Blomia; species Blomia tropicalis. The sequence goes on along the minus strand of CM055090.1, from coordinate 10,619,269 downwards.
AAATTCGCACATTATTGCCAGCCTATTAATGGTTTTAGGTATTGGAGAGATGTTCAAGCTCTCTCTCTTTCTCTGTTTTTTATTTTTTTTTTCGTGTTCGTTCGTTCGCTCTCACCAAGTTCAGGTGCGAACAATCTACGGAAATTGTCATTCGGCCCAACATTCGAACAGATTCCCCGTTGTGTTGACATGCAATCGCAACGAATCGGTGATTGCCCATTACACGGGAGCCACTTGTGTCCCGATTGGGACAAACAAGTGTACACATTTGAATCCATAGACGTTCACTTGCTTTTTTTTGAGTTCACCATTTTGTTCGTTCGATTCGCATCTCAATTCGTTTGGGTGTGACACCATTTTCTCTCTCTCTCCCACAATGGTGACGAGGTGTATGATTTGTGGGGATAACACCTCAGGGTGTATTGTTCAATTGCTAAATTGATGGTGATCCTGTTCTCGTTTCATACAATATGATTGACATATTCAATCACATATGAAATTCAGTATCCAAGAGAATTACAATCGAGAGGAGAGAAAGAACAAATCATACCATTTAGAATTCATTACTCGATACATTCGTCTATTCTATTAGATTATCTCAATTGATTGGCAAGTACAATCTGTTTTGAATCCCAATCCATTGATTGAGAGAGGGGGCTACCATTAAACTGAATCCTTGTCATCGGCATCAGCTTAACCTTCGGCTCATTGATCTCACTATTTCGGACTCACATTTGCACCCATCGGGACTTGTGTCCGATTCGGTCGAACTAAGCCGCAACATCTGTCAATCAAAAAATAAAGGGGACCCGATAAATCAGTGCCCACACATACACTTGCCCACACACTTATAGATATATATATATTGATGGCATTATACATTAGACATAAGCGACCAACACAAGAGAATGGAGAGGAAAGAATTTGGTTACAAAGAATTGTACCAATTACGTCGCAAATCGACATTGGAACATATGTTCAAGTTGTATATAAATGTGTATGTGTTCATGTTCATTCACGGGTGTTTCAATTCGGGTGAACCCTTAATGCTTATGTAAGCAGTACCTGCTAAATGGGATGCCCTCGTCACCCGAATCGGAGACGACCATTGGCAACCAAAAAATGAATGAATGAATGAATAGAGGAAACAGAGAATGAGCTCTATTTCACGATGGCATTGCAATTTTGTACGTAATTGCATTCACGACTATGGCCAACCAACTTAGTTTCACGCTTATATCGTCACATTTGTGTTTCATTCTTTCTTTCTTTCATTCATTCCATTTTCTTTTCTGGGTGTCTACTACAACAAGACCGCTTACTTACGACGCCGAATGGAATGGAATAGAATGGAAAATAGGAGAGAATTCTAATCAAATTAGTGGACTCAGTCGACCAAAGTTTTACACGGTATGACGCCTGCCAACTCGCCACAAAACTTGATCGTCACATTCATATGTTTCGGTGAAGCCAATCGGAAACTTTGTTCCAACTAACTACACACAAAAGTCGACACTACACCATTTTGTGATGTAGCTAATTCAATTACAAACATCAGCTTAATCTATTGCAATATGTGTGTGTGTGTGTGTGTGTGTCGTGGTAGATGGTATGGCGCCAATAGTAGTATTATCACAAGAACACTCGATTGCGTTTGAATTTAGTATTCGTACTTGGATCCAAAGGTCCATTCAATCGTTTAGTGTTGTGATTGGGTGGTGAAACGAATTGATAAGAACACGCAATAGATAGATTGTGTGATGACGTGAATTGTGTAGGCCGCGATCGACACTCTTCATTCGATGACGCCAAAGTTTAATTGCCACAATGTCGGATATATCGAGGCGTTCGAATTAGCGTCTCTTGCTCGTAAATGAGAAGACGGAATTGAGTGAGCGTCTATTCCATTCGTCTATTTGACTTGCCTAGATGTGACTTGCATTTTGTTTAGGTCGTTGATGATTTCCACCCCCATCCCATCACACACACACACACACACATTGATGGCGGCTGTGTTTGGGTGCCAGTGTCGACGTGTTTGCTTAATGAATTTGGGACTTAGTTGCAATTAAGCGCAAATAATAGAGCACAAGAATGAACGGTCTCGCTTTATCTCGCCATTGCCATCGTCTCTCGTCGCCCGTTCGAATGATGGTGATGTTGATGATGATGAAGAAGATGATGTTGGTGATGGTGATGATGATGGTGTTGGTTGCGATGCTCAATGTGCAAATAGATTACAGTGGCAGTGAACGCTTTAATCAATGCAATTATAAATGGAAATGGCTGCCTAGTTCGTTTTCGGTCTTGTTCCCGTTCTCGTCTCATCAACGAATCCCTTTTTTCTTGATGTTCGCTCAAATGTGTGTGTGTGTGTGTGTGTGTGTGTGTGTGTGTGTAGATTATAAACGTTGACGGAATGAGTCGTCCTTCCGACAGGGTCACTTCACATCCTCCGCACATCATCGGTGGTGGCAATTGCATCATCATCATCTCACATCATAGTTCACTAGACACCGGACGCGTCAACCTGGACTAACTAATGAGACTAACAGAGAGGTCGGACTCAAGTCAGAATGGTGTCCGAATATATATTTGACATGATGATGTCTGGTATAAACTATGGACCCTGTGTACCTATGTCTACATATGTGTTCCGCCTGTTTCGATGGGTCAATCGATTGGAATGCATCCATCGAAACAAAACTATCGGGCAATGAGCTCAAAACGGAATGGCATCTTGTCTTTCGCTATTCACCATGTTTATTGGTCGAGAGTTGCGATCAACGAGAGAGAGAGAGAGAGAGAGAGAGAGAGAGGTGGCAAGTGGCAACACAATGCAAATATTCGAGAGTGTCGAAATGTTCTGCCAAGTGCCCGTTGCCAACATTCGATGATGCATTCATTGCTGGTGGTCTGAGCACTTTTTTCTTTTGCTTGATGGCAAGACACACACACACACACACACAAGTAGTACTTGGTCGTCAACTGCAATTCATCATTCACTTTATTATTATCTTCTTATCTTGGGGCCTTTTCTCTCGTCTAACTGATGAAATGTTCATCGTGATCATGCTGGCAAAATGGTGGATGCCGCTGCTGCTGCTGCTTCAGCTGTAGCCATACTTGTACATTTTGTATATTGTGTTCTGCTTCATTGAATGATGCTTGCAATGAAGTCGTCGTCGACATTATTGTTGATGTTCTTTCTTTCCCCTCTTCCCTCTCACCACACTTTTCACCTGCCGCATTTACAACAGTGATGATTGGTCAGCCCACACCATGTTTAGCCGATTTAATTGTTCACGTCCTTTCTCCAATTACGATTATGAACTACCTGCTAATGTGATTAACACCCCATGACAGACTGTTCCGATTGATCACCAATGGCGTCATTCAGTTTTGATCTTGTTTGCCAATGCCAATGTTTCGGTTTGAAGCAATATCTTGCCGCAAACATTTCGTACAAAACAACCAATTCAATGGTATACCTATCATATATCGATATCATCAATCTATTACACTCTTGTTGACCATTATGTCATATTTATCCATTAGTTCATTCTCATGTTTGTTGCGCGGTTCATTCGATTGTGAAGTACGTAAATCATTGTCTCAATTCACTTTCTCACCAATTCGAATGATGTACTGCAGGTTGGTTCAATGTTGTTCCATTATATTTCTATTAATATTATTGGTCACTACTGGAGACAAAGTATAGTTGTTGTTTAAATGGGAAATGCTCTCTCGTTTTCTCTCTCATTCTCATGCAATGTCCTAATCTAATGGTTTGTCGGACACGTGTCAACCTACCTGGCGTACGATGGCCCCACATCTCATTGGCGTATTGTTATAACATAATATTATATTTATTTTATTTTATATATATGATCAAATCGGTCGGTCGTTATGCAGTAATTATTGCTCTCATTCACTTATATCAGGTAACCTAGGTCTAGGTAATCGTATTACTGCTTCCTACATTCGATGATCGACCTCGACCTAAGGAGAACATTGTCAATTGGTGGCCAACCACCAATGTGTCTTTATGGGTTCAACCTTTCATCTCTTGTCAAACACAAGCCGCGTTTGTTGAGTGTCGAGCAACCATTTACGGCTCCATGTCGATGAACTGACATCCCATTCTCTCTTGCTCTTTTTCACTCATACACAAAACATTATCGCAATCGATTGTGTCTTGTTGACCCAATGGTCACTAACCGTTCGAGAATAGTAACGAATGCCCACTTTAGTTGATTACCCAAAAAATGCAATAGTGTCCATTGTATGGCGCAATCGGTCCAAAATGTACTGTGACACTCAACTCAACTGAGTGAGTGAGTCAGGTGTCACCATGGTGACCTGGCCTTCCAAGTCGATGACGACGACGACGACGACAACGACAACGACAACGACAACAACGGCAATGTGGTCGATTGTCACCCGTATATACTCGTACTCGATATACTTGTTATCTCATCTGTGTTGGCACGATTGGCTCCATTTGAGCGGTCGAACATTTCCAATTAATTATTTGCCCTCTTCCTGTGCGCTGACACCATACAAACATATCAATCATATGATTGAGCCGCCTGTTTCGTCCTTCATTTACTCCAATGACTCGTTCACTTGAATCGAATGAAAGATACACACACACATAGAGAGAGACAGACAGACACACGAAAACATGAAGAAAGAAAAAAAATGGAACCGAATCGAGTGATAACAACAGCAACAGTCAACTAGCACAACTACACTTTGTCAACTGCCACATTTGACAAATTGAATTCATGAATGCTATCAAGTCGTCTGTTGGTCCCAATTGACATTGGTGACAAGACTCATTGCACAATCGATCGATCCAATGGAATGTTTGCACGAATGATGACGATGATGATGATGATGCGCCCATCATCTTCTTTTTGTTCTTTAAGTTGCCATGTCAAACTAACCAAAAAAAAAAAAAAAAAAAAGAAAATGGTACCACCAATGACGCTGACACATTAATTAATGTTAATGAGTCGTTCCATAAATTGGTGTCCATATATTGTGTCATTATATTACCAAAAATAAAAGTAAAATTATTACAATTTGTCTCTCGTTCTCTCTATCTCTCTATATATATAATTGGTCAATGTTTATTATGGATGGCAGTTTTTAAACGGCCATTTTTTTAAATATGTACAACAATCATATGTAAAGGAATAAATGTATGTAATGTATGAAAACAAGCGGCTTTTGTGTGTGTGTATAAATGGAAATTAACAACACATAATTGATGATGAGCTTACAATAGCTACGATGAAGGAACAAAGAACTAGGTGCTAATGCTAGGTTTTTCTCGTCTCTTGTATGATCAGGCTGTATAAGGCTGTTCGAATCAGACACGTGTTTCAAATGCATATTTATATGTTTGTTGGGTGTTGTGACTATGTACAATGTACAAATATATGAAATGGAGAGAGGGAGTAAATCGTTCGTTCGGGCTTGTTCGAATGATCTATGATGAATGATAGAGCGATGGATGATGGTAGTAGGCGGATGAGGCATCATTGGTCATTGGATTATGGACCGGTGTCATCGGTGACAATGGACTGTACGGATTGCACTGCATCTCATACAATTTCATATCAGCTTTACCAGCTTCGCCTGCAATAATACTTTGAATCGAGAATGGATGTTCACGATTCAGATAATGTGGATCACCCTTCAATTGACCCGGAAAGAACATACTCTGATGTAGTACGCTTGGATCGGTTAGGCCAGTTCTATTGGGTGCACTGTACAAATTGTTCATATGATCAATATGGGCATGAGATGGATGATGTTGTTGCGTCTGCTGTTGATGTGCACTATGATGATGATGATGATGGTGATGGTTGTTCTGCTCCAACTTACACTCATCCAATGATGTCAAACCATTCAGGTGCCGTTGATGGTCCATCTGATGACCACCATATGAACCATTGTTATTGTTCATCAATCCATTCATTGTACCTTGATTCATCGAACTGTTTACATTCAAACTGGTCTGACCATTCTCCATCGATGATTTATTCGAACCATTACTACTGGCCGATGTTGTACTACCACTCTTCGACATATGACGTGGACTATCCTTCTTATCGCATTTGAAACGTTTCTGTCGCCGTAGATAGCACCCATTCTCGAACATGTTACCAGAATCGGGATGCAAGGTCCAAAAGCTACCCTTACCAGGCTTATCCGGCGTTCGTGGCACCTTCAGGAAACAATCGTTGAAACTGAGCGAATGACGAATCGAGTTTTGCCATCGTTGTTGATTTTGTCGATAATATGGAAATAGATCCATGATGAATTGATAGATTTCGCTTAATGTCAACATCTTACTGGGACAGTGTTGAATGGCCATCGTAATCAATGATATGTACGAATATGGCGGCTTTGCGTGCGTATAGTTTCGCCGATAGGTTTTATCGGCACGTGCCCGTTGCAACAGGGCGCTGGTACTACTTGAATCGACCGAACTGTTCGCCACATTACCGGCACCGGCGCCGGTATTCGTTTCCGATGCGTACTCATTTCGACTAGGTATCATTCTGTTCAAGCTTGAATGGGCAAGTGATGCATTCATATTGTTCGGCGGTGAGTTGAGTGCATTTCCCAAATTGTTTCCCGTAACCGTGGCTGCCGATGACATCGGCGACAATGGCGTATTACTGTTTGCCATTGCCGGCGACAAACATGGACCGTCGGAGTTTGGTGCTGCACCGCCATTGTTGGGAACATCGCTCGTTACCGATGATGGCGTCGTTGAATGGTTACCATTAGCCAAATTGGCTGCTGCTGCGGCGGCTGCAGCCGCTGCCGTATTGATACATGACGTTCCCAATGAAACATTGTTCACATTTGAGATCATGTTTGGCACGAACACCTGACTCGTCGTGTTTGCATAGTTGGACATGTTGATACCAGACATCGTGTACGATAATGATTGACTCATCGATGAGCTCATGTTCGTATAGTTGGCCGACGAGATCATACAATTCGATCCGTCCTGTTGGTATGGTTTTTGATTCAACATTTTTTTTTTGGGGAGAAATGTGATTTCAATCGATGATGAGAAGAAGGGTTGAGGATGATGATGCTTGTGATGATAATGATAATTCACAACAATGAAGCCCGGCAACGTTATTTGATGATCAATTCATTCGAAATCTTATCGGATGATGCAATACTTATTCCTGAAACTTGATGATTTTCCAAAACAAAGTTGAGCAAGATGCACAAATGTCTCAACACGTTTATAAACACAACATAGACACACACACAAACAAACGTGCGCACACTAATAAAGTTACTAATCAAGATGTGCGCTACCGATACTTAATTGAAGAACGAGTACGATCGAGATCTGTTTGGTTTACTTTAATGCTTGAAACACTTGACGCAAATTTGTAAACATTCAAAGGCTTGAGTGAAAAACTGTCGTCGTTGTCGTCGTCGTCTCTCAGTGTCTAACGGTGGCGGATTCCCACTCTTCCCGACCAACCGTGAAGGCAAACACGCATAGAATCAAGGCATGTAAGCAAGCAAGCAAGTATTACTAAACAAATGGACTTGTTCTTCGTCGCACGTTGACGTTGCTCGTTGATATCGTTGTGAGCTTTTTGCGCGCTCATTGGTACTTTGTTTGCTCTTATATTTACTACTGACACTGGGGCATGTGCCAAATTTGCCGAAACGAGAATGTGGGCACTGCTCAATGGCAATATGCGAGTCCGTACAATATTTTTTTGTTAACGGGAAGGCCGGGCGCCCTTCGTTCTCGTTTGCCAATTCATTGTATTACCGACCAAATCGTATCCACAGTGTCGACGCTTCAGGCAAATGCCTGGACGGTGTCGGCAAACAGAACAAAATACGCCTATCCAGCATTTGTCTATCTTCCATTGGCTGTAAACTAGCCGGTGAGCCCGCCTTCACTCAACCATTTTACACTACCACTGCCAATTTGTTGTTCCCTCTCATTCATTCTTTTTTTAATTTTATTATATATTTAGTATATATTGTCATCGTCGTCGTCGTCGTTGTCGTCGTCGTCGTCGACGTCGTCATCGTTCCATTCAAAGTCATATTTGATAATTTGAAAGCTCCACTTCTACTAAAAATGTACCAGAAAAAAAACGTAAATTGTATATTGCCATTCAACATTTTTTTTTGTTGTATGTTCACACTGTATACAGTGTACGGCTAGGATGATGGTAGACGATGACGGCTACACGGATCACAAATATGCGATTGGCAGGCGATGTCGTCGTCGTCTACTTATAAATGGAAAAATTATTTTCCAGAATATTTTTCCTATGAGATTTTAAGGTGGTATTGTGATTATGACCACCATGGAGATATTGGCATGGAGATTGACACAATGTTTTGTACGTGTGTATGCTAGAGATGAGGAACAATTCAATCCAATCTAGTTCTAGTGGATCCTAACCAACTCTATTCCAGTTTGGCTATCTCCTCACACATGTTCAGCAGATTGAATGCTGCTGTTGAGCATGTTGACATTTGCATGTGAGGTAATTAAATAGACTTGTCTGCACAAATCAAACATACACGAATCCGTACATTTTTTTTCCTTTTGGGAGGAAAACCTAATTGGTTCAAGTGATTTCCTTATATATAAATTAATGCAAAAATTGTCGACCATTCTTGACGATAATTGTCATGCCTACGAACAATAATCAATCTCTCTATTGGTTGCCCGACAATTGGTAAACACTTACACAATTTTAGTGCAATGATTTTGATGCACAACTGCAACATAAAATTGAAGAAGAAAGTTTTATTTGCATATTACCATCCATTTACATTGACTCTCTTTTTTTTCTTCTACCTATAATTATTATATACTCGATTTAACTATATAATCTGATTGCTGTCGCTTGTGGTTTGTCGGTATCATTGTGATTTTTTGTTGTTGTTGTTGTTGATGTTGATCATCCCTTTCGCCCCAATGCCAAGTAATCCCAACATTTGCTTTATTATTGAAATCACAAATAATGAATTTGAATTAGGTGGGCGCCATCGTGTCTCCATAATGATTTGTTACCATATTTTGTCTATAATTTGTATACATAAGCATTGAGCACCTTTTATGTTTGCTCAACAATTAGAGTTGTAATGATGATGATAAATTAATACAGATAATGACTTATTATTATTATTATATATATATATGGTTGTTACAAGCTACTGCCTATAATGCTGTCTATCATACAATGAATCAACTAATTAGCGATGATGTTATGTTTTTTTAGATTTATATATCTTAAAGGTGTGAGTGGGCGCGTGTGCCGCCAACATCTATTCTTTTTGGGGTAATCAACCAATCATCAACATTGAGCCATCATTTCATTCATTCATTCATAAAATTAGAAATTAGAGACGATAAAATCGGATGAAATGACTTTTTCCTCAAATTAAACATAGACCATCTGCCTTTGAATGACCTTCGGTTTCAACGGGAAACACCGGCAACACACAGAATTGAAAATGGCCAATATTTGGCCGCTTATGAATGTTCCGATCGGTTCGGCTTTGGTTCGTTGCATTGGTTCATGAGTATGGGCATGAACTTCAATGAAATGGGCAATTTCCAATGTGTCATAAAGTGTTAGTCGTCGAACCGAATGTAATGAAAGTGATCGGCGAAAGCCGCCGGGCGCGTCTTAGTATTTGGTGGCGAATTAATCTTTTAGTGTCTTCCATTAGACCGAAACAATAAAGCGTTCATTTTATGACGCCATTCGCCGTTCACGTATATGTTCATCACACACACACACTCACTCACTCACTCACTCTCTCTTGATTTGATCGTTCACAATACAACAATGTGTTCAATACTTGTCCAGCCAGCCATTTTGGTCAATTGCCCTTCACAACAGAAACAAATGGCAATTGGTCCGATAATATAAGTTCAGATCGGTGTCCTTTACCTTTGCCGACGACACCAAAGAAAAGAAAAAAGTTCAACTACGGGAGGTCTATCGTCTTCATTATACCTATGATAGATTTGGGCAAATTGTTCAATTGCAGTTTGTCTTCATTTCGTATCTATTACTGTTCTGTTTTGTGCCAATTTGACTCAAAACAATTGTCGGCTTTCTATTTCCAACGAATCGACAACTCAAAGTCTTAATTCAATTGACGTCATCTTCAATTAGTCACTTTCCTATATTGACCTATTGTACCTTTGTAGGCACACAATCTATCTTTGCTATTATCCTTATATTCCATTTATGGAAACACCAAAAGAGATGATGACCACCACGTCATCTATCTCGGTTTAATCAGTGATCATTTGGTTTGTATGTGTGTAAATGTGACCTTTGCACATTACGATAAGCGACATTTGGGTCAAAAGTCGAACACGCAAAAAGTATAAGCAAACACGTTTCGATTTCAATTTCATTTCGGTCGAGAACGGTTGGGCATCGCACCCAAAAAATAAACCGTTATCGTAGGATTGTTGCACTCGAAAATGGTAGTCGTGGAAATGAACTGATGAACTGTTAATGTTGAGCAAACCAAACTAAAACCAAAAAAAAAGAACGAAAGGAACCAACCAACGAATCAGCCAACGTCCTTGCGTTGCTTGTCTTGTTTGATATTTGTTTGCAGCCGATCCTTCCACATTGCAAGAGCAGGTCTAATCTAGTTCGACTCGGGCAAACATTGATAACACCACCATCAACCATCACCGACAAATGGTCGTCGGTGTTTGCTATGCTGTCGTTTGATGGGACATTTATGGCCATTGGTCCATGTTACCACTGCAGCATTATATATATTGCAATTGTTGAAACTGGACATGAATGTGTGCCTGATAAACGAACCAAAATGTCTAATCCAACGGTCATCATATCGTTGCCCAATATCGAATGGGAATATTGTTTCTTAAACACAAACAACAAAAAAAACAACAAAAATAAGATCTAGATTCTATAGACTTAATTAAATATGATTGCTACATTTGTGGTAATCAAAAATTGTAAAAAAAGACTCAATCCCATTATGGGAACCGGTGTTTTTATTATATCTTTTCTGTACGTCTATCCACACCCGCTCGTGTATGTGTGTGTATGTATATCGATTAGTGTGAATGCAAATTTCAATATTTGATTTGTGATCGGTAATTGTTCGTTTGCCATTGACATTGAAAAAAAACGAAGTCTCAAATGTTGGTGGAAAATTCGTTTATAAGCTTGTTTTAATTTGATTTAATTCAACTCGACTAGGCAAATGTTTGAGCAAGGCAAATTCTGTCTGGTAAACATGGTCGTGTGAGAGACTGTGTGTGTAAGGAAGACAAATCCAGTACAAATCCTATAGAGTCAAATATATACATTTAGATGCCACTGGTTCGTGTAACTGATGGTGGTCGAGATGGCATTGCAGTTTAAATATTGATTCACAACACAACACTCCAATGAAGACGACTCATTCATTCGTGGTTGTGTGTAGTTGCTGTTGCTGTTGTTGTAACAATCGGTTTTTTTTGTTTTATTAAGCCTCTTTTCGTTGATCTGTTCGATGTTGACTTAATTTGTCGCTAACACAGTGGCCCACTAAAGCCAATTTAAATAGGCTGTTTGTCTAGCCAAACAGGTAAATATTGGATCTACCTTCGTTATTTGCCTATCTTGCCCGATGACCAAATTGATACAATAAAAACGGGCGACATCCAAGCCAAGTCGATCATTCGATTGGAAGACACAAGTTGACGATGTGGCCTCCACACTCTCTCTGTCTGGCCTGAAACCTAACTATTCCCCCTCAAAATTGGACGTCCAGTGTTGATCTCAATTATATATATATATAGTTGTTCCATGTTTTTATTTTTTTTCTTCCTTTGTATATTTCATGTTCAATGATCACAAAATTGTGCACTCGCTCTTTCACATCTCTGTTTTATCAAGTTTTATCCTGTGCTTGTGCCAATGTGCTGTGTGTGTACGCTTGTGTGTCCAGTGGATGCATCGATGGACGCAAACGATGTGGGATAATGGAAAGATCTCCATCTCACTCAAGTGACTATGTTATGCGACGACTACCCTCCTCTACATCGACCAAAATGTTTTTGGTGCGAGAGTGCCCATCTCTCTCGTCACCAACATCAAGATGATGAGATGGGGAAACCAAAAAAAAGAAAGAAGTGAACGTATACACCAGGCCCATGAGCGCATAAACAAACATGGAAAACGCATTTCGCCCGAATTGATTGTGCCCACTCGGGTGTTTAGGCCGACCGAGAAAAAGAAGACGAAAGTCCGTCTAAGGTTCGATCCCAATTTGTGTGTTTGGTTCGTTTCGTTTCGTTTCGTTTTCGTTCTCCATTCCACCCATAACCCAAAACAAATCGGCACTCATTGCTATAGCTCTCATCATATATATATATATGGAAACGTTTTAATGTCACATCTGAGGAAATTGCATTTCTCTCCCTCTCGTTGTTTGTTTATGCTGCTGTCGCATACGACGACTCATAGCGAATCAACTTTTGTCTTTTGGCCTCTCTCTCTCTCTCTCTCTCCCACTCCTATTCTCGCTAACATTGTCCATTCAGTTCAATTGAGCCGTGCGGACAAACTGGAATAGGGGAAGTGGAATGAAAAGGGGAGAAAACGTGATTGGCAAACGATCATCGATGACGATGGTGATGTTAAAGGGAAACTGCCGTTTGCACGGTCAATGTTCGACGGACAGTTCAATCGGATCGGAAGTGCCAGCTAGGCAATTGATAGGCAATATTGTGTTCCATCGATGAGTTTGCATCGTTTGCTTCCAAATTGATTGTTCATCCAAAATGATTGTACCGAATGGGACGTCGCACTACACTTTCAATCGAATGTGTGTCTCATATCCGACCAAATCAATTGATACACACACACACACACGCTCACGTACACAAAAAGTACTCTACCGGCTTAATACTTGTTTAAACGATCCTAATGCTTATAAGTTCATTCCATTTAACTAATGAAAAACGAATGAAAAGCAAAACGCAATAGAATGGAACACAAATCAGTTCCGTTTGCCATAATTGTCCAATTTATCATTAATGACAAAATATTTGTCGTATTAGCCGCATCCGAGGCAATACGTGCTAAGAACAGCAACAACAACATCATCATCATCAAAGTGTGAGAGAGAGCGTGCCGCACCATCGAATTGGATAACTTTATTATTAAAAGAGCAACCGAATAAGGTGTGGTGTAATGAGGCACCAATAAAACGGAGACCGAAACTCACAACCGTGATTTGTTAATCTACTTAAAGACTGATTAAAGTCATATTGCCTCTTCTGGTTTTGCAAAATGTTGAACTGTTTTTTCTTTCTTTGAGCTCATTGACGTTCTCATTGTGTTTGTGTGTGTGTGTGTGTGAAAGGTAACAAAGATTAGCATGTTGTTACCTTTTTTCGGTGTTGACAAAGAAGGAACGAGTCGCTGCTCGGATACATTAGGTGTCAACGTTGCCCCGGACACAAAATTTTTGTTATGTATCGGCAATATTCGCCCACTTAAATAGATCGTTTCCGACTGCACTTAGGTCTTACCTTTATTGTGGTTATTACTTTATATATATATTGGACACCCGCTTAAGTCTTGTCGTTCCATTCTGGTATCCTTTAAATGAACAAAGATACCAAAGGTTCGGTTCCTTTCGTTTTCGAGCTGTCAATTAAGCTAACCTAACCGATTTGATCGGTCAAACAAAATAAAAAACGTATATACTTGACTTGACATTGGACAACGTTGGCGGTCGAACACATACATCACACACACACACACAAATCAAATTCATGGAAAAAGACTAATTATGAACGGAAGTTTGCCCAACCCATTTAAACATTAACCATGAACAAGGATCGATGTACCAGAAAAAAAAGTGTCAAATTATAACGGTGCTATTATAACGGTATACAACACGGGTATTTCATTAGCGTTTCGACAAACAAAGTCACACTTTCAACGAATTAGTTGCCTATTTGTTCGGTCACATTCCGTTCATAATAAATCGTATAAATTTCTTATGTAAACTTTAGTTAGGTTTTAACCGTTCCCCTATCCAATAGTTTCGGGTCGATATATAGAAAAGGTGTCAGTTACATTTGCTATAAAAGTAATCAAAAAACGAAAGAGAGAAAAAAAAATGTACAGAAGGCAAACTGATCCAATCTGTCATTTGACGATCTTATGTTCTCTATACTCTTTGTTTGTTTGTTAGCCATTTTTTTGTTGTTGTTATCTCCGTTATATTATCGATATATACTGATACTATACTATCTTGACACGATAAATCTATAATGGCAGATCGATCGAATGTGTAGGCCACCCAAGATTGTTTGATGATCCCAAAAAAAAAGAAAAATCAAATCAAATAAAACGAGATGAACACATTTACTGTTGTGGGATGATGGTCAAACTTAACCGACTCCTTTTTGGGCATGTTGGCAAGCAATCTCAAACATCGAGTCAAAAGGGATAAGTCACATTTACATGGGAAGTCAATGGGAATTTATTTTTTAGATTAACTCACAGTTTCCCTATGTGCGTGTGTGTGTGTGTTCTGCTGGACCACGTGCGAGTTCGTCAATGACCAACCAAGCAACCAATGTAGAAAAGAGCGAGCAAACGGGGACTTTGAGTGTGAACTGTGCAAACACGCCGAGTGCTTGATGCACTGAGAGGCTCTCAGCTAGTGTCGTCGACCATTGCCAGGTGATGTTCGATGCTTGGCTTGGGAAGACAGTTTGAAATCTTTATTTGCACAGAGATAGATGTGCGCTCTATGTGTGAGTTGTGTGTGCTCAGTACCAAATGTTCGTGGTGGTGGTGGTGGTCGCCGTCATCGTTGTCGTTGTCGTTGTCGTCGTCGTCTGTGTTTGATCAAGAATCGTACATCGAGTCGAGTTGAACCGAGCTGATCCGAGTAGAGGCGGTTGCAGAGTCTGTTTGCTAAGCGCTTGTTTGCCATAATTTGTGGCCACTTTTCAGCAAGTTGGGCCGATCAAAACGATCATATGTTGAGAGTTTGAACCTTATTGGCAGCAACTTAGCTCGCTAATCAAACACCATCTATTCTATTCTATTCGGCTCTCTTTCTCTCTCTTTTTGTCTATGCATATTGGATGGAATGATTTGACCTGCCAATATGAGAGAATGAGAACGTTAATGCAATTACCGATATGGACCATAAATATGCATTCGGAACAGATCGCAGGGGAACGGGAAACGTGTTTGCCCATCTTGAATGCTACATACACTCATCGTTAAACTGTCCATTGATCGATTGATAAGCAACAAACCACCAATCCAGTATTTGGTCCAACCTCTCAACCAATGGTTTCAAGAGTTCAATTCGCAGATGTTCATCATTTTGGCACGTTCATCTACTATTATGGGTCTCACATTAGAGTATAGTGCTTTGAATGTATATATATGTCAGTGTTCATTGCTCTATAACGATGCCGCTCTCGCTGTCTCTTGGATCGCACAATTAACTTTTTTTTTTTGGGTTCGTAACTCCATGGCAATTGTCAGTGCAAAAATTGGCAGTCACAAAGTTAAGTTTGCTTGCCGAATTTCCCACCACTTTGTTGAACGACGTCGACGACGACGACGACAAGGATGAGCAACTGACAGTGCCTCGATCTATAATGGCGAGGAAGTTTACTTTTGCCTGGCCCTGGTGTGGCCAAACAAAGGCAAAGATGAATGAATGAATAAATGTGTGTGAGAGAATGAATGAGACAATCGAATGGCAATGGCGACCTAATTGTATGAGTGTATGCGAATGCATTCCATTGGCACATGATCAAAGTTGCATTTTATCCAACATATATGATGTAACCAAAAAAAAATTGAGTTGAATTGAATTGAGGTATGTCGACCAAAGTACAATGGGTTTTCCATTGATGATGTTAATGTACACCTGATCAAACATTGTGAACATTGAAATGAAGTTCTACGATATTTTTGGATGATAATTAGAATAATTATTCCATTTATTGTATTCCATCTATCCATATTTTGGTGGATTGTCCTCGTCTATGTCCTTATATGACCACAACAATTGTATATATCTACAATGGGTGACGATACAAAACCCGTGCCAGAGTTGTGTATGGTCTGGTCTTTACATTGGGTCAATATTGAACATCCATGTTTGTGTTTATTCTTAACATTAGCCATGCTGTTACACTTGTTACACTTTGTCATCTTAATGTTTACTTACTCGATCACATCGATCGACTTTTAATTTGGTGGCAAATGGTAAATATTACTAAAGGCCCACTGAAACTGTATAGCACGTATTTATATGGTTTGATCAATATAATCATTTCAAAGTATACATAAACATTTGACTACTTATAATTATTATCATCATCATCATTATTTATTTTTTTGTTATTGTTGGTGGTGTTGGTGGTGGTGGTGTTTTGTTATTATTGACAATTCTATTGCAATGATTGTGTTAATTATAGACAATGTTCAATATTTACCAATTAGACTGTTTGTCTTAATATTTGATTAATGCAAATATTAACTTAAGGTATTTGTCTATCAAATATTGGTCTGCAATCAATCGGTATACGAATGGAGAGTTGATCTCATCGCATCTACTATTCATGCATACATCCATTCCAATGATTAGAGTGGTCCTATTACACATCCTATACAATCACTTTGTGTGTGTGTGTGTCTATGACTCAGTCGGCTGACTCCACTCGGATACTAAATGGTACTCGTGCTAAAACTTATACAATTCGTTATATGCTTTGCCACCATTCAAATACATCGCAATTTGTCTGTGCGTGTGTATGTGCGTGTATAGTAGCACAACCGACAGGTTTGTTTGATCAAAGCTTTGTCGCAATGGGATGCAAACCCTAGCAAACCCAAATAGAAAGCAAATAGTAATCCGCGTGCAAATTTACTCTCTTAACATATACACACACACAATATAATGCAAATATTACATTGACACATAACATAACATTTAATTTTAAATTCGTTTATCATATTAATATATCAAACAACAAATATTGAAGGTGACGAAAGGTACACACACACACACACACACACACACACACACAAATACAAACATGATATCGATTACATCAAATGTGTGGTAATCTATTTGATGATGGTGATGATGATGATGATGTTTTCTATAAATACGGATGAATGGCTGCGAACTATTTCACTCTAGTTTGACTTTAATGCGTAATAGAATATAAAAAAACCAATTTCAATCGTTAAACATTTAAGCTTTCCTATGAAATCTATATTTATTTTAATTTAGTTCAATGAATGTAAACATTATCAGTGTACAATTTGTGTACATTTGATTCACCAATGTGATACGTTAAATGATTTTTTTTGTTGTACTATAATTAACGTTTGGTTGGTTGTTAATGCGAAACCGGCAAGTGTTGATGTTGGTGGTGGCAACCAGCACCAATTTTTTGTTCAAATGATGGTCCACATTTATGGAACACAAACCAACCAACCAACCGACCGAGGGACAAGGTTTGAGTACTGTCCAACCGAAAGTTTGAGCGCAATTTGGTGGTAATCTCGTCATTGGTAAGTGCCGTGAGACGTACGGCACCTGACTGGAATTATCACTGTTTCGGACCAAAGAAAAAAAATGGGATCTATAGTTTAAATTTCTATCAAAATACACTAGTATGTTGTACTCCATTGTTGAACAAATAGATTGCCCAATGTGACGTGCAATCTCGTTCAAGCATTATCTTGATTCATCAATGGCGCCCATTTCTTTCTTCACATTTGCTCTAATGAGCCATTAATCTCCGGTTATTTTTTTCTCCAACTATACTATATTTGGTTAATTACATTCGAATGCTGTCAATTGTTTGGTCCATCGATTGTCTAAGTCCATGTGTGTGTGTGTGTGTGATCGATCGATCGATTGAATGTGTGGCACGGCCAATGGTCCTAAGCAGATTGGCATTTTAAAGTGAACTTTAATCACAGTGCTTATCATCTAATGCCAGACTCTATTTTTGTACCGTCCATTAGAATGGGAATGGCCAACGAACGTGCCTCCTCGCGCACATTACCGATTAACATGAACATCGCATAGACTTTGGAATCAGCTTTTCCAGCAAGTCTGGTCAGTACAGATTAGGACATTCATACACGCATAAGCTCAATGTTGTCACCATTCGATTGATGATAGCAATTGACCATATTTCACATTATTGCCATACACATTGTTCATTATACTAATAAGATTTTCCTTATTTTAGGTTTTTTGTTGTATGATAACTTATCCAAAAAATATTGAAATGATGATGTCAATATTCAATTGAACACATCTTTGAAAATGTGTTTAATGAAACTGAACTGCCATCTGGTGTTTGAGCATCAAAATGGTTCAAACTTAAATCTCGAGAAGCACATTTTTCTAGTCCCGGTTTTTTCATTACTAACTTTTTTTATATTCTTTAAACTATTCACAACCAAGTCACATGTTCTTTTAAATTACACAATAGCAAACGTGTCTTCTAAATGTCCTCCAAAAAACATCTACCTAAGTTGTAGAAGCAATATTCGTTGTCGATTCCGATTGTGTAGTCGTACAACATATTTATTTATTATTCTATTCAATTCAACATGTTACTGCTTGAAGAAAAGGCAATGTTCTATGTATAGGATAATATTGTCGGCTTATTAAGCTAAAGTTGATGATTTAGACAAATCATGACTGCTAATGTACTCGTATCGTCCATTGAATCGGTAATCAATCGGCAGATAATCAACACACACTTGGCAAGTGGCAAATCATTTGGCACAATGCTGACAAGTATCTTATCAAATCGGAATCAAATTGTTGTCAAAAAAGTGAATGGAAAACATTGTGACCGCCTATTTATATTGGCAGATCACGTGTCCAATGTTTGGCCAGTCAATTGGTGGACAGTATTATCCACCACAATTTTTTTTCATGCTATTTTATATACATCCGCAGACCAATTGATATCACATTGAACAGACATACAATGTCGTACAAATTTTCCATTAAAACGACGAACTAGATTCATGCTATATATCGACCAAGTTCATTTTCCCATGCTCTCTCTCTCTTTCTCGTACTATGATTGTGTGTATAGTGGACTAATCTTGCCCGCTTTCTATCACTATGCCTCTAGTGTACTTTGATGAATAAATAGCTGCTAAATTGAAAGAAGGAAAGAGATGTGGGGGGAAGATGACATGGCTTGTTGATGATGCGCCGAACAGACTGCCGCGAGCTTGATCTTGAGAAACGACAAGTGATCACCATTTACTAAAATAGTCGACCAAAAAGTGTGGCTCTACATCGTAGTCGAAGACGGATCAACCCTACACAACACATCATTAACATCATCGATCAGTTCTCTTGTGTTGTCATCTTGAAACAATCATTAGATTTTCGTTCATTTTAATTTAGAATTTTATTGATCAGTACAACAATAACAATAATAATACTCAACATGTCAAGACATGTACAAACTGATGCCGAGCGGCGTAAACAGATTAGTGTTCGTGGAATTGCTGATGGTAAGTTATCCTATTGACATCTTATTTGACATGACATTTGGTTGACAGTTAACCCTATTCATTTTTGACAGTTGGTAATGTTTCCGAAATTAAACAATCATTCAATCGTCATCTACATTACACGTTGGTAAAGGATCGTAATGTGGCAACCACGCGTGATTACTTCTTTGCATTGGCCAATACGGTTCGTGATCATTTGGTATCACGATGGATTCGTACTCAACAAAACTATTATGAAAAAGATCCAAAAGTTCGTTAACCAATTTAATCGAGACATTTGATTTTTATCATTTTTTTCCTATGGATGTAGCGTGTCTATTACCTCTCGTTGGAATATTACATTGGCCGACAGTTGACCAATACGATGATCAACATTGATGTTCAAGCAGCATGTGATGAAGCATTGTATCAACTTGGCTTAGATATTGAAGAGCTAGAAGAGATGGAAGAAGATGCTGGCCTGGGAAATGGTGGACTTGGCCGATTAGCCGCTTGCTTTCTTGACTCGATGGCAACACTTGGTATTGCCGGCTATGGCTATGGACTTCGTTATGAATATGGAATCTTTGCTCAAAAGATTGAAAATTGTGAACAATTGGAAGAGCCGGATGATTGGCTTCGTTTCGGAAATCCATGGGAAAAGCCGCGACCAGAGTATCTGATTCCGGTCAACTTTTATGGAAGAATTGAAGATAGTCCAACCGGACCAAAATGGGTTGATGCGATGACCGTTTTGGCAATGCCATATGACAGTCCCGTACCTGGGTATCAAAATAATGTGGTAAATACGATGCGTTTGTGGAGTGCAAAATCGCCCGTAAATTTCGATCTAAAATTCTTTAACAATGGTGAATATATTCAAGCTGTCATCGATCGAAATGTTGCTGAGAATATCACTCGTGTCCTCTATCCCAATGACAATGTGTTCGAAGGTCGTGAATTACGTTTGAAACAAGAATATTTGATGGTATCGGCCACTTTACAGGATATCATTCGCCGTTATAAAACACGAAAGTTTGGTAGCACCGAACCATCACGAACCAGCTTCGATGCTTTCTCTGACAAAGGTATGAATTAAATCAATTACTTTCATTTATTGATAGAAATTGAATTGATTAGTTGCAATTCAATTGAATGATACTCATCCGGCATTGGCTATTCCTGAGTTGATGCGCATTCTGATGGATGTTGAAGGTCTATCATGGGATACGGCATGGGAAATAACGACGAAAACATTTGCATACACTAACCATACGGTTTTACCGGAAGCATTGGAACGTTGGTCATGTGGATTGATTCAACATGTTTTGCCGAGACATATGCAAATCATTTACGAGATAAATGCTAAACATTTGAAGGAAATCAGTGAAAAGTATCCTGGCAATGTTGACAAGTTACGAGTCCTTTCATTGATTGAAGAGGGTGACGATAAAAAGGTGAATATGGCTAATCTGGCTGTTGTTGGTTCGCACTCAGTAAATGGTATGTTGATCAATTAAAAAAATTGATTCAATTCAATTGACAATCAATTGGTTCAGGTGTTGCTGCAATTCATTCGGAAATTATCAAGAAATCGGTTTTTAAAGACTTTTATGAGTTAACACCGGAAAAGTTTCAAAATAAAACCAATGGAATCACTCCACGTCGTTGGTTGGTTATGTGTAATCCGGGATTGTCTGATCTTATCTCCGATAAGATTGGCATTGAATGGATTGTTCATTTGGATCAACTACAAAAGTTGAAACCATTCGCCACCAATGTTAACTTTATTCGTGCAGTACAAACAGTTAAATCGGAAAACAAGATGCGTCTTGCTGAAATTATCGAGAAGCAATTTAACATCAAGATTAATGTTGCATCAATGTTTGACATTCAAGTGAAACGAATCCACGAATATAAACGTCAACTACTTAACTGCCTACATATCATTACATTGTACAATAGGATTAAGCGCGATCCGAACGTTAAAATTGTTCCTCGTACAATTATGGTAAAATTGATTCTATCTTTTGATAGATAATTGGCAAACTTGATTAGTTAATTAACATTTTCATGTTATAGATTGGAGGAAAGGCTGCCCCTGGTTACCACATGGCTAAACAGATAATTCGTCTTATCAACAAAGTTGCTGAAGTGATCAACAACGATCCGGTGGTTGGCGACCGATTAAAGGTCGTCTTCCTTGAGAATTATCGTGTCTCGTTTGCTGAAAAGATCATTCCTGCTGCCGATCTAAGTGAACAGATCTCAACCGCCGGTACGGAGGCATCGGGAACTGGCAATATGAAGTTTATGGTAATCATCTTCCCCCCAATGTAACTTGCATTTTTTGAATCGTATCCAATTAATTTTAGCTTAATGGTGCATTGACGATTGGTACACTAGACGGAGCCAATGTGGAAATGATGGAAGAGATGGGCAAAGAAAATATATTCATCTTTGGCATGGATGAACACGAAGTGTTGGCTTTGCACCAAAAAGGCTACAATGCATGGGATTACTACAATTCAAATGCTGAATTGAGGACCGTTATAGATCAAATCAATAATGGTTTCTTTAGTCCAAATCAACCGGATCTTTTCAAGGATGTCGTAAATGTTTTGTTGAATCATGATCGTTTCCTTGTTTTTGCTGATTATGAAGCCTACATTCAATGTCAAGAAAAGGTTTCTGAACTCTATATGGTATGTATACGTTAATTGTATTGGAAAATTTAGATTGATTGCAATTTTAACCTTATAGAATCCACAAGAATGGACACGCAAATGCATACTCAACATTGCATCATCAGGAAAGTTTTCTAGTGATCGTACAATTGCTGAATATGCTCGTGAGATATGGGGTGTAGAGCCAAGTTGGGAAAAACTTCCAGCACCTCATGAACCCAAAGAATTAGTTGAGAATGGCAAAGCCAATTAAATTATTAGTCTATAGATGTTTGTTTGCGTAGAATTATATGTGCCATAAATCAGTTCCCCATTCTTCAAGAGAATATTAAAAAAAACTTTATTGTGAGAGATTGCTACTAATTACATTTTATTATTATCATCATCAGTATTCTTTAATACTTTTTAATCGGATGCTTGACTACTTTTTCTAGCCATTTCTCGTTTTGTTTCAATGCGTTGCTTTTCTCGAATTGTTAGATAACTATCCAATTGGCCGTATTTAGCTATCAAATTGATGCGAACTAGTTCACGACTTTTCCGATAATTCCACTTCTTCATATAGTTTGTCCATCCTTTATTTCTTGTATAATGCATAGGTTTCAATTCGGTTTGTTCTTTAACCTTTCCATCGTGAACGTAAATGTTAAAGTCTAAAATTTCATTTGCTCCAATTTGTTTATCGGTACGGCACTCATCCGTTGATGGTCTTGCTCGAACTATTGGGTAATTTTGTAAGCTCTCGTTAAATTCTACCACATTCAACTTTTTTTCATCTGCCATTTGTTGGAAATTTTTCTGGTTAATTAAGCCGAGCAAAAACGCTCTTGTCAAGTTGAGATAATTACGTTCACTACCCTCAACGGTGCATTTGATGTCGGTGATACCAAGAACATTGCATATACTTCTAATGCATCGATGAGCAGATAAACCATACCCAGGCGGCTTCTTTTCCACAAAAACCTTGGTACCACCAAATCGGGAATAAAAGTCGTGCAATACGGTATGATTGTTTTCAAGTTCTACTCGGAATAATCGTTGTCCTGCTTTGTTTTTTGAATTGTTGATTGCCGTTCGCACGTCTTTTGATTTAGCCACACCATAACCAACCAATCCATTGCCATTCCCGGTGACCGTAAGTACGGAAACCTTTTTGGTCCTACCAAAATTTGGTTTCATATAAAAGATGGGCTTCATCACAAGAACTTTGGTATCGAAGCCAACAAACTCATCGCCAGCAATTGGATCCGGTGGTCCAATCCATTTACCGAGCAACTTGGTACTACTCCAACCACGTTCCAATGGATGTACGTAGGTACGATTTCTCCTTTCCATTTGGTCTCGAATCTTTAAAATGTTCTCTTTGTATTTTGGATCTTGCTTTAATTCTTGATGTTGAACCACTTCGCTCCCTTTAATAACTGGAGCATTTAAACCTGGCCAAAGAAAATTCTTCTCTCCAACACCAATAATTTGACCTCGGTTCAAATCTTTATAGTTTTTCTTATTAACACCTCTCCCACGACCTCTTCGACGTCCAGCATTACTAACCGACATTAAGCCTTTCCATATTTGTTCCCCGGAGTCTGTAAAAAAAGAATCAGATTATTGTAAACTAAACATTTTAATAGTGCATATTCTTACTTCGGCTGAAAAAACTAGAACTACTCCTTTGGATTTGCATATTGATTGACGGCGTGAGACGATGATTGATGGATGAGAGAACTGGTTTCGCAAGCAAACATGATTGAAGCTTCGGTAGCAACCTTATTTGCCTTAAATTGTTAAAAAATGACATTTTGAAAATGATATAATGGATCACACTAAGATAAACCAATCCAAAAAAGGAAACGTGGTTTTACAATATTGGATCAAAATAATATAACGTGTAGCTAATTGCAGCTTGAAATTGGATACAAGCAATGAAACAACCCAGCTAAATTGAATATAAACAAACTCTGCAAAGCTGCCTTTAGCTTACGTTACAGTGTTTTTGTAAGGGTCACTGGTTGTATAACACTGCGAGCACGTGTTTATTTACCAAGGAAAAAATGATTTTGTATAAGTGTTGAATGTTGTACAAATTCATTTAAAAACTTTAATTTACATCAAATGTTCATGATCAACTTAACGGAAAAATTACGTCAACAAATTGGTGAATAACATGTCCTTTCGTTCAACTCTTCGATATGGATTACCATTTCTGGTACGTTTTATATATTATTATATATTTTTCCCATTTAATTTTCCATTAGAGTTTTATGGTTTTGGGATCGTTCTTGTTACGGGAATTTGCCTCAATACGATATGAAGTATATAGCTACAAAAGACGTTACGGTGTAAGTTTTTTTTACAAATCAATTATAGAAACTACATAAATTGACATTTCATTTGTAAAGGCAAGTCTTAAAGACAGAAATTTATATGAAGAAGACGATGATGAACCGGCTAATACTTCGATCAATGAGGATGCAGAGATACAAAAGTTAAAAGAAATGGGTGCCAACGACGATTGGCAAAACATCCGTGGACCTCGACCGTGGGAAGATAATAGTCAGTTCAATAATCTTATGGAAAATCTCCGACAAAAATCGAAAAAATAGCTGCCAACAATCGTGTTCAACTCATTTTTCCTTTTACCAATCTGTATAGTAGTATTGTTATATTTTATTGAATGTATAAGGTGAGTCTCGTTTACAAATTTGAATCCTAGTTTTATTGGTGCCTATTTTTTTCACTGAAAAAAAATCCGACGGATATGTATGCCGACCAACTAATGCCGGTTTCATTGTCGTCATCCGGATGGCGTGTAAATAATAAAGAGTCATTTGCTACAACAACGACAATAATTTGGCATCGTGATGCGACAATGAGGATTGTCAACATAATGATGACATACTTTGATCGTTCAAGCCGGTCGACGGCAACTTTGAACACCTTTCAATGGCGTGTCAATGTTCGACCTGGCCGATTTTGCACGTGAAAGCAAGCAAGTTATTGCCTATTAATAGTGAATGGTGGGCAATTCACTAGCAAACATTGGCATCGAATGTCTATCGATCGTCGTGCCACTTACGATTCGGTCGAATACTGGTCGGACTGCCGTTCTCATCTCAACTATCTTCGATCCTGATCGTGTGCGAGTCTGTGCCATTGCCTTCTTCAATGTGTCGATCGAAGTACTTAATTTGCTAACATTGCTCTCACTGCCATTGTTGAGGAGACTGGTCGACGATCAAGTAAGTAAGTGAGAGGAGAGAGAGAGAGAGAGAGAGAGAGAGTTGCCCCCACACACCAACACTAACCGAACAGTGCCTTATGGATAGATCGTGACTTAAACTGACAATGGTTTCGATGATGATCAACGATAATGGCGGATGCGGCCACGAGAAAGCATACACATATTTGTGCCATACTTACTTCGACACTTTCCTTAATGGCATTTTTTAGCCGTATTCGTCACTTGCATTGTCGTGGTACATTTATGCATTCTTTTCATCAATGTTTTCGCGTTGATCATACTAATTGTGATGATATGGATCACATTGCACACAATTGACTGAGTGATAGAGAAAGAGAGAGAGAGAGAGAGAGAGAGAGAAAGACTTTCGTAGATCTTTGTGTGTGTGAATATATCGAGCACGATCACTTTCGGTGTAAATCTGCATTAGGATCGAAATGAATCGTGGACGAATACGACAATGAGAAACAATGTCGAATTGTTTCGGCAAATGTTGCAAACATCGGCAAACCATTAAATGTGAATGTGAAGACGGGAAAAGTCTTCGTCGTCGTCGTCGTCGTTGTCTACAATGATGGTGCTCTATTGCCTTCCCCCTCTTTTAAGTGTAATCCATTCAAGGTAGAACGTACCTCAAATTAGCAGCCACCATCGCTTTTCTTTGCTTCGTTGTTGTTTGCTCCTCTTTAAGTTAAAATTGGTGCCGTGGTGCATTTTACCCGCGCTCGCGTTTGTCACGAAGACTCAGCTGCCGCCGCTGCTATTGCTGATGTTGTTGTTGTTGTTGCTTCTTCCATTGCCCGAAACGATCGTCATCGATGTTGAAGACAAGTTCTGCCCGTCTGCCCACAGTCGAGTCTTACCTGGACAGGTAATGCCGCCGGCCGAGGAATAAGGCGGACTTTGTGCCACTCGTTTTTTATTTCAGTGTATTTGTGTGTGCGAACATTTACCTATGTGCGAACATTGGCCCGTCTGCCTTCTGTCGAGCGATCGTCAATCGACATTTGTTGCATCTGTCCGTTTCGGAGCAGACCTACCATTTGTCGGAGTCTGCCCGAAATGTCTTACAAACAAACAATAGCCAATATTCGGACATATCGTTTCACGGCCCAGCTGGTTCCATAAATGTTCCACATTATGAAGTCTACATTAAATGTTCCATATTGTACGTCAACATTGACCAGTTGTCGTCGTCGTTTTTGTTGCCGTCAAACACTGCCAATACGTAAAAAGATGGCGGGCAACTCAAGAAATTCATCGTTGTATACATCCATTTCAACTAGTTCACAACTTATTCTTTATTTGATTTTTCTACTTATTGTATGCATCACTGAATCAACTCAACAAGAATGTGATCGATGTACCAGTGGTGATTCGTTTAAGACGGTGGTCAATAAACGACCACAAACGGATTGTCCGACCGGCCATTGGAAACCCATTCTCACCAATGATCTTTGCGACTGTGACTATGTTTGTGCACGTGAATCTCGTCAATCGTGCCGTTTAACACATTCTAAGAATGCATTGATTCTCAATCAAACCTTGTGCGATTCTTCACTAAATTTGGTGTGTAATGAAAAGACCGACCGATGTGAAGGTAAGTTTACATCCAAAGCGATTGAAAAGTGATTAATATTCAATGGATTTTGTACATTCAATGATACATCTAGGTCCATTGTCATTGTTCATTTCGAACGTTCGTCATCAATCGTTCTATGTCAACTGGCATAGTCAACAGTCAAGTTTGAATGGTACCAATGGCAATGCGATTCCCGTATCGATTGAGGTAGCCAATTACACTTCACCCAATGTTGGTGAAGCATCATTCGTGGTGGTCAAGGTAAATTCGTGCAATCGTGGCAATGGAGAGGGGCAATGAAACATTTACATTACATTCCAACAGGCTTACATCACGAAGAGTGGTGAACCAAACAAGCTTAATGCTAAAGTGGACGACCTGAAGGCGAATACCACCTACATCATAAAGGTGAAGGACAATGGCAAACATGAATTTGCAATCGTACGAACCGACGGTACGTTCTAAATTATTATAATCATCATTCACAAAAAAATGATAACTATTTATTGTTGACCTGATCTACATAAAATACTCGTATAGCAAATCCATTGGTGGAAACATTGCCGAAAGTGTTGGTTACCAAACGTAATGAAAGTTCAATCAGCATTGCATTCGACGATTTCAAACCACCACACTATGATTTGGGTTATGGAATCAAGTTTCGTTCAATATCGAGTGATAGTTCAGTGACGAACAAGAATATATCGTGGAATATTGTTTCATCGAACAATACTCCATTCTATGTGTTGTCGAAATTGAAGCCAAATACCAATTATCAGATTCAGGTATTCACATGGGAAAAGTTGGGTGATCAAATTCGTTCCCAATCGGAGATGATCAACACCACCACATTAGATGGATGTATCGATGAGGGTAAAACCTACACGACGGGTGAGACTGTCGTGTCCAATTGTGATCAAACGTGCACTTGCAGTCCGGGTGGTAGTCTCTTTTGCATCGAACGTTGCTTACAACCATACATATCGACCAATGTGGCCAAGAGCAATAAGAATGTCGATTGTGTGCCACACGTCACCGATCAGTGTTGTGTTCGATGTACTTCTTCTTCTTCATCTTCATCTTCATCTTCTTCACCATCATCAATATTGAATGAATCGAAAAAATTTATCGATAAGCCAGGTGAATGTTTCCGACCCATCGCTACCACCACCAACAGTAGTAGCATCAATTGTGCATCATCAATTGAAACAATGGTAAATGAATGCGCTCACGATTACCATTGTACCGGTTTCAAGAAGTGTTGTGCCAATGTATGCGGTCAACTTGTATGTCAAGAATCGACCAATTCATCCATAACTGAAACAATATCCAAGTGTACATTTAAATGTGGACCGAATGCTCGGTGCGAATACAATGCAGAAGAATCGGCGCCCAAATGTGTCTGCATTGACGGTTTCCAGGGTGAGGAGCCAATTCATGGTTGTCATCGGAAACCGACACGAATGCATCAATGTTCATTCGAGGGTAAACAACTTGATATTGGACAGACGATCGAACACCAATGTCAATCATGTCTATGTTCGGAAGCGTTAGAAGTTGAATGTAAATCAAAGTGTGAACAATCGACAAATAACAATACAATCATCGAATCGAATTGTCGATTGGTTCCCGATCCCATCGATCCCGCCTGTTGTAAGAAACAGGTGTGCGATCCGTTACCCGTGATTGCGAAACCATCGAATGCCAATCATTCGTTCATTCATTCCGGTTGTAAACATATGAATCAAATTTTTCGCGTTAACCAATCATTTCATATCGATTGTGAACTTAAGTGTCTTTGTAAAGGCAATGATGAAGTTGAGTGTGCACCACGTTGTTATGCCGATCCTGGTTATGATGAAAATTTTTGCTATCTTGTCGATGATCCAGATGATCCCGAATGTTGTAAAATATCGATCTGTGATCATAGTTCGGGCAATGCAATCAAAGATCACTTTATTATTGAAATGGCTGAAGCAATCAATTCCACTTCATTGAAACTTCGTCTACAGAATGTTCCTTCAATCGGTTCCGGATCATCGATTGGTACCGTCTTCTACAGTAAGGTTTCGCCTAATGAAACAAATGAGCATGATGAATCAAAACGTAATTGGACTATGACGGATATTATTCGTGAAACAACAACGATATTGTCGAATAAATCAGCTGAAGTGTTGGTAACCAATTTAGCGCCAGAAACCGACTATCTACTATACTTTAAACAGGACAATATGACAACAAATAATGTTATGGTACGAACATATCCGAACGGAATTAACAATACGTTCAAAGGATGTTTTCATGGAAATCAGATCATTGAAGTGGGTGAACAATACTATGAAGGCGATTGTGAATTTAAGTGCATCTGCCGTGAAGGTGGTATTCGTGAATGTGAGGAAAGGTGTCCCGTCTTTGTTGATCTAATCGGATATGAAAATTGTCAATGGGAACCATCCAGTGAAGATTCATGTTGTACGGTTCCAGTATGTAATCAAAGTGAACATTTATCCCATTTGGAATGCGTTTCTACCGATGGAAAACATTTCAAAGTTGGCGACACATGGTCGATTGGATCCGGTTGTCTTCAAAAGACATGTCATTGTGCCGTTGATCGTAATGGAACGGCAACCATCAATTGTAAAGGCGGTTGTCCCATCATACCACAATCGGTGATTGAACCGAACGATATTTGTCGTAGTCCAAAGGTGATTCAACCGGAGAATCCATGCGTATGTCCCTATGTGGTGTGTGACAACAATATAAATCGTAAGCCATTGTTTTTTTGTCTTTTTTTGAATCCCATTTTGTAAAATGTAGGCTAAAATTCTTTTAATAGCATTAGATTTACCGGAGAAGAGTACGCCGAAAGGTGGAATGGAAAAATTTTGTGAATTCAAAGGAGAACAGATTGCAATTGGTAAAGAGTTTTATGACAATTGTCGTGCAATATGCCGATGTGAAGTTGGCGGTGTTATCGATTGTCATCCCATACAATGTAGCCGCGCCTTTGGTCCGCACACCACCAAGTGTCTTGAGTGGGATATTGATCCACATTTCCTGCCGGTTGCACCCAACTGTTGTCCTGAGCCGAAATGTAAAAATGGTATGATCAAAAAAAAAAAAAAAAATTAAGTTGCCAATCACTATTATTGAAAGCATTCTAATTGCATCTCTCTCCTTTTCTCTTCCTCTTTCTTATATCCTTCTTCTTTCCGATAGACGGATCCTGTTCATTTGCCGGTATCCGGTTCGGAAATTTTAAACATATTCCACAAGAATTGTTACCATGCGGAAAGCGGTGTCAATGTAACAATGGACAGATACGTTGTGAGAACATGTGTCCGGATGTTGCCGATCAACCTCCACACGGTTTGCCGTGTCCCGCTTCATTAGCATTCCGCGGCTATCTTCCCGGTGATAAGTGTTGTATACATTGGCAATGTCGCGATATCTATCAAGATCGAATGAGTAAGTGTTAGAATATTATAATCATAAAATAATATTTGATTTTGTATTTTGCCAGAGGGAAGTTGCGTTTACAAAGATAGTCGATACAAATTGGGTGAACAATGGGATGAAACGGAAAGTGGCATTAAACGTCGATGTCATTGTAAATTGACTAATGGTATATTGCACGTGTCATGCAATCCGGGCAATTGTCAACCAATTACCGAACGATATCTTGAACCGACACAAGAATGTGCTATTCCAACGGTTGTGGTACCGAAAGATCCAATCATGTGTCCATATGTTATATGTAACAATACGAAAGCTGAAGGTGGTGAATTGGAGAATGTTGATATTGTGGCAATCAATGCTACATCAGCACGTATACGTTTTACCATTCCAAATCTATATGTCGGTTTATTGGGACACGCTGAAGTCCATTACACAACCGACGTGAATATTGCACGTAATCAATGGAACATACAAAAGTTTGCACGACCGAAACGAATGTTTGACATACCAAACATTGAATATCATCTTGGTAATCTAAAACCGGATACAACCTATTTCCTTCAAATAGAAGTAATAATCGAGGCACTTAAATCGGGTCCCACAAGTGAAATCTTTAAACTATATCAACCACCGTTACCGATGGTAACGTCAACGACGACAACGACGACGACAAGCACATTGCCGCCGATCATCATGTTGGACATGCAATTAAATGGAAAAGCATTGGATAGTAGTTCAGTGAAAATCGATTGGCGTTCATTCTCGCCGCAGGAGAGGAAATTTATCGATGCAATCCAGATACGATATAAGAAGGCGGAACAGGATGGTGGCGATTGGAGTTATAGTCCAATGTTGCACCGAAACACACGGCAGTACGTGTTGGACCGGCTCGAATCGGGCATGACCTATGCAATTGATTTGATCTTTACATCGGTGGAGGGCATCAACACGAACATCGTTTCGACGAAACCAGTTGTGGTCGATGTGCCATCATTGCCAAAGGATGAATATCAGTTCGATGTGCATATCTTTCCCGATGATGTTACGATCAATGATGGTCAGATCGATATCGAGATACACAATTTACCTCGTCCCGTCAGCAAATTTGTGAATGTGGCCAAGTTGTTCTATCAGAATATGGAAACAAGTCAAATGATGTATGATTATATCAATATCGATGAGTCGGCCAAGATTTCGTTCTCCAACTTGCACTCCAATACAAGGTTAGTGTGTGTGTTCGTGTATGTCTACTATAATTATAATCAATCATCAATCAATTTATTGTTGTTGTTGTTATCTTCTATTATTACATGGGTCGGGCATTCTAATTAATGTCTATTTTAATTTGCATACAGGTACAAGGTATGGGTCGACTTTTTCCTGACCAATGGTCAAATAATTTCCTCTAATTCGATTGAAATAATTACCAAATATAAGCAACGATCTCTCGATGGTTAGTAGATTTGTCCTAATTTATTTTTTTTTGTTTGCTCATTATTAATTATAATAATTTTGTTGTTGTTCATTTGGTAGACAATGATATTGGAGCATTAACTGGCAACCGTTTGGTCGAATCCAAATATTTGTTCGTATTCATGGTCATCTCCGTATTTGTGTTTGTCACCGGTGCTACATTTATGGTTGCGACTTGTATCTTCATGCGTAAACATTCTACAGCTTCCATAAGTCGTGTTTGCATCTCGGAGGCGGCATATGACAATCCAACATATAAGGTTTGGTTAATTTATTGATTATAAAATTGGTGAACAACAAGTAATAACTGTCTCCTTTATCTTCCTATATACAATAGACATTTGAATCGGGTGAAAAATGTTTGGATGATTCACTTTCAAGGGGTACAACCATTCCTGCCAAATAGGTTTCCATTGTTTTTCTTTTTTTTCTAATTTTCCTATTTCACATTGGTTTGTATTTATTCTTCAACCAACCAGCTAACCGACCAACCAACCAACGAACCTACCCCAAAACAAGATTTGAATTATACGTCTCGAATTTAATGTTCCGGTATATTATCATTGTAAATACATTCATAGATATGAATATAAAAAAGTGACATTTTTATTACATTAGCATTTTTTGTTGGTGACTGTGACTGTGTCTCAACAACCAATTTGATGGTGCGTGAGCGTTCACAACCAGCGCCTTCACTGATCGACCCAATGACCACTTTGAATGAATGAACAATGCATATATATAAATAAGGACAATTGAAACCAATTATCCTAATCGAGCTACATTAATTAGTAGAGTAGTAATTCGTTGACTTGGTCAGACTACTTCTTGTATTCAATTGTACAATCATCACTCACACAATGGATGGAATGAAATGGAATGGCATTTCATTTTCGTTTACATTCTCCAGTTCTCGCAAACTCCAATTTCTCCCGTTTCCAATTCTCCAATCGATTCTCCAATTGTAAATGATATTGGTTACAGAATGAACAAACCAGAATATGGAAACCATTATTATTTTTTAAAAAATAGTTTGGAAATGGTGACCGAGACACTTGTTTCCGCGCAACTCGAATTCAACATAACGACGTATTGTTTAGCCTATTGTCTAATGGAATATATATTCTGGTTTTTAGCTTTCGTCATTTGGTCCACACACATACAAACATACATTCGCACACATTGGAATGGGAAAAGGAGACACAAAAAAAATGTTGCCGATTGGCCCGGTTAGACGCCTATGACCTCGAATTTTTTTGTGTTGCGAATGCGAATTGCAAACCATAATAATGGATAAGTAGTCGGATGTATATATTGTGTATGTATGTATATGTGTGTGTACATACGCCGATGGGCCTGCAATGGCACTATGCTATACCCCATTCTATTGACTATTGGCGGCCACTTTGTCGGTGGGGTAATCCGACAATGGCTAAACAAGTATTCGGCTTTCTCCAATGTTTGTTCGCTTGTCTGTGAGAGAAAGTTTGATGATTTTGGTGTTGCTTTTCACTTTATTCCACGTTATGTAGGCAATCATATAGTATAGCTCTGTTCATGTATAACCTAGCAGAAAAGAGGTCTGTGTCTGTGTGTGTGTGTGTGTGTGTGTGTGTACACGATATTACTGGTGGTTGTTTGGTAGTGAAGATTACTGCTGCCTCCAGAATGAAATGGGAAAGAAGAATAACTGAATGAAGAATGATGGGTGATGCAAGTACATAACATATACAACCACATATAAAATAAATGGTAAGGGGTGGAACCATTTCATGACGCATGTCATCAAACCGTATGGACCCTAAAACTGTTGTTTGCTCCATTGCTACACGCCGTACAGAATTTGACTCGATTTTGGGGTGAGCACGCTTCTTCTATGAAAAGAATTTTTTTTCTTGCTAAATTTTGCACTTCGACATCGGGTGGACGTAGTTGCCTTGCGCTAAATTCGGGAGTGTGTGTGTGTGTGTGTGTGTGTGTGTGTGTGTGTGTGTGTGTGTGTGTGTGAGTGTTTGAGTCGTGGTACGAGCTACGGGCGCGATACAACCAGTGAAAGATGGCTTCAAGTCATACATACATGGTGAGAATGGAGCATAGCCACACATTCACTTACATTCACTAACCATACAACACATTGCACATGCATCACAGTACCACGAGAGAATCGAGGCACCCGAATACAGAAAAAACATTGGCATTAAACTGTGGCTGTGGTCGTAACGGCGGCTCCATTTCAAAACTTTTGCTGACATCGGTGTACGGTGCAAGCCATTCAGTCAGTCAGGCATAGGGCAAGACGGCAAAGACATATCAACGAACGACCACTAACTGCTGGAACTGGTCGTCCCGCGACTCGTCTCGTCTCGTCTCATCTTCTTTCCCACTCCCATTCTCACACACACACACACACACACACACACACACACATACACACCATGTGCTCCCGTCTCGAATCCATCGATCCATGGTCCCCGTGTCTGTCTCCGTGACCAAGTTTGTGTGCGTCAACCATTCAAGCATCAAATAAGGCAAAAGCATCCATTCAATAATTGTGTGGTCATCAGCATAATTGAAATATTCAACTATTATTATTATTTTTTGTTCACCATGTGATCGATGGACACCATGAATCTGTTTTGTGTGTGTAAAGTGTTCACTTCCTGAGTGCTTTCGAGATGCTTAATGACCGATGCCGCATCATTCTTGATGTGTGAGAGTGGAAGGGGAGACGACGACGATGTGTGTCGGCGACGGCATCATCATCATCAACAACGGTAGCAGCATCAGCAGCATCAGTTCGACACGCGCGAATTCCTCGCCACCCATCGGTGCGAAGGGCGCCAAGTGAAAGTCAATCTATCTCCTAGTTCGTACAGTAGCATTATAATTCATTGGACTGACAAGATGGCAACAATGTACTTGTCGATTGGGCTCGATTCAATCATGTTACCACACTAGATTTCGAACACTATAGTACGTACAATATATATTTACTGTACGTACTTTTTGTTCGTTTGTAAGTGTGTGTGTTAGTGTGTGTGTGTGTGTGTGTCAATCATTCAATCTACAATTTATAGCCACCAAATGTCTTAATTCTATTCTGTTTATGTCTTCGTACCGGCAATAAAAGTTGATCGCACATGGTGTTTCACCAATTCCACACGCAAGCAAGCAAGAAAGTCGCAAACACGAATGATGGACAACCGAACCCATTCTTAGCCATTAACATTGTTTTGAAGACAACAAGATATGTGGTTTCGTACAAAATATTCGACCATATAATATATATATCCATTTACATTGTTCGGTGCCAAGTGGGTCGGGTTGCACTTATGTTGGTTTAACCCTCTCCCTCTCCCTCCTCACATATATAAAAGCGACGGCATCTAATTAGTGTGTTCATTCGCAAACAATTGGCACTTAAAGTCAATCGGACCAATGTTTATTGAGACATAAACAATTTCGGTGTGTCTTTCATAAATTGATTCCTCACTTGTCTTCTTTTGTCGTCGTCGTCAAGTTGTCGTTGTTGAATGAATGAATGAATGATTCCAACATTCAATTTTGCTTCACAAACTTTTGCATTGGATCAAATTGAGTTTGCAACTTCTCAATTCCAATAGGTTGCCGTGCATACATCATCTACATACACCCCACCAAACACATACACATGTCACTCGACACGAACATTGTTTGGCAACAGCAACAGCAGCAACAGCAGTTGCGAACAAAACGGTACAACAGACAGAAACCGTACATTCGGGACAATACAATACAATAACCGTGTAATTCATGGGTGCTCAATACGGTCTCCAGCCGGCAAACCTAACCAAAAAGCTAATGAAAAGCAACCAATCAACTAACCAGCCAATTCAACAACGGGCCAATTGACAGTTTAATATAATGGTGATATATTAGTTTATATACATATATATAAATGTTCATCTATTATATTATTTTATTTATATATATATATGTTTGTGCAACACATGGTCCGAATGGTGCATCCTGAACACTTAGATTGATTGGGCTATGCAAATTCTTTCCGTTTTTTTCCCAACAATTTTTCAAGCGCACATGAATGAATGAATGAATGAAATGGATGAAGAAGAAGTGGAAAGAATCATATACATGTGACGAGGAGGCCAATTGTATTCTCCTCTGCCTAACGTTGATGTGCGTGTGTTGAATGAGCAACGATTAAAATAGCGAGCCAAGAATAATATGAACCATTGTATACGCGCGCCTTATCGTCCTCACTCAACCAACCTCTTCCATCCTCGTCTTCTCGTATTCTCGATTTCGTTATATACCCATTTTATTCGTTCGTTTGGTCGTCTTCATCCCATATAAACCACCACAGTGGCACCGGCACAGAAAAGTTTGCCTTCGAAGAAAGCAAAAGAAGAAAAAGCAGAAGAAAAAATTGGAAAACCTAGTGCGACTAGTGGCTTCGCTAGCTACTAGCTTCGCCGTCTCCATCATTGACACAGTTCTCCATTCATTCATTCATTCATCTATTCTTTCTTTCTTTCTTTGTCTCCAGTTTCAGTTTCACAACTCATCACACTTTAGTGAACATAGAAAACGATCGAACGTGTTCGTTGACTAACAATCTTTTACTCTAATCACATCTGCCTCTTTTCTCGTGTCAGTGATATTCGTTCAACATCTTGCCGAACATCATCTCTTGACAGGCCTTTCTTCTTCTTCTTCTTATTCTTGTTTTTTTCTTCTTTTTTTTTCATTGCTGCAAATTTGAAACAGCATCTTTCCGACATAACACTGCCGACGTAGCAACGTTCTCCAACTAGCCGTCAACTGAATTGACCATATACAACATATACGTGCCGACGTCCATTTTTTTGGATCAAGCCTCACTGAACACTTTGCACTAAATCAGTTGGCAGTAAACGAAAGTTTTAACAAACAAGAATAAAGAACAACAACAACACAGACACAAAATACGACCACGACCGTTTGCTTTTTTGATCGTTTCGACCGTATCATACAGTCTTCTACATTATAAATCAAGCCAACTAGTGTAGACCACACATTTCTCTCTTTTTTTCCCATGGTTCCCATTCTTTTCCCTTCATCTGGCTCATCATTGTCGTTGTTGTCTTCGTTGTCGTCTTCTTGTTGCGAATTAAGCCATTCAACCCAAAAAAGTTAAGATGTGCACTGAATTGCAAATTGCGTCGATGTGGAATCATCGTTTCTAGGAAACCAGAAGGAATTTGTCTTTCATTCATTTCTTCTATCTCATTCTCACATACCCACACATTGAAACGGACACATTGAACGACACGGAACCAAACCAACCCTAAAAAGTGAGAGAGAGAGAGAGAGAGAAAACAAAAATGATGGAGGTTTTCCTTGTGGTCGCATATGCATTCTACAATCAAATTGAATTGACATGGGCCAGTAAGAGTACGACAAATGAATCGAACGTATTCGAACCAGGTTCCATACAATGCAATCCCGGACTTATCATTCCGATTTGGGAGCCGACCACCAATCTGGCTCTTGGAGATATTGTCGCTCGAGGCGTCGTATATTTTGTGGCATTGGTCTACTTATTCGTTGGCGTATCGATCATTGCCGATCGATTTATGGCGGCAATTGAGGTGATTACATCACAGGAGAGGACGATAACGATTAAGAAGCCAAACAGTGAACCACAAGTTATCAGTGTACGAATATGGAATGAAACGGTTTCCAATCTAACATTAATGGCATTGGGCTCATCGGCACCGGAAATCCTATTATCGATCATTGAGGTGTATGCGCACGATTTTCATGCTGGTGATCTTGGTCCCAGTACCATTGTCGGAAGTGCCGCATTCAACATGTTCATCATCATTGCCATTTGTGTGTTCTGCGTCAAGGGCGAGTACAAGAAGATTAAACATTTACGTGTGTTCTTCGTCACCATGGTTTGGAGTGTATTCGCCTACATTTGGTTATGTTACATTCTCACCTGGAGTTCGTATGGCGTCATTGAAATATGGGAAGGTTTGGTCACCTTTATCATGTTTCCTGCCACCGTACTCACCGCCTACATTGCCGATCGTCGTCTTCTCATCTACAAGTACCTCTCGAAGAAGTATCGTATGGGAAAGCATGGCGTCATTGTCGGCACCGAAGGCGAAGATGTGGAATTGGCACAAACCAAGTTGAATCATGTTACCGATAATGGCTTTAAGGTGTTCGATGAAACCGACGAGGAGGCGCGTGAGTTTGAGGAACATCGGCGAGAATATATTCAAGTGTTACGGGAAATCCGTAAGAAACATCCTTCCGCATCGATGGCCGAGATTGAGGTGCTTGCTCGTGGCGAAATTATGGATCGTGGACCAAAAAGTAGAGCTTTCTATCGTTTACAAGTAAGTATCGATACCCAATAATTCATTCCGTTCACGTTACTTTCATTTGGGTGTTTATATATATTTTTTCGGAATTTATTGTCTCACTTTACTATATTGACTCCGCACACATTAATCGGCAGCTTATATCCCATGAATGGAGAACCATTATTTCTATTATTTCTATTATTTTTTTATTGTTATTATTTTTATTATTTGAATGTCAAACACGTCAAAAAGTGTAATCCAGCGCACACACACACACACACACATAGAAAAAAATGAAAATCATGGATACAATAGTAACAGAATAAGTACAGAACAAGTAGATCTTCATTGTATGTATATAAACTTGGACTATAGTAGCTTAAATTGAATTGAGTGCATTCAATAAGAATTGGCATTGAAAAATGCAACGCAGTGAAGTATTCCGTCAGGCGTTAATTGATGTCTTTCATACATTTACCATTGCACAATCGGACATCTTGACTATTGGAGACACCATCACTATTAGTACTAAGTGGTCGTTCATCACAAAACTATTTTCATGTTCTTGTTCCTTCCCCCTCCGATCTCTTTTGTTGTTGTGGTCATTGTATGTACTATCTCTCACTGTGTCGTGTGATTTACAATAGGCCACTAAAAAGTTGACCGGAGGAAACATTCTAAGCAAACGACGAGTGGAGAAAAGTGAAACGGAGACGAAGAAAAGCAAAAAGGACGACAATACGATTCGGGTGTTCTTCAATCCGGGCCATTATACGGTGATGGAGAATGTGGGCCAATTTGCAGTGACCGTTAGTCGTGAAGGCCCCCTATCCCATTCGATTTGTGTGGACTTCAAGACCGAAGACGGAACGGCCGAGGCGGGATCCGACTATGAGGCGGTGGAAGGAACGCTCATTTTTCGAAGTGAAGAAGCGCACAAACAAGTATGAGACACATAGACACATTTATAAAAAAAAATCTATTAATGTCCATTATTGATGGAATAACTTACTTACTTATTGACACGTTGTGATTGTCATCCATCAATTAGGTCTTCATCAATGTCATCGACGATGACGTATTCGAGGAGGACGAACATTTCTACGTTCTGTTGAGTAATCCACGTTACCTAAGTTCGGATAGCAGCAACGGAAACCTCAGCAATATGGTGAAGAATCTTCCCAAACTGCAACTAAGCACACCTGCCGTTGCTACTGTGATGATCCTTGATGACGACCATTCGGGCGTTTTCTCATTTGCCGAAGGGCAATACGAGATTACGGAATCGTCTGGAGAGTATCAGCTCAAAGTGACACGATTCAGTGGTGCCAGGGGACGTGTCGTATTGCCATTTAAAACAACGGAAGGTACCGCCAAAGATGGACGAGAATTTGAGATGACCTCCGGCCAAGTGGTGTTCGATGACAACGAAACAGAGTATGTTTAAACTGAAAATTAGTTCTAACGTTACCCTCAATTAATGTGATTCTATACGATTATTAATTGAACTTACTTTCCTTCTTCTCCTCCTCCTTTTTCTACTTTTTTATACAATCATTCACTCATCGAACCATAAAAGGCAATTTATTCCTATACATATAATCGACAACGAAAGTTACGAGAAAGATGTCATCTTCTTTGTCGAACTAGGCGAGCCAATCCGCGAGGAAGGTAGGTTTTTTTGCAACTTAATTGCCTCTATTATTGTTATTCATTAGTTCTCTAAACTTTTACTTTCACCTTTTTTTGTTTGTTGTTCATTGAAACACAATATTGACATGTTATCAATGATCATAGATCTAAATAGCGATTCCTCGGACCAAGAAGCACAAACGTTAGCAAATACTGACGACATTGCAATGTTAGGAAGGCCCAAATTGGGCGAATTGTACAAATGCCAAATTCACATCAAAGAGAGTAAAGAATTTAAGGTATATAAGTAGATGAGTGCGAAAACCAAAACCAAAAAAAAAACTAACATGACCGGATATGTGTTGTTCCTCTTTGTGTTGTGTGTAGAATATGGTGGACATGTTAGTTTCAAAGGCCAATACCAACATCACAATGGGTACGAGCTCGTGGAAGGAACAATTTGTGGAAGCCATTACGGTCACAGCCGGTAAGTGGGAAACGCCACAAATTAGATCGTATGTTTCGTTTCGTCCATACTCATTAGTAATCGATCATTAGGAGAAGACGACGACGACGACGAGGACGGCGAAGATGGCGACGGTGAGGAGAAGATTCCCACCTGCTCCGACTACGTGATGCACTTCTTTACCCTATTCTGGAAATTACTGTTTGCATTCGTGCCGCCCACTGGTATGTCCACCACGACACACCCTTTCGTTTTCATCCACAATTTGATTTTTGCTTTGTTTTGTTCTTTTTTTTTTGCAACTAATGGTTGACCATTCTTTAACCAGATTACATGAATGGGTGGTTATGTTTCATCTGTGCCATCATAATGATCGGTGTTCTTACTGCTTTTATCGGCGATTTGGCATCACACTTTGGATGCACATGCGGAATAAAGGATTCGGTTACGGCAATCTCCTTCGTTGCATTGGGAACTAGCGTTCCAGGTATGTTAATAATTTTTCAATGCATTTTATATTTGATCCTATAATCATTTAATAATTAATCATCCAACATCAATATACATCTATTATTCTATATAATGTATAATTGAATCTATCCGTATAGACACATTCGCCAGTAAGGTGGCAGCTCAAAATGACAAGTATGCCGATTCATCGATCGGTAATGTTACGGGAAGTAATGCGGTTAACGTCTTCCTTGGCATCGGAATTGCGTGGACATTGGCAGCGATCGTTCGTGCATTTCGAGGTGAACAATTTGAGATCGATCCCGGAAGTCTATCATATTCGGTTGCAATCTTTTGCATCTCTGCCGGCATTTGTTGTGCCGTACTCATGTTACGACGACGTTTCGGTGGCGAATTGGGTGGACCAATTCTAGGTCGCATAATAACCGCTTCACTCTTTGCATTTCTATGGCTGATCTACCTCGTTTTGTCTAGCATTGAGGCATACGGTGTCAACTTGCCATTCATGTCCTAACCACCATTCTATGCTAGTCCCCGAATTCCATTTCTTCCTCCTCTTCCTCACTCTCTCTCTCCTCTTTTTAAAGACCTGATTTGAAACACAGGTTCTTTATAAGTTGAGTGAATCCTGATACCCGTACAATGAAACCAAAAAAAAAAATGACAACAGAAAAACCTGAAAGAAATTAATTGGTGCGAACGCAATTGCCAATCGATATCGAATGCTCTTTCGCGTCTCCCGTTAAATTTGGTCGTCGTGTTCACATTGTGTGAGAGTGTGTGTGTATGTGTGTGCATATAACCGTTATATGTAATTTGTAATTTGTGTTTCTATTATTCCGCTTGTATGTGTGTGTATTTGTATTTGTGTGTGTTTGTTGAAGCGTGAATATCTTACCTAGTATTTGTTACATGAGCAAGGCACTTGGCCAAGGTCAATGATTATTTTCATTGTCCATAAGCAAGTTTATGCTCACCCATATCGGACTGATTCGGCTAATCGCAATCAAAAAAGTGCTCATTTCTCAACCCATTCGCCATTCGCCGGGTGCCTCGACCACACGAAAAAGAAAAGAAATTTGCTCGGGGCACCATATCCATATATATATATATATATATAAATTCATGATGATATGGACACACTCCATTTCAACAATTGTACAGTTTACATAGGTCGTCGTTATTGTTGTTGTCTATTTTATTATTATCGTTTATTATTATTATTCATTGCCGGCTTCTGTTCGGTACTCTACATACACACACACACACAGAAACACACAAACACATGCATTAATATATGCCACTGAATTGAATCGTTGCAATTGTTACATTAGCACAAACCAAAGCTTCTAGTCTTTATTGTAGACGTTGTGGAGATTTCATATTTTGGATCATGCGACCTGTCATCAATAACCTTCGTTCCTTCCTTTCCCCACCGAAACAAAAAATGAAACCTGTACATAGAATCATTCTTACCACACTCCAACTTTTCAATGACAGTATTCGCCGTTCCAAAAAATGTTTCAGTGTGATATCGAATTCAATTAGTGGCTTCATATTATTCTTATTTATTTCTTATATAATATATATAAATGATACCAAAGTCCGTTCTTTAGCGCCTCATCTACAAAATGTTATTTTCCTTTTGATTTTTTTTCTTGAACATCAGAAAAAAATCTGTTTCCCCCAACTTTAATTGCTACAATTTGATTTCTAACTAGTTGCGCCAATTTAATGGCAAATTTTATAGACTTTTTTCTTATTTATTTTCCGTTGAGTTGCATAACTAACCAATTTGCCGAACTATAGTTTTAAAAATACCAATAATCTTCAAGATTCTTTCTCTCTTTTTCTCTAATCTCTCTCTCTCTCTTGATCTTTCTCGCGCGTGCGATACGATACCATTATGTCAATCGATTCGATTCATGAAGGAATAGGATTTGAACGGAATAGAAAACAAAGTTACGTTGAATCGTGACAAGCATGAAATGCAATAATTTTGCTCATATATGAAATAAGAGAATGAAAAGGTGAGAAGAATATAGGAGAACGTTAGGCCTTAAACTGTATTTTGGATTGTTACACTATTTTCCCCTTTTCGGAGATAAGACACGACCATAGTCGACATTGACATCGACTTATAATGGGAACGAATTAGGATCAAATTGTCCTTTTCTCATTCACTCTCTTTTCCTCTCTTTCTCATTCTCTCTTCCTTATTCATACATTGCCCAATCCATTGATGGGAAAGTGTTGTGCCTCCCGTTCCAATGAAAGCATCGTATCGCATCGAATCTATTTTTATATATATTTCATTGTTATGTGTCCAAATAAATGGCCCTATATGTTTCAATTATATATATATATATATATATTATCTACAGAATATATACAGAACATTTTATTTAATAATATAATATTTATTGGAATGTATGTAATGTAAACATCACCAATACCTTCACGAGGTGGCACATATTGTCAAGTTTTATATTGTATGACATTGATAAGACAGACCGACCCATTATATATATATAGTATATATGAAAAAAACGAATCAAAACAATTGAACTTGTGTGTATGTCAACATCAACATCAACATCAACTTTGATTGTACATTTTCTATAGAAACTGCAGTTAACCAACGTTCTTGATTCATTTGTTGCCATTGTTGGTAGCGGCAACATCGATACACATCGACTATTGTCATTCGCAACCCATTTTTTTTTCTTGGTCGAACAGAAATAAATTTCCATTGATTAACTGAGTGTAAGATTGATTGACACGGCAGCAGTCAACACTGGTCCCATTCCGCCAAATTGATCGAAACATAGTTGCAACTTGTGATCATCATTTCCATCGTTCTTCATCGATCGAGCATCAACCATCTCAAACAGTTTACGTTCCATTCGTACAAAGATGGTTTGCCGCCCGTGTGGTGCCATTACAAAGTTTGTTGCCGTACATTTCCAAACGTTCGGCTCTATTTGATCATGACCCATTTGAAGGCGAACGCAAACACTCACGTGTTGGGAGTCGTCTTTGTTCCGCAAATCGATTCGCTTCCAACGGGATGTAAAGAACTGACAAGCCATGGTCATATTAAGCGATGTTTGTACGCATGGACGACACAAACGGTTCTGTGTGATGTATTGGGAAAGAAGAAGAATGAGAAGAAAGGAAAAAAAAGGTCGATTGAGTGTAATGGATCAGGCCTCAATTATGAGTTAACTCGGTGACTACAATCGGACTCGTTTACTTACTGCTTTGCACTGTGAAAGACGAATCTGATAGCGATGCATCAATGTACGGCTTTGGTCGTCAAACGAATCGCATGAATAGATTGTAAGCGAATGAACTTGATCCAACTCAACATTGCCTGTGGTTTGGACACGAATTCGGAAACTATTGGGCTGAACGAACAAAAGCAAACATGTCCAATGGTTCACCAAATGGCACTTAACAATAGAAGACGA
Organism: Blomia tropicalis; assembly: GCA_029204025.1. Classification (NCBI taxonomy): domain Eukaryota; kingdom Metazoa; phylum Arthropoda; class Arachnida; order Sarcoptiformes; family Echimyopodidae; genus Blomia; species Blomia tropicalis. Next base: position 10,574,825 of record CM055090.1, on the reverse strand, counting down.
TACATTATCAGTACATGGAGCTAATGTTACTAATGGTGAATGGCTCTCTAAGCACAGTTTCAACACAAATGACCGGTCCAAATGGTATTGGATGGGCATTTGAAATAAAATGTCATGCATCTGCATAGGCCACCTTCAAAACAAGTTAAATCGATCGTGTCCTGTCCATTTGTGCAAACCAATGGCCGTTCTATTTGCAATGAAACCACATTCAAATGGCAGTTTAAAGTTTGGACCGAATGAATTCGTTTTTTGGTACAAAAGGCTAAAAAACTAATTTGAAGAACAATTTGTCCACATCTATTTGCAATGAGATGACCCAAATTTTGGTTCAATTCAATTTTAGAGTGCAGAATTAAGTTATGTTGACTAGTTGAAAGAAGACAGCTTGACAATTTATCGATTGAAAATGCAAAACACAATTCAACTACACAATCTGTTTTGTTACGTATTCTAAGAAAGTCTAACTCAAATCTTGTGTATTGTGAAATAGTGAAATGAACCGATTTTGGGTTTGAGGTCTTGTCTTTACAGATTTTTCCACTTATGTCACCCAAATTTAGATTTTTATTCACATTTATTTTCAAGATCTTCTTCGAAGCGTTATGACATTCAACATTAGTTGTACGCTTTTCATTGTTAATGTAATTTAAATGCAAATTTTCAAACGAAGGCCAATTCCGACCAAAATACGATGCCACCTTTGATAGATCATTGTCAATGTCATTGTTGTCTATTGAAAATTCACAATGTTCCATCAAATCAATGTCGATTAGTTGAGCTGCATCAATGAACGGATTTCCGTTTCCATCAAATGTATCTATGAGAATAAATCGATTATGTTTCCCATTTTGATTAGATCACAAAAACTATTTCGTAACATAGACATACCATCGTTTTGTTGGAATTGGTTTGGAAATGATTGATTAATGCCGTCGGCATTAAACAGAAAATTGTCAAATGGATCGGTGGCCATAAATCAGTGTAACTTTTTTTCGAATAAATTATTAATAGTTCCAATTTATGGATTGAAATTGAAATGTTGGTAGTTGCTCAAATTTGTTGATACATTCCAACATAAACACATGTATGTATGAAAAACGGGTAAATTTTAAATAATGAACCATTCACAAATGTGGTATGCAAACATGTGTACGTGTTTGCGCTTCTAAGTATGGTTTTGATTTTTGATATAAATTTATTTGTTTTATTAATTATTTAGGCGTTATTTTAATTTTATCTACGAACCATTAAGTTTACGCCATTGTTTGTTATTGATTGTGTTTATTGATTATTCAAGTACCTTTTTCAATATAGAACACAGTTGTACACAAACACCTTTTAGAATATGAAACATTAAAGAAAACAATCTTCGAAATTTGCAATTCAAGGTAAATTGTCATTTTGATCATTTATATTGTTATACTTATTATCATTATTGTTGATTTTTAGTACAGCATTAATCTCCTAGTTTTGTTGTGAATATTTTTAACAACAATGGTTAATTATGTTTAAATGAAAATAAAACAACGCATACCATATAAAAAATAATTGAATACCTCTACGAATTCTTTTGAAAAATTTATTGTTATATGTTTGTGTATTGCATATATGCATTCATAAACCTAGTTAGTTATATTTAGTGTGTAATGTTAACCGCGTACAACGAGTTGGACTCGGCAACTGACGACGACAAGGGCGAATCAAGCAAGTGTACAAACATATCAGCAGCAAACGCAACAAACAACGATAACTCTTGCTTGAGATGTAGCAGACGTGACCAGACGCAACATCTGAACCGGACAAATTGTCTATGTCTAATCTCACATAACAACATAAATCAGGCAATCATTCATCAAAGCCAATTCATTTCGAGAAACTCAATGATATTTAGAGATCCAGGTTATTTATCCATTATTCGATTATTTTACATTCTCCAAATTAATTATAATTGTCTTATGTTTCTCCTTGAAAACTTTAAGGTCAATTATATAATTATATAAATAAATGCCGAAAATGGATAAAAGTATGGAACCCGGGACAATCAATCAAACGTAATCGTGAATTCTCATTAACAAGCTACAATATTTTATCACAAAATCTTTTGGTAAATCACCCTTATCTTTATGAGGGGATATGTAGAAATGAACTCAAATGGTCAGAACGAGCTGGTCGAATACGGAACGAACTTTTAGAAATGAATTCAGATGTATTTTGTTTACAAGAAGTTCATATTGAAAACTTTCAAGAAACTATTCTTCCAACTTTATTAGATAATGGTTATCAAGCTGTATTCAAACAAAAGACTGGTTCACAATTAGACGGATGTTCAATTTTATTTAAAAAGAATAAATTTCAACTAAAAGAAACGATGGAAGTCGAATTCAAACGACCTGACATATCACATTTACTTGATAAAGACAATGTAGCATTACTAGTAAAACTTCGACCAATTGGAACGGGGAGTGATGTCGACGCAAATCTGGTGATAGCAAACACACATCTTTTGTTCAATCCAAAACGTGGCGACATTAAGTTAGCACAATTGAGATTATTATTTGCTGAAATTCATCAATTTTCTCAACTTAATAAACTACCGGTGATACTTTGCGGAGACATGAATAGTGAACCAAGAAGTCCGTTGGTAAGATTTATTGTGGATGGAAAACTAAATCTTACCAACCTTAAGAGTGGTGATATTTCCGGTCAAAGAGAAGGTATTCAAAATGGAAGACCTTTTTTCAAACATGATCTTCTTATGAAGGGTATTAATTGCAATTCATGTTTCGATGAAAATATTGAAGATAATACTGACGGAGACTCACCCCATATGACGATTCAACACATGTTTCAATTTAGATCAACATATCCGGTAATCGACGAATATAATCAACCATTAGCGTCAATATTTACCAATTATGACATTGGCTTAGTAGATCATATATTTTATAGTTATAGGCATCCTAATTTAAGATTATCCGCTTTTCGACAATTACCAAACAATCAAAATATTATCAAGATTGGTCATTTGCCTAATTCAATTTTGGGATCGGATCACATGTCGTTAAGTGCCAAATTTTATTTATTATAAAATAGAATCATTCAACAAAAACTTCAAACAAAAAAAAATTTAATCGACAATAGTTTAATTTGTGCAGTATTGAATCAACTTTTTCATAATGTCTTTTGTTCTTCTTTTGTAATTTCCAAAGTGATTCCAATGGTTCAATGTGTGAAACAACTTATACAACTCTTGTCTCCTGCAAAAAAACAGATGCGATAAGAAAGAAAATTTTCATTTTATCAATAACATACATTTCGTATCCTTCTTCTTTGGGAATCTTTTTGAAATATGAATCATAGAAATCATCGGCAAATCCACAAAAAAGTGAAGTAATGGAAAGTTCAAATTCAGAATGACCATAAAATGAAGCTGGATCATAAATTATCGGTGTATCATTCACTTGGGAAACATTGCCCGACCATAAATCACCATGAAGTAAGGATGGCTTGATTGGATTGCGCATTTCCTTAAATAATCGATCAAGTGTTAATTGAAGATTCGACCAATATTCTATGATTTCTCGGTCACCACTTTTCTCAATCACTAAATTAATTTGGCAATCAAGCCTGTTTCGTGCATAGAATTCTATCCAATTATCATGCCACTCATTATTTTGAGCAATTTTGCCACAAAATGTAGCTCCTTCAAAACCAAATTGATCCACATAATCCAATTGATATGCTGCCTCGTCGTCGATTTTAAATTTGATCTCTTTTTTGAAAACCGTCTCAGTAAATGGTGTATCAGATTTTGGAGGCCGCCCAATCCAATTTTGTTGTTTGCTTTTCATTTTTTCAAGGACCGAGTTGAAAAGGTGCAAATCTGCCAACTGTGACCCAAGTTCTAACCAATTAGTAACTCTAGTCATTTTATGGTATTCGAGTACTATAGCTCCACCAGGACTTTTCGGATCTTGAACAATGCCCAACGGTTTTGGCGCGTTAATTGTTTTAGTCAATCTTATCGCATTCAATGAATTAAATTCGCCAACAAACATTGATAACGCATCGTTCCCTTTATTATTTTTTACAAAAATATCACCCTTCTCGGTATGGAAGCCACGTCCTATCACACAACACGATAACCAACATTAAATAATTAGTAAACCATTAATAAGAATAACAAACCTGAACTGATACATCCGTTTGCTACGCTATTTGGAATTTCGTCCAATTTCTTCAGTCCCAAAGTATCCTTAATTTCATCATTAATGTCCATTTTGTTCAATGTATTATTTAGCAAATTGTCGTCAAAGCATGCTGTTGTTGTTTACATTTTTTATCGCGTCTATTTCAACATAATTTAAACACTTTGGGTTGAAATAGAAGTTTTCACAAATAGTGGGTAAAATTGCCCTAAAGCTCATTGCGACCTGAGGGAAACGTTGAACTGTGGCATCCATCACGATGCCACTGGTCAGTGGCCGCTCATCCACTTGTCCACATTCCTGGACGAAACAATCAATTCTTAAAGTGAGACAATGTATTCATAATTGATGAAATTATGGGTGCCAATGCCTCCGTTCATATTGGTCCTGGGACATCGGACTCGAAAAGTACGCGAACATCGGCTGATGCAATCACCAATTTGGGACACCTTTCATCAAATGGTTTCAATGCCAACAATGAGATACCCTCCAGTCCGATTGGCCTTATGTTCTCGAAAGATAAAAAGTTGAAGAAATTAAAACAAAGATTCAAATGGAAGAAAGGCAATGGTACCAATCATGGGCAAGTGTTTCGTGAGTTTGCACAATTGATCAACATACGTGATTTGGCGCAAATATACGACGAATACAAGGCAACATTCTTTCTCAAAGAGTTGTCAAATCATGCCGAAAGTGCTCGACCAATCGCCTCAACCATACGAAATGACCTCAGCGAATTATATGATTTCAAACACAACAATGATATCACTTTGGTTTACAAAGGAGTTGATTTTCCCGTACACAAAGCTATCGTGTGCGCTCGTTGTCCATTCTTCAGAGAATTATTAGGCAAGAAGCAATTTGGAGCTGTAGCAAATGTCAACCTTGAAATCAAAGGACTTCGAGTGGAATTGTTCAATGATCTACTTAAGTTTTTATATACTGGTGAATTGGCAGGATCGTACGATCCACGAAGTAATTCATCGTCATATCAAGCATTGATTCGGATTAGTCAAGAATGTGGAGTACCAAATTCATTATCACATGATTTGAAATATCTTTTAGAGACTGGAATCTATAGTGATGCATCACTCTGTTTTCAATCAACAAACAACGATCTAAATGGCGAATCAAATCAAACTAATTCTTCAAAACGGTGTACATGTTTTGAGCAGACTGAATTCTCTTGTCATCAACCAATTCTTGCTGCTCGATCGCCATTTTTTCGTAATGTAATTATACGAACACAGCGAAGAAATGCAACATTGAAACAAGATGTTTCGTTAAATGAGCGAATCAAAATAGTACTTGATGAGACGATTATTCCTCGTAGATTTGCACGAATACTATTGCATGTTATGTACAGAGATTCTGATGATCTTATGAATTTAGTTCAATCGTGTATTTGCAAGTGTTCAGCCGGTGCGACTCAATCATCATACAAGGATTCTAAAGATAATCAATACTTAGTGAAAGAAATAATGGATCTATATGAAATTGCAAGATTTCTTGAAATTGACTACCTCGTTCAAAGTTGTGAAGACCTTATGATTGAGTTATTGTCTATAGAAACATTGATTCCAATCTTAAAATGGAGTGAACAATCACATGGATCTCCTTATGTAAAGCGGCAAGCTTTGTGTTTTTTGAAAGAGGAATTTTCATCTTTTGCATCATCAACAAACCTTCTTTATCAACTAGATTATTGTCATCTACTTGAAGCACTCAAATCGGACTTTTTGGAGGCAAGTGAACTCGAAATACTGAAAGCCGTTTTCAAATGGGGTGAATATCATTTGTTAAAACAAATGGAAGAAAGAGAACCCAATCTTTTGTCGTCACACAGTTTAACGCGAAAAAGTTTGAAAAAGAAGGACCTTGATGATGATAAACTTCGTGAACTTATATCTGAATTGGTCGCATTGGTTCGTGTCGGCCATATCCTGCCAATCGATTCTGAATACCTCAAACATATTGCTAAACGTGGCTTTATCGACACATTACCACCGTACATGGTTGGTGATGACAACTCTTTGCCAATTAACCGCGGCTTGACCGCATGGTTTCGAAACCGTTCTAATCGAACCTTTCTTCGTCCACGATATTTTACGCCTTACTTTGACGAATGCAAAATGATTCTCGAAGAACGACTTGGATACCATATTTCATGTGATGACAACTTAGACAGTATGATCGCAATTCTCAATAAGAAATATGTGACTCAATCAATTCCTGATGCCTTATATATGGTGGACAAAGCCAATTTCAACAACAATGGAGAGAATAGTGTCATTTCCGATGGTGACATTCAATCTCCGGTGAATAATTTTCATTTTTGTTTTACATCATCATCCTCTTCATCGATAATCTGTTACGAGGAACTCGATAAACCGAGACCCAATTTGCCAATACTCGAAGAACGAGTTCTGTTGATGATGAGACAACGTGAACAGGAACTTAAAACGTCACCATTTTGTGTACAAGCACTCAAAACCGCCCATAACCGATGTCAAGCGTTGCGATTGATTCAATTACGTGTTGTGCGGGAATTTGGCTTACCAGATGTAGCATGTGAGGTACTCCATCTTCGTAACTTTGCACGACCACCCAGTCCAGCTGTTTGCGATATGGATGACAATTCCAGTCAAGTTTCGTTTGGACGGAATGACCCTTGTGATATAAACATACCACCACCACCTCCTCGACCAGCTTCTGGTTTCCTTCCGTCGACACATACCAGTACACTTCAGGAATGTGATCCATTTAGCTATAATAGTGAACTGAAATTGGAATCATCATCAAGATATGAGTTAGCATCACAGGTATGTCAATGTATATTTTTTTTATTGTTGAACTATTAATTTCATTTTATATTACAGTTTTCTAGTACTGATTCACATCGAACGTTAAGCGAAGCAATACCGGATATTGCAATCGCTACACAAAACTTATCAAAGTTGAAGTTAGCAAATTTGTTGAAGTAAGATTCCTTGAAATTTTCAATACTATGTTGATGGTATTTATTTATTGTTATTATTTTATTATCAACCATAATCATCATTTTGTAAAATCGACATTCATTATTTTATATTTATTTTATTGTATATGAAGAAACTAATAAGTATGGATTATTCACCAGACAAAGTTTATTGATAATTGGAATTTATCAAAAATTTATTATGTTGATTTGGGCCAAACCTAATAGCTTATCGCCATCATCGTATTTGTTCAGTTTGTAGCCAATTCACATTAAATCGTAGCATCAAGTGAAAACAAGATGGAGATTCACTTCAATTTGACTTTGTTAGCTTTGATTGGTATGGAATTTAAATAATATCGAAACAATATAATTAATCTCTCTTTTTTATTATAGGAATACTATTTATTCCTTTTATTCAATCATCAAAGCCATGTGTGATGCGTCAATATGGAAGAGACAGCTTTGTTTGTGTTTGCAATTCAACATATTGTGATTCATTTGATGAGTACCCAAAGGGCAAGCCAGGAATAGTGTCCATGTACTATTCAGATAGATCTCGTTTTCGTTTTGCGTATAAAACACTTGTGTTTACAAAATCGTTGTCAAGTAAAACTGTTGGCGTTGAGGTGACTATCGATCGAACCAAGACATTTCAAACTTTGCTAGGGTTTGGTGGTGCCTTCACCGATGCAGCATCAATCAATATTTTGAAACTAGGATCAAAATTAACTACAAATATTATCGAAGATTATTATGGTCAGAATGGATTACGGTACTCAATGTCAAGAGTACCAATTGGTGGAAGTGATTTCTCCACTCGTCCTTATTCATATGATGACAACAATAAAGATGATTTTGATTTGAAAAATTTCAAATTACAACCAGAAGACATACACTATAAGATTCCTTTGATAAAACAAGCGATAAAAGTGTCAAGAAATAAGTTAAAAATATTTGCTTCTCCGTGGAGTGCTCCTGCATGGATGAAAACTAATGGAAAATTAAATGGGAAAGGTAGTTTAAAAGGTGAACCAAATGGAAAGTATTACAAAACGTGGGCTAAATATTTTATCAAGTAAATTGTTTATAGGTATTTTTTATTATTAAAAATTAACATATCTATTTTATTAGATTTTTCGATGCATACAAGAATAACGGAATCGATTTTTGGGGATTAACGATACAAAACGAGCCCTTAGATGGAATATTTTCTAACTTCCCTTTTAACTGTATGGCAATGAGTGAGAAGCAACAACGAATATTCATCTTTGATACATTGGCACCTCTATTGAATGTTTCTGGTTACGGTGAATTGAAAATTATGATTTCCGACGACCAACGACCATTTTCGTTAAATTGGGCCAATTCAATCTTTAGTCACCCGAAAGCTTCTCAATATGTTGCCGGACTTGCATTTCATTGGTATCTAAACAGCTTCACTACACCGAAAATTTTAGACGATATTCATAACAAATATCCAAACTTTTTCCTATTATCAAGTGAAGCATGTGAGGGATCAGGTCCGTTTGAAAAAGAAAAGGTTTCCTTAGGAAATTGGCAACGAGCGGAAAGCTATGCATTGGACATAATTGAAGATTTGCAACATTATACTGCTGGTTGGATTGATTGGAATCTGGCACTAAATTTGGAGGGAGGTCCGAATTGGGTGAAAAATTTTGTCGACTCCCCAATTATTATCAATCATACCAGCATTGAATATTATAAACAACCAATGTTTTATGCATTGAGCCATTTCACACGATTCCTTGTGCCTGGTTCCATTCGATTGAATGTAAAACAAAACGATCAATCCCTATCAACCATCGTTTTTGCAACTCCTGATAACCAGACAATTGCTGTTGTGTTGAATCGTTTCCAATCCTCAATACCGTTCCAACTAAATGATCCTAAATTGGGATCTTTTCAAACAATCATTATGGGCCATTCTATTCAAACATTTGTTTGGTCCACTTAAATGTAACTGTTTGGTCCACTTAAATCTAACTTCATCACATCATTGATCTCTTGTACACAAATTAGTTTATCAAAAGTTGACGATCACTGGTTTAGATTAGGTAAATCCACAATAGGGAGCAGCAAAGTCGTCAAACCATTTCTTTGCTCTGGAAAATTAAGTTGGCCACACTTCAACTTTTTATTAGAAATAAATTGGGTGGAGTTGTGGATAAATAGGCCACCAAGAATGGGGAGATCGTATAACTTTCAGATGATGATAACCATCCCGTATATTGCAGACAGTATGCAATATACATAAATGAGAGTATATGACACAACAGCTGCTGGTCACGTGCTATCGTACAACTTGAAGTTATGGCGCCATCTGGTCGAATGTCGAATGTTTGCCAATTGTATATTGTCGGTGTCAGTTGTACAACTGTCTTTTATTGGCTATGCCAGTGTGCCAATGTATAATCCATACGATAACATTCACGCGTCCTTCTTTAATCATTGTTCGATTGTTGTCGTGACATCAGCTGTTGAAACCGCGCTACAGTTCCGGTACGACCCAGTTCAAGTCTTCCATATTGAACTTAACCGATCAATGGTTAATTGATTGATTGTTGACCAATCGGGTGCCTTAACAATCCATATTGTCCATTAATTACAACGATACATTTTTGTAAGATCATCAATTACAATTATTCGAATTTACCATATTTGTTCACTTTTTACGAAAACAAATTCTATCTGACTATGTTTCCATTTTTCTCCAATCATATCATCAAAGGTAATAGTTGGTAAATCCCATATTATTGTATGTGCTGTACAATGTTTTACATCTTGTCCTTCATTCGACCGCCCTCTGCCATTCATTCATGTTCGCGGGCATTTACCTCAAAAAACAAATTAACGTTTATATACTAATATAAAAATAATGATAATTGTATTTGTTTTTTCCTTCTATTGAAATACAGCAAATAACGGCAATGATCTTGATTCAACGACCTTGAAAAAGAAACTTTTAGAAAAACTTTTCAAACATGCTTCGTGCCTTGAGGTGAGGTTTACTGACTTTATGCATGTCAATCATTTATGATAATGTTTTTTATTGATTTGTTATCTTAGGCATCCCATATTAACCGAGCAAATCCGGAAAGGTTGCGTGAAATATTCAAAAAGTATGCTACGATTGAAAAGGATGGCGAACATTTTATGACAGCAGATAATTTTATTCGATCTTATTTGGGATTATATACCGAACCTGAATATAATGAAAAGACAGTCAAACTTCTGGCAAACATTGTTGACACATCAAAAGATGGGTATGATTTTTAAAGCAACTAGTGTTTAAATCATTGCTTATCGAATACTTCGTTTGGTAGGCTCATTTCGTTTCAAGAATTTGAAGCTTTCGAAGCAATATTATGCAAGCCTGATGCGATCTACCGGGCAGCATTTCAACTATTTGATACGAATGGTTCCGGATCAATTACTTTCGATGAGTTTGAAGAGATTATCAAGAAGACAACTCTTTATAGTAAAATTCCGTTTGATTTTAAATCAGAATTTGTACAACTGCATTTTGGCGCTAATCACAAACGTACAGTCAGCTATGGAGAGTTTTCCCAAGTGTTGGTCGACTTTCATGATGAACATGCCATTCAAGCGTTTAAATCTAGAGACTCCACCAAGCAAGGTGTTATATCGGCCGTCGACTTTTCCGATATCATGATCAATTGTAAGAGTCATTTATTAACGGACGATGTACGCCGAAATTTGGTTGCTGTTGCCGGTGCTGGTACCGGTGGTCATCAAGTAACTTTTCCATTTTTCATTGCCTTCAATGCATTGCTTGAAAACATGGAACTTGTTAAACGAATATTTCTATCATATACCAAAGGAAATTCTCATATTGAAATAACTAAGGAAGAATTTGTATATGCTTCACAGCAAATGTCTCAAATCACGCCGCTTGAAATTGATATTCTGTTTCAATTGTCTGGCTCGATTCATCAATCAACTGGTCGTATCAGTTACCAAGATTTAGAATTGATTGCTCCTAATCATCCTAGCAAATACATATTAAAGCCAATCGTCGAAATGAAATCAAGCGATAAAACTGGATCCGGTGAACGTGGTGTAGGATTGCAATTATTGGAAAGTGCATACCGATTTACACTCGGTTCAATTGCTGGTGCTACCGGTGCAACGGTTGTATATCCCATCGATTTGGTATGTTACATTCTTTACACAATCTGATCCAATCGATTCGTATTCTTTAACTAATTATTATTTTACTTTATAGGTAAAAACTAGGATGCAAAATCAGCGTACCGGTTCAGTGATTGGCGAATTGATGTACCGAAACAGTTGGGATTGTGCCAAAAAGGTGATTCGACACGAAGGCATTTTTGGCCTTTACAGAGGTCTGTTGCCACAATTGGTGGGTGTGTGTCCCGAAAAAGCTATCAAACTTACGATGAACGACTTTGTTCGAGACAAATTAACTTCGAAAACAGGTGAAATTGCTTTTGCCTCCGAATGTATAGCTGGTGGTTGTGTAAGTAGAATATCATAAAACTAAAATAATGTAGCAGTGCTATACAATTCGATCATGTCATGTCGATTTATTTTTATGAATTGATCAATTTTAGGCTGGTGCTTCCCAAGTGATGTTCACTAATCCATTGGAAATAGTTAAAATTCGGCTTCAAGTTGCTGGTGAAATTACCACTGGTCCGAAAGTTAGCGCTTTGGGCGTCATTCGTGAATTAGGATTTCGAGGACTCTACAAGGTAAACATTATTGTGAATAATATTTTTCAAGGTTTAAATTTAATCTGTTACAGGGTTCAAAAGCATGCTTCTTACGTGATATCCCTTTTTCAGCAATCTATTTTCCCGTTTATGCCAATTGTAAATTGAAGTTTGCTGATGTGGATGGCCATAACTCACCCAGCAGTTTGTTACTATCAGCTGTCATTGCAGGTAAACTATATCAACTATGAACTATGGTTTATACTAAATGATATTGCATTTAGGTGTTCCTGCGGCTTATCTTGTTACTCCAGCTGATGTAATCAAAACTCGACTTCAAGTAGCAGCACGAGCAGGACAAACCACCTACTCTGGTGTAATCGGTAAGTGGAATTAATCACTTTTTTTTACTCAATTATCTTTACTAAACACCATTCTTTCTAAAAGATGCGACAAGAAAAATTCTTGCCGAAGAAGGTTTTGGAGCATTATGGAAAGGTGGTCCGGCCCGTGTGTTTCGAAGTGCACCACAATTCGGTTTTACATTATTAACATATGAAGTGTTGCAACGAACCTTCTATATCGATTTTGGTGGTCGACGACCAACTGGTTCAGAAACGATCGTACCAACGTCAACGGAAACCAAATCCCATAATCCAGATCACATTGGTGGCTACAAAACGGCATTGTCCACATTTTCCGGAATGGAATCCAAGTTTGGATTGTATTTTCCAAAATTTCGACCCATCGCTTCCTAATTTGTTATTGGTGTGGTTTTGAACCACTATTAAACGGTATAGTTATTTGTAATCAATAGCCAAATTTATCTAACAAATTGTTATGTTTTGAAATGTTTTATTTTATTAAATCTAATCCAGTTCATTATTCCTCTTCAGCAAAATACTTGTCCTCTTGATCACGTTCAAATTCTTCGCTCATGTCATAGTCTTCATTCTCATCAACCGTTTTGTAATCGAAAAATTCACTATCTTTGCCACTTAAAAAGTTTTCAATCATCTGATCTCGGAATTCTTTTTCTAAAACTTTTTTATTTTCATTTGATATTTTGCACACATTTGAATTTAACTGCTCTGGTTCATCATTATCCTCTTCACTTTCATCTTCATCTTCTACTTCTTCTTGTCCTTCAATATTTTCATCGACCATATATTTACATTTCAAATGAATATTTCGTATTTGTTCCATAAGAAAAGAAGAAAAGTTTGTATTATTGTAGTTGAGTTCATAGCATGAATTTTGAAGTCTCTTGCGTTCATCACTTGACATATATTGTCCAATCATTTGCTCAAACAAATATGGATTTCGAGATTGCATTTCACTATTGGAAAAATATGAACCATCACGAAGTAACTTTTGCAACGCTTGGTAACGTCTATTTTTTATGGCGCTCTGCTTATGTCGACATCTTTCCTTCAAATCTTTGATTTGAATATATAAATCGGATTTTTCATCTGTCCACAACGATTCTAAATTTTGCAAATCATCTTTGTCTAAATATTTTCCATAATGATGAAGGAATATAGTTTTGTTAGTATCGAAAAGGTTTTGTACAATAGTTCGTTTCTGGTCATCGTTCAAATCAGTTTCATCTCGTTGTTGACTCTTGAAGTATGCATCCTTTTGGCTTGCAATCAATTTAATCATACGTCCAATTATATCAGATGACGAATCAGCTTGGGTTTGTTCATCTCTATCCATTTTCGTTGCATTCTGGAATTGATGATGGTCAATTGCGAAAAAAAAGAATTTTCAAATCGATCAGTTAATGTTTACATTCGTATTTCAAACCTAAATGTATAGAGGGCGTTGGCATTCATACCCACATCATGGGTTTGAACTTTGACATTCTATCTCTGGTGACCAGTATCATTGCCTTATCACCAGTATTTTGAATCTATAGATATACTATCGATAGTATGCTATCTATTAAAAAGTGACCCAATCTTGGGAATCCGACTGTTATGGAGGCAATTTTTCATGTCGATAATTCTATTTAGAACAGGCAATTTCAATAATATTTATAACTAATATTAATATTTCCCGAGAAATTCGTTTTGAAAAATTTCGTTTCCCGGAAAACATTTTATTTTTTTCGGAAAAATTGAAAACTCAAAAGTTCAAATGTATTGATATATTAAAATATTTAATAATTTGATTTGGTCAAGGAAATAAAGTAATGAAATTTCAAAATATATCAAGGTTTCGACGTAAAGGAAGTTTTAACATTTATATGATCGTTGATCAATGTTCTATATTGTTCAATATAACCAATTATTCCAATATACAGAATGTCATTATTGATTTTACTGCGTTACAAATAATAAATAAATAAATAAATAATTTCTATTTGAAAGAACTTCGACTAGTTGGCCGACTTGTTCCTCCAATTGTTGCATTTGGAGCAGCCCGTGGAGATTGCGAATACTGAAATTGGTTGCAACTTTTTTGGGTCTGACTCTCAAAAAATGGGGGAGATGGTGGCGTAGTTTGTTTAGTTGCTTGAATTTGATGTTGATTTTCCGAAATAGAAGTGACGTTAGTTGATGCAATAGATAATGAATCAGCATTTGAAGGAGTCAAGGTCCAAGGATAAAGTAACGAACTTGTAGAGGATAGAAATTGCTCAATCTTAACTTCTTTGACCGAAACATTTTGAGATGTAACGTGGTTGGTATCAAAATCAGAATTAACAAACGTTGAATCTTTATCCATTTGTAAAAGATCATATCGAGGTGCATAAACTCTCGTTGTGAACTCTTCGAATGATGTACGATGACGATGTTTGGATCCAAGTGATTGAATTGAATCAAAACGTTCTTCGAAATAATGTTTGAATTCTGGCATGTTAAAACGTTTAGCTCGACTTGCATTGATGGCAGTGGCTCGTACCAATGGGGCCAATTCATCTCGATGTACGACTACACCATTAAATAATGGACCAAAGAATGGAACTTCTTGCTTTCGGGAGACTTGAATACGATACAAGTTTGAATAAGTGTGTGCAGGCAATGGATAGATTACAATCAAAGCATCACAAAATTGGGTTGCAAGTATATTACGACGATACTCTTTGTAATGTTCAGACCAAACAATATGAACTTCATCATTGCCAAGGTGACGCATCTTTTTGTTCATGTGTTGTAAGTATTCCGAACTTTTAGTGCCGGATGATGTTTGCGGTTGTTGTTGTTGTTGATGTTGTAAGGTTTCTGATGTTGCATCAATGATTGGCTCAAGCCTGGTTGATACATGAAAAATGACTTCGTTGAACGAATCGGCAAAATAAGGAGCAGTTAAACCAGTACTCAAATTTGATTCAAGTCCACCCATGAAACCTACATGAGATGCGAGATTAACTTCCCATCCGAGACGAGAGACAAACTCTTCGAACGCACGGCTTCCAATTTTATTTTGTAAAATTGCCTCTTTTGTTTCCTGACCATGTGCGACATATACTACAGCAATTTTATGCGTCTCTCTACATCGTTGTCCGTCAAGATGGCGTAATTCACGCAACATTGCAGAACTCTTTGATAGTAGATCAATTGAAGAACGCTTTTCAAAGGTTAAGAAGCCAGTTTGTTCAATCAATTGACGGCACTGTTGAAATGCAAATGAAGGATCAGTTAGAGTTCTCGAATCGGAGGATGATGATATTGAACCATCGGATGGACTTGTCATGTTTGAAGATATTCGTACAGATGAAATTGATTCTGCTTTTGGTTTGTTCTTATATCGTTGATCTTCATAAAATTGTCTCTCTTGATAATGTTGATTGGTTAGCAATGCCACGATATCAACCGCTTCTGGCGTCGTATTAAGTGCATGTAAAAAGTTTCCATTTTCTGGTGAACTTGGACGACATTCGGGTGCTTGTTCAAACAAATCAATCATCAACTTTTCCAATTCGTCTTTGCGCAATGATTGCTTAAAGCTATCATTCTTTTCATCATCATCGGAGTCATCGTCATTAATAATAGATTGTTGATGATTTGATCGTTCCAAATGATCGTTTGACGGCAATCGATTTAAGTGATGATGATAATGTCCGTTTGAAGTGGCTATTGAACGAACAATCGGCTCTTGCCGTTTTGCATTGAACGCTTTCGTATTCACTTCCGCAAGTAAAGGAAATTGCAAAGCAGTAAACTTCCATGAAAATTTTCCAAGAAGATTGCGAACAATAACACGAATCGGTCGTTGTTTCTGCATATTTAACTTTGATAATGAAGATGAGGTAGAATTTATTGACGATGCTAAACGAGATAAAATCTCGGAATCTGTACAATCGGATGACAATTCAATCATTGATATGATGGATGTTTCATCCACAATGAAACTAAGTACATTGGGTGAATTCAAGGTTTCCAATTCAAGCTTATCGGTTTGTGTCGAAACGTATGAGTTATCATCGGCTTCGTTTATGAATGCACATACTGAAGTTGTGCGAAGCTTTGGTGCTGGAAAGTGTCCCATAAAGTTAAGAAAGTGTAACAAGATCAGTTGCGCAGCTCGCTTAACAGTGTTTGCATCGGCGGTTCGAGAATCTACTAAACCAATTTGAGTTAATCCATTAAAATGTTTCATTGGACTAGACATCAATTGATTAGAATTGTCGGCAAAATCGCTTCTCCATGATGATCTATCGGCTTGAGGCAATACTGTGTAATCGATTACATCTATATCAGAAAATGAATGTGCACCATTTAAAGCTTCCATTTGTCTTGGATCGATTCGTCTTTGAGAAATTTCCAAAATATTCAAATTAGCAATTGTGCTAAACACCGAGACAACTAATTCAAGTAGAGTGACCGGTGGTTTTGGTTCATTTGCAATATTAGCCGATTCATCCATTCGTTTGGTTCGCATTTCTGATTCGACAAAGTTTGGATAATCAGTGGAGACAATGGTAGTGGTGAGAAAATCTTTAGGCACTGACATGCACCATTTTGCCAACGTAAATTGAATCGAAATAAGTAACTAAAATGGAAATATAAAATAATATTTAGATAATAGATAAATTTCTAAACTTACATTTTTAAATCCATTGAAAACATTTTCACGCAAGACAACCTCAATATGTTGTGATAAGGTATGACATAATCCTTCAATAATGCGTCTAGCAATATCCGGAAGATTATCCACCAAATATGTTGCATGATCGGTTTGAAGGCGAAGTTGATCACAAGCCACTCGTGAAAGGACGCGATTATTAAACTATATAAAAATAATAAATTTATAATTAATAACGATAATAGAAAATGAACTAAAATATTTTCCCTAATGTATAGTTGCAATAGACATAATAAATTCATTCTAGTCTTTATATAATAGAAAAGAAAATAAATGTGCATAATTCAAAACGATAAAACAAGAGAGGGAGGAAAGTGTAGAAAGAGGGTACCTTTGAGGTGTTATCTACGTTATTAGGCGATGGAGACGATGGTGAGGTTGAGGTAAATTGGCTCGTGGGCGATGCCTTGGGACGTTTAATCGAGACCTGGCATCGATGTCACATATTGATATGCATACATGCACAATTATGATCACATCAAATAGTTTCAATAATTAAAAGAAAATTTTGAGATAAATAACGAAATAAGTAGGGTCGAAAGGTAGAATGGAGACAAAGATGGTTGAAATCATTTTCACGGTTGAAAATATTTTTTGGTGCGCCATAGGCAAAAGCAAATGAATCATCACATATATTGTAAGATTATGTATGCAGCATCATGCGAATCAGGCAGTTTGTGGGACAAAAAAAACAAAAAAAAAACAAGATTAAGAAAAAAATAAAGTACAACAAAAGGTGCAAAATTGAAAAAATGTAAGAAAAGAAATATATACTTAATATAAAAATATCAAAGTTATAATGAAATGCATTCGGAATGAATGACTAAATGAACATACCCGTGTGCCAGCGATTAAAATGTTGACAATCTCTTTTAGCCTTTGATGTTCCGTACGATTTTGAAATGCCTTGTACAAAAATATTCCCAAACTACAAAGAGCGATTGATCGGCCAAGACCAGTTTGTTCACGTTTGCTTGCAATGATCAATATTTCCAAAACATGTTCCTAAATTATAAATCAGTTGAACTATGAAAATATCATTAAAAGTACTTAAAACATACTTTAAGATCTTTATAAGTTTCTAATGATGGGGCTGCAGTAGAATTTTTCAAAATCAAAACACTGCTGTAAACTTCAAAGAATCCAATCAATGAACCAAGAAGGTGAAGTGCTTCAGCTCGAGGCCACTAAATTGAAAATGAATATTATAATTTACGCACAAAAGATATGATGAAAGATTTTACCTTGGTTTCTTGAGAGCTGACAATCATGTTTGCAGCAGATATATAATCAAATAATAAACATGAGCTTCCAAACAAAGCCGAAGAGAAAAATTTTTGTCCGCAATATTTGATAATAATACAAGTGAGTTCCTGGTTAAAGCCAAACAAAAATTAATATAAATATCTTTAAATTTACGTTAAGAACTTACCATGTCATACGTGATAAATGCTCGTTTGATAGCGAGGTAGAAAAGTATTAAAAAATCTCGATTTTGTATTTCCGATGAAAATGTTCCAACCCCTGATGATAATTCACAACGATGTAAAGCAATGATACATAACAATTTGTATGCCAACAATTTTCCCGCTTTATACTCATTTGGAAGTGTGGTAGCACGAAATAGCCATGGAGTGAAATAATGTAATGATGGTTGCAAGGTATTCTCTGATGTACCAGAACTATTGTTCAATAGAAAGCTGATATTATCTTTCATCTTGATAAAATCATCTGTTATCTTAACCAAACATTCGAACGCAAGTTTATGAATAGTTGGATCGGAAATGTCATTGAGATCTCCTAAAATGCCCAACATTCGGCGCCAAAGAACGACAGAAATTTCGGCGTTCCAGCCTTTATGTGTTCCACCAAGTAGAACTGGACGAGAATCGTTATTTGATTTGGTTGTAGTGTTTAGCTGATTTTGTGGAATACCAGTAATGCTCATCGTCTCTGCAACCGAACTGGAACAAGTTGACGAGGCAGAAACCGATCCATCGAAACCCATTGGTTGCTCTTTCAAACTATTCGCATCGGTAAGAGTGGTACCACCACCAATACTAATTGCTTCCGACCATATGGACCAATGTCGGCCATTACTGTTTAGCATGGTTGTTCCAATATCATCGGCTGAAAATGATCGAAACAAAGGGCGAGATTTGTAACCATGATTGAATAAGAAATGGTTCAAGTCTCCAATATTTGTTGCGGTTGTCGATGTTTGAGCTGAGTGTGTAGAAAAACAATCAGGAAAGAAGCCATCCATAGCTGAATCGACATTTGATGATGTATCAGAAAAATCGAGTTCATTGTGTCCATGCATATCAGAATCAACGATGGTACAATTTTCTACAATCTCTTCATCACAATTATCATCGTCAATCATTGGCAAATTTCTAGAATTGCCCGTTTGGGACATGCCACAATTAGGAAAACGAGATGAATGACGAAATGTTGACTTTTGACTTGCACGTTTAGAACGATGGCCAAATACTCTTTGAAGATGCGATCCGCCCATCGAGCCGCGCTCAACTCGCATTGGACAAAGTGATTTTTGTAACGATAAAAACAAACAACTATCGGAAAGACTTCTGTGCCGATTCATCTTTAAAAGTGGTATATTCATATGAATTTGTCCATGCGCAACAATCGATTGACTTGTGAATATTGAAGATGATTGAGCAGCCGATAGTCCACGACGATGTCTAGGTGGAGGTTGTGGTTGACCGTCATTTGATGTTTGCCTTTGTATCGATGTGTTTGATGTGATGGAATTCCTTCCCTGCATATGCTCTTGAGAAGATACATTAGATGTTTCCTTATTATTTCCCATATTCATTTTCATAAAAGAATCATGGTTTGGAGAAGTAATGCTTTTAACAGCTCCAGCGCCACTAGCTGCTGCAGCTTTCATTAATCTTTTTTTATCATTTCCAACTTTGTCTAAAGGCAATTCGTTCAAATTGATATTGAACACGTAACGAGACATGACTCGATTAAGAATATGCATCGTGTTGCTCCATTCGTTAACCAATTCTTCCCATTGGGTCAACGATGACACTAGTTGATGGAACGCTTCCCAAAATTGAGATGATATTGCCACATTAAGATTAGCCTTTATCCACGTTACTACCAAAGTTTGAAACAGTGCCGGTGCAAGTCTTCCACCAAGTGAATCTTCCCGTTTTAAAGGCACTTCAGGCGATACTATTGCACGTGTTACTTGAATCAATACTTGTACCAAATTTTCCCTAATTAAAACGATTCAAATTAAATATGAACAAAATAAGTTTATAAAATTGAACTCACCAAACAGTTCGTTCCATATCGACTTTCATTACCATATAACGATAAATGTTAAAAACTCGTTTACAGATATCCACTTGCAAGTCCAGTGTTGAAGTTTCAGTTGGTGGCACTTCAAGCAAGAACACATTTGCTGATGAAAGAATGAATACATTTAGAAAGTTCATAACTCCACAGCAAACTGAATCTTCCAATTGAGCGGGATAGCGAGAAACATTTGTTGATGGTGACGAAGCCGGTGGATCATTTAGGAAAAGTGGTAACGGTGAAACAGTTTCCTTGTGTATCCATTGACGATATACTTTAATCACATTGCGTATAGGTGTTCTATTTGGATCTTGAGTTTCAACCTTAAACGGCAATAACAATGTTTCATGGAAAAGACTTAGAATCAGATCAACATATAAACGTTTTGAATTTAGTAGAGATCGAATAAATTCACGTTCTATTTGTTCAGACTGAGGAATAAATTGAAGTTTTTGGAATGATTGCGTCGGATACGGAACATTAGGCGCATGGCTATTGTTTGCTGATAATCCTATAACAAAATAAAATTGTTTTAAACTTAATAAATTCAAACAAGTTTATCTAACCTGAATGTTGATTTGAAATTTGATTCGTAGAGTACTGTTGCATTGTTCGAGAAAAACTGTTCGATGTTACCTCTGGAGTTAACGTCGAGTTACCATTCATTGAAAGAGTTCCGGACTGGTCGGGTAACCTTTCATAATCCATCAAATATTTAGTAAACCATTGAATAACAATTGTTTGCAAATGTAATTGTGGACTCAAAACAATATTATCTCGAGATGGTGTATAAACGAAATGTTGTTTCAAGTGATCAGCATATCGTCGTAATTGTAGAATACGAACATGCTCGTAACTGATAGTGTGATATGCTGAAATGATTGGTTGAATTGTATAAACCGGCCATTGTTTGGAAACGTTGCTAGGTCGGTCTGGGTTTAATGGAATAGCCATTTTAGGAAATATATAAGGCAGA
Source organism: Blomia tropicalis (assembly GCA_029204025.1). Taxonomy (NCBI): domain Eukaryota; kingdom Metazoa; phylum Arthropoda; class Arachnida; order Sarcoptiformes; family Echimyopodidae; genus Blomia; species Blomia tropicalis. The sequence continues at coordinate 10,553,513 of CM055090.1, read as the reverse complement.
TAGAAGCGAGCAAAATTAGACATTAAAAATTCAAAAGCACGAGCCGATCTTCTATCACGATAGTCAGGCCAAGTAATTTTGCCACAATCCCGAATGGAACAATCAAGCAATATTTCAAGGAAATGACGTTGAATTTCAGATTTAAATTCGTATTGTGGTTGATATGCGTTAGCATTGTTTGAAATCAATGAGCCTCCCGCTTGAACAAGGTGTGAGTTGTGGCTAAGATCAAGTTGAGGCATGAATGGTTCATTTGGAAATGGCTGAACTGGACCCATTGAACCTGGTAGTGGTGGTAAGTTACCAGATAAATCTGGATTTTCAGCTAAATGTTGTACCGTGATTGGTCCATTAACAGCTGCTGAATTTCGGGGACTTAATATGCCAACTAAATCAGTAACAACTCCTGGTATCAAAGACGCATACAACACTTCAATTTGTGGGCATTCTCGTACAACTCGCTCTCCGATAATTTGAAAATAGATTAAGAACAACCGAGTGCCTTCGTTTCGAATTCGAATTACGTTGCTGTAATGTAACATCTTGCGCAACATACATAGCATCGTATTGAGTTGCCATCTTTGTTCAAATACTTCGGGTAATAATAGAAGACACTTTTCCAATGCATAAAGCATAAGATCAAGATCTTCACGTTGACTCGAATTGATTCCGTCGGCACTGATATAATCAGATATTGAACTGAAGCTTTTAGCTGAAGTACGATGTTTTGCAGCATCAAGATGAATAAAGGCATCGGTAATGATTGTAAATATTATTGATCGATAATTGTAGAAGAATTGCTTCTCGTTTGTTAAATCTTTTGTTCCTTTAATAAATTTAATTAGATTAAGATGAAATTTTTGAGTATGAAGCTTACCAATAAGATCTTTTAGATATCGTAAACGACTAAAGCAATCTTTTTTGTGATCGGTAAATTTGCCAAACAACTTCTTATATTCAAGTTGTGGCTTACTTTTGAACATTTTCGACATTTTGGTTAAGAATTCTTGAATTGAAAGTTTGTAACAACAGAGGTAAAATAATTTGGTAGAAGGCACTTGCAGCTCACATTTAAAGCAAATTGAATTTGCTTCTTTTAATAATCCCAAAAATTCTCAAGGTAGAAAAGTTGATTTGCTCATTGTGCATAAAATTGGTCCAATTGTGTGAAATTGGCAACATTATAAATAGATATAACTTCAAGATAAATATTTAAGATGAAAATCTAAAACACAGATCCAGTTTCGGGCACATATTTCAATGGTACAGGTTGAATCTGCCAACTATGAGTAAAAGAATGATTTGACAACAATTAATCATTTATAGTCAAGCTAACATACTCATAATTTAAAGGATTGTCCATTGTCGGCGTTGTCCCATAACGATCAACCACATCACGCAACCATCACAACCACCGATTGCGTACAGGGTGACTCAGAATAGAAAACTTCGTGATTGTGTCATTATTTTAAAAAACCAATCTTCAAGTTGTGCTTATTGGATGAATGTTCTTTAATTCATTGTACAATAGATGAAAAATTCAAACGTGAAGATATAATATAACATTAATAATTTGAACATCAATTCAATGTCAATATTGATTGTTGTTAATTGCAGAATATTGTATTGAAGATTGTTTACTAGAAAAAGATAGGATGAACACAATTAATACTAATAATATTGTACGGTGAGAGTTGGGCGTATTTATGAAGTTAATAAAAATGTTGGTAACTGGTGAAATGAGCACAGCTTGAAGCGACATTAATTGTTCAAAACAGTAATCGTCGACGACAACAACTTGCTCTCGGTTTTATTTATATAGATAGATATACAATTGGTTGCCCGCAACTAACTGGCGACGATGGCGAATGGTGACCACCTACCTGATCTTCTTGTCCGTCTACTCTTTGGTGGCAACACCGAAAACAATACAGCCAGCAGCGGCATAATCTACAGATGACTCGAACCTGACATCAAAGACATCATCAGAAGCAGCAGCAATTGCAAACGTAACCAAAACAACTTTGGTGCAAATACGATACAATAGATGGCGTTTAAAATCTGATATTTGAAATCAAATTTCAAAATTATTAAAACGAAATTTACCTTCTGTTTCTTATTTTGTTGTAATTTCAAATAAAAAAATATCACAATAAATTTTCTATTTATTCATAAAAATTTTTCAAATTCATTTCAAACAATTTTAAATTAAAGTTGCATTCCAATATTCAATTCTTTCAATCTAATCATGTTTTTTTTCTCATGTATTATTGGAAAAATGTTTATGGTTTAAAATGTGTATGCAAATGATGGATCAAGCAATAATGGAAGAATCGTTTTCTATGTGTGAATGTCATCTGCATTCGATTCATGTCATACAATCAAATTGCAAGGGTGACGATTAACCGTGCAGCAAAGCAATATGGTTGCCATTCTAATAAAGCACAACACATGGAGACAAGTAATTACCAGACGGAACGACGAGCAAGCAAGTTTGGATGTAAATGTAATAATCTATTCATTATATCGCACATTATTTGTGCACTATTATAACTGGAAAAAAAAAGATTCGGCACACGACCATGGCCAATGCTAGCAGGCGGGCTAGCGGGTTTTTCATTGTGCTCGAATAAATATCTAATTCACACCAAATAGTGTTTGTACGTGAATTGTGGAAGCTTACATCGAAAAAGATCATCATCATACACACAAACACCCTTTCATAGTGGCGAGCAATGATTAATGATCCACCAAAAACGAGCCACCAAATATACAACCAAATAGAAGCTAATATTTCTATTATCTCCCCACTTTCATTGTGGTAATACTCCCTTTCTTTTTCTCTTTCTTTCTCTCTCGAAACAATTCTTTGGTTGATGGTTTCCGTTATTAAAACTCTGAGATGACCTTTTAATTAATACAAATGTAGGCTCATGTTTGTAACACAAAGTCAATTAACTATAGTCACAAATATGAAATCAGAAGACAACTAGAAGATATTGTAAGACACTTTTCTGCAATGCTTTCCGACGTGTTGTAATCAATTTTAATTTATTTATAACGCATACACACACGCATATATAAGAATCTGGTTGTTGAACAAATAATGAAAAAAAAATGTGAATATGACCGGTTTAACCATTTATCCATAAATAAATATACACCAACTTAACAATTATTTAATATTCAAATTTAAAAATTAAAGTAAAAAAAATATTCGAGAGATTGTTTCGTGCAATAGGGGACAATAGTGTCAATCATCAAGTAAACTTTGAATTAAATTGAAAAACAAGCAATTTGTCAAGGCTTGTCATCATGTTACAAGCAAGACATATGCAAGTAAGGATCAATAGCAAATGGGTCATACGGTCAACGGTCCAATTGCGTATATATATAACATGTTAAAGTAACCATTGCTTTCAATGTAGATTGGCCAATGACCACCATCATTGAGGAGCACATATGTGGTGCTATATGAAGAACACAAAATACGCTTTTGCCTTATTTCTAATAGCCACAATGGAGGCTTGAATCATAAATCAGAAAGAAGAGGTAAAAGCGTGTCAAAAGACCCTGCTTAACGAAAAGAAAGGTCAATTGAAACACACACACACACACACAAGCATATAAATAGAGAGTATCATAAACGTTTAGATGCAGTAGTTCCACTGATGGTAATCGATTCTTTTCATCGATTTGAGTTTCAACTAAAAATGTTAGGCCAAACAACAAAAGGTGTAAGGCCGCGCTTGTTTTCGTCGTTGAACTATAGGCATAATACATAGGCATATTCCCCAAACTTACTCGACATCAAATACGTTTACGTTCACGCCTGTATCATAGATGTTATATAAGTTTGATGTGATTGTATTAATTGGCCTCAAAAATATGATTCAGAATAATGGGTGAAAGAGGACGGCAAATATACTTTGATCTCTTTTATATTCGTTCATTTGAACATTGGTCACTAACCAATAGAAAAAGTGTCAAATCTTTTCGATCAAGTTCAAGAGGATTAAGAAATTCTCCTACTGTTGCCGACAAAGGCACAACCACTCAATACATATTGAGAAAAAAATGTATTTCATATTTGTCTCGAAACAAAATGTACAAGTTCAATTGTGTGTTGTGTTGTGTTGTAAAGCAATGTTTAACAATTTGAAAATGAATTGTATGATGGAACATGAATGTGAAACATGGACCAATATATACAATATAATAATAATAAATGGACATCAATCAGTATTTTCACAATAATCTATCGTTTATTTGCAAACGAGTCTAATCGATCGGAAGTAGAGTGAAAATGCAAATGCTTAATCACGTCAAGTCTAATCACTGGTAACAAGAATCGAAAACTAAACTAAAAGCGGAATGTATTGGCTTCCTGGCGTGACTTGAATCCAAGTTTGTCTTCTCCAACTGATTCCATTCAAATCAGTAGGTAATCATCTATTTCAATTAGGCTCGATCATGTTAGTGGGAGCTCGCTTGTCAACTATAGATCTTGGTAGCTAGGATAGTTTGATTACAAAACCTCAAATAATTGGCGGGCGTGGTACATATAAACATATATATTGAAACATTCATAAACTTGTGTCGAATCAATTGTCAAATGAACGACCGTTATCCATTAATTTGAATGGATCACGCAATCGTCTATCAATCGATCGATCGACGTCCACAGGACTAAATAAAGAAAAGAATTTTGAAGAAAATCAATTTAGAAGAAGAATTTTTCTCAAATGACCAATATTTTATAATAAACATTAAAATTTGTTCCAATTTGTTTCAATCTTTGGTTTTGTGTGTGTGTGTGTGTTCACATGTTTCCAATTGTGATCTCAATACGTAACACGCGGCACATAAAAGTGAAATACCTGACCGTTTAGTTAACACCGAAGTGTTAAACGGTGCGTGAATTGTCCATTCAATACAAGCGCTGCCTAGGGCTGAAGTGCTGGCACCGCGCAGTCTGGCCCTGCCATAAGATGCATCTTGTTATAAGAATGGCAATAGCCATATGATCGTTATTGAGGCCTCTCTCATGTAAACGATTGACTTTTGCAATGAATAGAGAAGAAAGGAGAGAGAGAGAGAGAGAGAGAGAGAGAGAGAGAGAGAGAGAGAGAGAGAGAGAGAGAGAGAGAGAGAGAGAGAGAGAGAGAGAGAGAGAGAGAGAGAGAGAGAGAGAGAGAGAGATAAAGTCGCGAGCATTCCACATTCCATACATAGTTAGTGACGAAGCCATTGACCATTGACCATATGATCAGTTTGGATCATCATGTATACACAATGGAACGCGTTACATTCAAAAATGTATCGATATTTTATCGATTTTCAATTCAACACCAACCGATTGCAGGAGTGATCCGATTCAATTGTAACACACACACACACACACGTTAAAGTAGAGGGTGAAAATGCAATTTCTTCCTTTGTGTATCACTCAGTTGCCGCTCTTTGTAAACCGAAAACGTTAAATTGTTAAGCATTTTATTGTAAAAAGTAAACAAATTCAATCCCTAAAGCACAGGTGTGATCTTCGGGGCAATGTGATCAAGAATATTGTACACAAACGATCTCAACGTTTCATGCTTAACAACTATTAGTTAATAAAGTTTTTGAGCGATCAAGATCGTAAAACTTGAGAGATTTATGAGTGTACTACTTTAAAGTGGTTTAAAAGTGGTTCTAGTTGAAATTGAAAAAAACCAAGTTAATCTACTACTTTCAAAGTTTTGTGTTAAATTAGAATTTTGCTTAAAAAGGGTGAGCATTGTAATTATCAGTTTACTTTATCAAATTTTTATTCCAATAATAATAAATATGGTCGAATTGTTATAATTATCATTGAAACATAAATTGTCACATTTAATACACGCACACAAATGGATAGATCGTGACTAAAATGTACAATTAGATTGTTTTTTTTGTCATCATCAAATAAATTCGTTTTGCAAAATCATCATTCAAGATTTATGAATCACATTCAAACCAAAGCACGTGAGTACACAAACATATGATCATCAATATGGTCATCATCACATTAGAAATAGAATGATAGAATCCACGAACTAAACCTATGATTCTCAATGTTATTTACAATTGAACTAAACATCTTTGTGAAATGAAATGAATTTGTCATGACCAATAATATAGTTTGAACAAAAATGCTCGATTGTGAACTATTGTTCCAATTGGAACTATAGTTAAGAAATTTACAACCATAATAACAATAAAGATGTCAAATGATGATTATGTGCCTACATGGCAGCTTGTATGCAATTCCATTTAATAAGAAGCGAGTGGAACGAAAACGAGATGTCCTCGAATGAGATGCAGCTGTGTCAACTCAGCCGGAGAGTAGGCAAGATCTCGGAACAAAAAAAATGGAGGCAAACAAAAACCAAAAATGTTTCATGTTCTAATTTTAAAACTAATAAATGCATTTAAATTGCAAAATTTAAAACTAATTTCTTATGAAAGCAATCTATCGAAATCGATTGTTTGCATTGGGTTTGGTTGATTACCGTTTATAAGGGGGGAGGGGAGGTCACACGCATCCAAAATATCAACATTGGAGATGTCTTAATTTGTGGATGTCATCAATGTGAGGATGCATGTCAATACTAGACAATGTTGCCAATGTTATATGGGTGTGGAACGGAAAGATAGAATGATGAGCCAATGCAAACATTACGTTCAAATCAGTTTTGCGTTTGTCGATTCACGCGTGCCGATCGAATGAAGTTGAAGTCAACGGGCGCGCGCACTCGCGCGTGTTTGTGTCGACACGTGTTCTCTGTGCCACAAATTGGCACTTGTGCATCTGGTTCTGGTACTAGTTCATCTATCGTTGGCCATATATGATGATGATATATATATACAAGTCTATTAACTAGAAAAGATCCCACCGAATCGAGATATTGCACCCTTGGTTCTCATGTCCCGACTTTTCCCCTACTCCTGGTCGCTAATGTGACCAATGTTTAATCGACCATCACTGATGCCCGCTTTTCGGATCATTCATTCATCTCTTAAACGCTAACGCGCACAGATTTTCAATTACTGAAATTGACAAATGCTGAAACAGATGAAATTTTGGGTTGACAAGCAAACAATCACTTGGATGTTTTCATCATTCATTTTGAAACAAAAAAAATGAAAAGATCCAATTTTGGTGAAAGCCCACTCCATAGATTGACGTCAATTAAACGGAAACATATTTCAATTTTGGATAACACAAAACAAAATGAATATATTTGATTAAAATTGACTTTGACTGTAATAACTTTGTGTAGCTTTAAATTGATTTTAAAAATACCGGCAAACTATTAAATCATTACGCTGAATAGAATCAAAAGGCCGAATTTGAAGGTTAAATATTGACACACAAAATGGACATTTGGTTGCTATTTCAAATGAGGAGGAGGAGGTGAAGAAGGACGACGGGTCAACGTCGAGATAAGACTAACCAAATCCAAAGAGTGAAGATAATCAATAAACCAACCATCGAAGGCAACCAAGGATGTTTGATTGCCTTATCGATCTATTTGCATTTGCTGAAACTATGCGCCACAAAATAAAATTAATGTGAAACCAAATGACGAACTTTGTACCTCAAAACATTAAATCAGGAATCTAACCAAACGAATTATCAATTAAAGATGTGACACATCTTTTAATTGAAGAATAATTTAAATTAAACTAAGAAATTGATAAAAAACGGATGAACTATAGTATCGATTTTGTACCAAACTTTGTCATATGGCAACCAAATATTTGGTTGTGATATAAATATAGAATGCAAACATGCAGTGATGGCGGCGGTTGTTCTTGTTGGAAGGCAGCAATAAAAATATCGATATCAATTGGTACGTGTATATGCTCAATTGGTTTTTGTGTGTGCAATGCAACGTGGTTAAACAAAAAAAAAAAAAAAAAAAAGAAACCACCACAAAAAAATATATATATGATGACTGAAATAAATAGTACGAGCTGTTTTTAGGGGGACATGAGCTCCAAGAGCTACCATTGCAGCAAGTGATCGTGCCATGCCATTGCTATGTTGATGGCGTTAGAATATTTTCAATTATCGAGTGTAAATATTGACGAGCCAAATCATATATTGTCGAGGTATTGGGTAAACTGTACTCGGTTTGGGTCGGTACTGTATTGTCGCGGCTGCCATTCGGCCAATTGATAACCAATTGCCATAGCAATTGCCAATCCATCGTTCCCCCCACTCATCCAATCGATCTCCTGGCTTCGGATTCGCATCGATTCGCAAGAAAATGGCTGAGACACACATTGTGCTCTTGGTATGAGGACCAAACCAATCAGCTTGTCATATACGAAAATACAATGTTCAACGTTCGTGTAGAATATCGTCATCATATTTTGACAACAACCAAGAATTCGAATCATTGGATGCAACAATAGTTCAATTTGATGCAAACTAATAAACAACAAACATAATCTAAAGTCTTTTGTATGGGTATGTTTTAATTAAAAAAAAGTAATTTTGTTTCATTTATATATATTTGAGAGTTGGTGTTAAGTGTTTGACACGATTTGCCACTTTTTATTTAGTACATACACTCAAGAACATACTCTTGAACAATGTTTAAAAAATGAAAGTTGTAATCACTTTTTGTAAATGCTACTTAATTGGAAAAATTATAATTAAGTTTTTTAACTAATCAATTTGACCATTCTTCTAATTTAAATTGAAATGTTTTTTTCTAAATCTAAAAAAAAGATGTGAAATCAATTAGCTCTATAATGCGCAATTAAATGAGCACATTAGATGATTTCAATCTAATCTTACTTATTAGGTAATAAGACTTAAATGTTTAGGATAAGGAAATTTTACAAAGTTAGGTTATAACAGCGGTCAAAAAGGTTAAATTAAAGATCAATAGGGGTTGAATTTATGCTTCAAAGTCCTCCCCCAATCAAGTTCATTTGTGACATTTTTAAATTTAATCTATTAGAAAATGTATTTTGACTCGCTCTCAGTATTTAGTACATTTATCCAAATAAAGACGATAGATTTTCCATTGACATATAAGAACTTCGAAGTCAAAGTCAGAAAACTAATCAAAATCGATTGTGTCTATTTGCACATTTGCTTAGACACCAAAAAAAATAAAGATATTTTATTATTAATAATAATATACATAATACATAAATGATCAATCGACTTCAATATGGATAAGATAATATTTGTAAATTGAAAGCAATCAAACATTATCTGTCGCCAATAAGTCGCCGATCGTAAGAAGGTGACTGCGCTAAACTGTAATAGCAAAATCATTTAAGAAAAGGTAAATTTAGCACAAAAACATCTATAAAAAATTGCAAAGTTAAATTTATAGATTCTAAAATAATTCAATTAAAATCTTAATGTTCATATATAAACATTTGATAATCTATAGCATCTATTGGCAACAAAAACAACAACAACAACAATAATAGGAAGATGGCAAAGAAGGTGGGCAACGATAACTAACGAATAAATGGTTTAAAGGATGGTCGATTGATAAGGCTAAGCCAATCGACAAATGTATTGTTGCCATCATAAATCGATTGATACAACAAGCAATAATCAAAGAAAATAGAAAGGAAGAGAACCTAAATTAAAGATAGACAAGTCATCAAACACCAAAGTTACCTTTTCGATGATCCAGGGTAGAAATATCATGCCAAAGTCAGTTACCATTTCAATCGTGAACGTGTTTGACAACATTGATCAACAATCATAACTCTGTCATGAATATCATTGGGGTACGTTAAGCCCATTTTTGATCAATAACAACAACATCATCATCGTCATCATCGTCATCATCGTCATCATCATCATCAACACTCACTCAAATGTGATCCAAGAGCACTTCATTTTCCAAGTGGCTCATTGATCGTTCACTCACTTTCATCGGCGTTTTGGGTGTCAATCAGTTTGCAATAATCGAACAATAATCGCCACTCAATTCTATAGGACGATACAGTTTATTTCTTGTTCCCATGAATCAAGTGAAGAGGCTCTTCAAGTACACACGTGTGTGACGTGATTGTTGACCCGCGGGTAAACACCATTGCCATACTCCATACCCTTTACCATTTACCAATACTACTACTTGTCTTGTCATTGTCTTCGAGTGTCAATTGTGTGACCATAATTGTGTAATAGCATAACAAAATGTCCTCAACTATTGCCACATCGGCCAATTCGGATAGTTCAAATCCATCGACGGCCATAATCAACAACAACAACAATGACAATGGTTCATCTACAACGGGAACGGCATCGGTTATCACACCAAACGATAATTCAACAATTCATCATCATCATCATCATTCGAATGATGGAACATCCTCAGATTCATCAACGGTTCGACCATCGGAATCGACCGATAATTCGCAACATCATACTCCAACATATTGGCATGATAGTAATGGTATCTATCATCCACAAAATGGTCAACTCAACAATCAACCACAATCGTATCGTTTGAATGATCCAACCATTCCGTTTGATTCTACACCATATCTTGAACCATATTACCATCCCAATAGTAATAGTTTTGTTATTACAACGGCAACATCCAACCCAATAGATCCATATGGACATCACATTGCACCAAATGAACATTATTATTCTCATCATGCTCCTCACCATCATCATCTATCCCATCCGACACCTTCTCATCATCATCCTCAATTGCAACCAAATCATGCCAATTCAATGGCCCCAAACCATAGTACAACAAATAGTACACATTTGATTACTGAAAGTAATTACCTATTGGAAGGTATCGACACATCATCGGTTAATGTTATTTCCTACACTGGAGGAGGATTAAGCAACAACAATCAAGATTCTTTGATAAAAAATGAACCTATTGAAGAACAAGACGATTCTGGTTCAAGTACAGCACCGACATCATCGAACAATACGTTAACATATTTGGATTTACCAACCGTTAATACCTTAAAATATAGGTAAGTTAAACATAAACTGAAAATTGATCAATGATCAATCGATCATAAATGTGGCAACATGTTGTCGTCATAAATGTATTCAACATTGAGGGACAATTTTTCACTTAGACAAATTGGTGGTATGGGTCATCTTCGATATATAGAAAGATGACATTGGTTTGAGATACTTTTGACTTTGCTGACTCGAATTGTTCAAAGGAATTTAAAAAAGTGACAATACAACAGTTTGAGTCATCTTTTGAGAGAAGAGTGGTTAGATATCATTCGATAGAAAGTGGCTAACATATACACAAAAGGTCAATGTGTTGAAAAGAGAAAAAGTGAGAGAGAGAGAGAGAGAGAGAGAGAGAGAGAGAGAGAAGGTTAGTATTCGAGGGCCATCTCTTATATGACCACATTCGATTCGAATGGGCTCGGTGCCCGTTTGCACACCTGCGGTCTACATGGGTCTTGAACTATGTGCCGAAACTTGAAACGTGCACTTCAATGCAAACCAAGTTATGTGCTTCTAAACACGCACACCAACATTGACAAAACTAAATCGATCGATAAATTTGCAATTGGAATTTCGGACACATTCGACGCAATACACTTGTATACAACCTGCCGTGTCTATTTGCACAAGCCTTGCCTTTGGATCTGTAACTGAGACAGTTGTTGCAAATTCAATGCAACCTAAATGTTCAAGGAGTGAATAAGAGGGTAATTTGGGGCAAATTTGCCAAATTCGCACAACAGATGCAAGCAAAAAGGTGAGAACACACGTGTGAGAGAGAGAGAGAGAGAGAGAGAGAGAGAGAGAGAGAGAGAGAGAGAGAGAGAGAGAGAGAGAGAGTCCTAGAAGGAGAAAGGTGGAAGACCTAGCGTCAAGCCGTCTGCGAATAAGCAAACTACATTGCCGTTTGAACAATGAAGACCCAGCATGAACGATTATATATCAATTGCTTTTTGACTCTTGACCCTTTGGATATGGTGATAGACCAAATGAAGAAAAAAGTTGTTGCTCATAAAAATTGTTAACAAATTGTTGGAGAGGTCAAATAAATTAAGTAAAAGGTCAATTGATAATTTAAAAAAAACATTGTCAACATTAATAAATTGTAAGCCAATAACGGTAAGTTGACCACAAAGAATGGGTCAAGTTGTCAAATACTGTGTGTGAAAAATATAGAATTTTTTGGTTAGTTTTGGTGATTCAACCAAATAAAAACAAAAATCTTGTTACAAGCACATATCTTGCTTGCCTTTAATGATTGAGAGAGGGAAAGAGATTGTCATTATTTGCACTAGAATGGATTGAACGTAGGCAGTGAAGCATTCATTTGGAAAAGCAAAAGCCACAACAGGCGGCCAAATATCAATAATGGATGGATGCTTAGTTTAGTTGCTGTTCTCTCATTTAGTTCGCTGGTGTGGAAGTGTCAAACTATAGTTTGGTAAGTTCATCTTCAACTGTTCAACTGAAGTTGATTAGCTTCTGAAATATCCTGAAAAAAGGGTCCTCTTTGAGCCGAAACGAGCTAATTTGTGTGGTCAAAACATGAAAAAGGAGGAAATGGATCGTCAATTGAGACAAACTCAACTTTCAAGAATTGTGTATGTGCGTGCTCGAGTTTGATCAAGCGGCAATAGATTTTGGTGGAAAAGGGAATAGAGTTCCACTTCCACATGGGGGCACTCACATTAGCGTCCATTAGCGTGTTAGCTTGATGAAAATTGATTCCGTTTAGCTTCCGGTCGGTAGACTATTGTAACAAAGCAACCAACCGATTGTGTGTGTAACTTGCACTAAAACAATGAAAAGGACGTCAGAAGAGTTAGATTGTTCATCTTTGGCTCATGTTGGTGTGAATGGAACGTTATATCGATATAATGTGCCCACAACTACACTAGATAGTATAAAGTAATCGTTAACATTATCGTTCAATGTAATATAGAATTTACACTCACTCCACTAATCATTTTCAATTAATGAAAGCAAAAGAGTGAACCAAACTTTAATGAGAATTATTAACAGAACAGTAATTAACATTGGAACCAAACACGGGAAATTATTCTCCATATACACGATCGAAGATAAGTGCACATTTTGCATTTGAAAGAAAAAGATACTGAAACTTGATTGTCTAGTGAATAATGATGAATAGTGGCATACGTCATTTAGGTTCATTGGTAATTGAAAATTGTTCATTTAGCTTAGATTTAAAGAGCTGCTTGCCCAACAGATCGAACGTTCCAAAGTAGTAGAAGAAAACGAAGTATAAGTGTCAAAATCCCGAAAAAACTATTGTCCGAACAGTGGAACACTCGAAATGTCCTCTAGTTATTTGAGTTTACGATTAGCTCAATAAACTATCCAAAGAAGTGCCTAGAGAAGGCGACGACTACAACGACGACGACAACGACTTTGCTTGTTCAAACTCATGGCACGTAATATATTTTCCATCATTATTGTGCATTGTGACATTAAGCCTCTAATTGAATTATGGCACAAAATGTTGGAAAAGCAAATCATTTTGCCCCCTCAATGTGTGGACATCAGACACCAACACAAAGCTTTACGAAATGAGTTTCTACTCGGGTTTGGTGATTTTCATCTATTATATAGCTTGATTCGTTTTGTTGTATACAACCAAAATAAAAGTTTGTTTTGTGTATAAGAAGGTGATGATGAAGAATAGAATTAAAAGAAAAAGTTACTCAGTTCAACAACCATTATACCAAAGAGTAATAAAAAAAATAGATTGTAGTAGAGGTAATTGGAACCTCACTTGAAGGCGTAACATTGGTTTTGGTTTGAGAGTCACTAACGCTTCGAAATCGACTCTCAAGTTTGCATATGTAGGCGGCAATGAATGCTAAAATGGGATGGGCTTCGTTGTGATATTGCCGCATTTGAACCAACAACCTGAAGTCAATGTGCGTGTGTGTTTGTGTGTGAATATAAATAGAATTGGATCGAATTTCCGATAATATTGTAGATCAAAACAGAGTTGCAAGAATGGTGTCAATAGTTTGGAACATATCGAATTTGCATTGAAATACAAATCAACAATTGTGGGAATGAATGAGATCTCATAAATCAATGGTAAGGAATATCAAATCATCCATTTGCATAATTCACAAGTGATTGGCAACAATGGAATGGTGAGAATGAAGTGTACGATGAAAGTAATGCCATTTGATAATAGGCAATGCCTCTCCAATGAAGAGCACTCTCAGCCGATTACACGCTTTCATGGAGTATTAATCCTAAACCGTTGCACAATATACCGCAATGGGCTTAGAACGTAACTGGCCATAAGTCAATGCAATGGAAGAAGTAAGAAATGATATGAAGGAAACAAATGGACCGAAAATAGGACCCAATGTGCCGTACCAGTTACCATTATAAAACAATACTTGTCAAATGCAAGATTTGGAGGTGTTGCTCACGCCATTTGCTCGATGATTAATGAGATTAATGCCTTTGGTTTTCGTGTTCAATTGGACTCAATTTGAACAAAAACAGTTGCAAATGGGGGAAGACAAGGCAAATAATGGCTAGGTTTTAATCTACATATGAATGAAAATGGAAGCAAAACTATATGGTGAACGATGTTCGTTGTCATTTGTTACGATCCAATAATTGATGGAGAGAGAGAGAGAGAGAGAGAGAGAGAGAGAGAGAGAGAGAGAGAGAGAGAGAGAGAGAGTAACATGGTCACTAAATCGGTATCGATAACATATACAATGCATATATGAATGAACCGATTCCCGGGAGTATAACACCTTTGAACTGTTGCTGTTATTGAATTGAATGAATGGTCGTCACTGTTTTAGCCGGTATACAATAGGGGCCCTTGTACTCTAGAGTCTAGCTTTTAGTCTAAAGACCGATTACATAAAAGAGTGAGGGGACAGTGTGTGTGTGTGTGTGTGTGAGTGTGTGGAAAGAGGCTGGTGCAATCCGGGTGAAATGAAGTAACAAGGAGGAGGGTTAAGGACTCAATTCCAATGTTGGAGTGGTACACTAGCTATAGAGTGGGTGAGTGAGGGCCCACTCTTGGCCATGTGCGAGGGCTCATATACTAGACGAGGAGTGCACACTCAACACATACTTTCGAACGCGCACCCAAATGTGAGCCGAATGGTCGAGAACTTGGGTAAAAGTGACTTTTGAAGTCGATCGACGCAAACAAGACTCCGAGTTTGAGTGGAACGCGACGACGACGACGGCAACGACAGTGACGACGACAGCTGCGTACCAGCGTTCCAAACAGCATTACAAGACGAAGACAATACGATTTGTGTGTGTGGTGGTATATTTCAAGGAGCCAATGTAGCAAATAATATCGGTCAACAGTGGAGAGTACGCAAACACAACCAGAGTGCGCAAGACGAATAACGTTCCAATAAGAGGAGGGCTCTCCTTCTCAAGGATACTGAAAACAAGGATCGAGGACAAGAAGAAGAAGAAGAAAGAGAAGAAGAAGTGAATCAAAAGGACTCAACACTCCTCATTTTGGTTTGTTGAGTGGCCCATTCATAAGAAGGCAATCTCCTCGAAGGGGTACGGCGTTGAACAAACAAGAACGAAAGAGAGCAAAAGAGTGCAAGGCTGTACAAAAGAGTCTCCATTGGCACGGGCACCGAATAGACACGCCGACGAGTGGCCACTTTATTGGACTACGGACGCGACCCAAAACCACGACGTGGGACGGGTTTCAAGTTTCTTCAGTCTTCACACTACCAACAAGCCGCTGTTTGCGAAGACACTCGACGCAACTACTTTACCGGACAAGTCTTCTCAATAGTGATTCCCGAGTGCGTGTTCATGTTGTGTGTTGTTCCAACCTCAAACCCTCCTTCAATTTTTTTTTCTTTGGGTCCCCAAAAAGCAAACTAGTTCGATTGGCAAACACTTTGTCCTTGTTATTTGGGACGGCACCTCTTGTTGACTTGTTCATCCTCATAGATTGCTTATCCTCAGCTTATAAGATCGCACTCAAAAACAAGAGTGTGTGTGAGTGTTGGAGTGAGATCACATTTCACAAAATAAATGTCAAGTGTTGAAGAGTGGTACGTCAATATCAATCGACAATAATCATTGGAAAGAAATTGGTCATGACAATGTTCCTATAACGACATTACAATTCATACAATCATCGGACATAATATTTTACCATAATACTCAAAAGGATTGAGATACTTTGATCGTTAATAGCCCATAATTGAAGTTGTATACTCAAGTTACATTCTCATGATGTCACCACTTGTGTTTCTCAAATAGACACGTGTTGGTACTTTTACATCAAGCCATCGTTAATAGCAAAAGAGAAAAAGATATTTTCAGTGTGTGACACACATCAAAACCGAATGTATTCGGCGTCAGCACTGGTCAATGTGCTTTCCTACATCGATATGCTCAATCACCGTGGAAAGTCGTCAACATCGTCCAATTCAATTACAAGTTTAGGTACAAGCAGCTCCGGAATTAAACAGAAAGCAATAGAAAGAAAATCGAAAGATATCGCAATCACGGAAATGATCTCACGTTCGCAACACAATGGCCAACACAATGGCAATCATCGGAATCATCTATTGATGATAGCCGCTCAACGTGATGCTTTACAAGCATTCTATCAACAAGAGATGATGGCTGCTGCCGCAGCTGCAGCGGCCGCCGCCATTCAAGCTCAAGCTACATCGAACCAAAAAGATTTATTGAATGGTGGCTCTAACAAACCATTATTACCCATTCCATTTGGTTCTAGTGGTGGAAATAAAGAATCAAACAAGTATTTGAAATCAAAGGAATACGAAAAGGATATCAAGTTCAAACGATCTCGATCATCATCACCAAAAGTAGACAAACAATCGACGGGTCATCATTCACCCGAAACTTTACGTACAGAACAATCGTCTAATAAGAGATCAAATACGCCTTCACCTCGATTAGAAGCATTGCCATATCGTAATGAATCGTCGCCCGTCATAACATGTTCACCACCTAGTACACCTAGTTCGGTAGCATCAATCGATGCACCAACCACTTCATCGCCTAATTCGGATAAAGAGTTTAGTGGAAGTGGTAAAGGAGAACACCGAGAAACGAGTCCCACCGATAATAAATCTGATAGTAGACAAAGTGGAAACAAATCATCCAATGCTTCCATTTCGAATGTTAGGCCAATTGGATTTAGTGTTCTAGATATACTTCAATTGCCATCGAAAGCAACATTTGGTGATCTTTCACCAAAGACATCTAAACTAAATAAAGATACTAAACCATCTTTCTCAATTAGTGAACAATCGGAACAATCGGATAACCTAGTGCAATCGACGATAACTAACTCATCATCGTCAACCAATCAAAATTCGACCTCAATCAAAGGTGAACCATCAACGCCAACTGGACCATTCAATACAAATTCACCGGTGGCTACGTCGTCTTCGACATCATCCTCAAACTTTTACAATTCCGGAAGTGCATATTCAGCTGCATATACACGATGGATGAATGGAGCAACGAATGCCGTAGCAAATGGTGAAACCAATCCATTCTTTGGTCCATCTCCATTTGTTGGATCATATTCATCATCACTCGGTATGTATTGTCTTTTTTAATGGCATTTGAATGAAATATTATATGATTAACCATAATCTATCATTCATTCAGCACCCTCATTATCCCATCATCTAACTCAATTAGAAGCTTCAGCCGCTAGTCGATCATTTTTTAATACGATTCATTTGTTGAATCAAGGCGGCGGAACGTCAACCACCGAATCGTTACATCCCGGTTTTGTGAGTACACTAACGGATTCGAATGGTACAACGACAGCCGATCAACCGTTGGCTTCATCGGAAGTTTTTGGTGATTCTTCGTACAAAGATGTATCCTATCCATTATCAATTCATACTGGAGCAAATAAATTTGGTAACATTGGTACAAAGACGCATCAAGATGCAAGTGGAATGTTCTCGTCAAGTTCAGGCAACAGTGGTGGACGTAATAGTACAAATCTTTATTCTCCATATGCCAATTCGGAAGATAATCTATCGGTAACCGAAAGTACCGATGATGGTGAACTTGATGATGATGGAAAGGATGAAAAGAATGGCAATGGTATGTACGGTTCTGATGGTAATGGACCAATTACCAAAAAACGAAAACGACGGGTATTGTTCTCAAAAGCACAAACATGTGAATTGGAACGAAGATTTCGTCAACAACGATATCTATCAGCACCTGAACGAGAACATTTGGCTAGTATGATTAGGTTGACACCAACACAAGTCAAAATATGGTTTCAGGTATGTTGGACGACAGTAATAATGTACAATTTAAACATGATCCCGTTAACTTGAAACTTTATTCGTTTCCCATCTCCACACACACACACATATCAGAATCATCGTTACAAGACAAAACGAGCAACGCAAGAAAAGTCGATGATTGATCATCATAGTCACCTAAGCACATCACCGAGACGACACCTGTCCAGTTTGCCGATGCTTTCGATGCGTTCCGGTGATGGTAAATCAGCCGACGGCCATAAGGATTCCAATGGTTCCTCAGTAGCGGCGGCGGCTGCTGCTGCAGCAGCGGCAGCGGCCGGAATTCAAATGGCACCGGGAGTTGGCGCTCACCATTCAACATCGTTCAATATGATGATGGCTGCCGCTTATGGGCACCATCCAAATGCCACCGTAGCCGCTGCGGCCGCACATCACAACTCGGCAGCATCGGCACATTCACTCATGTCTTCACATGCGGCCGCCGCCGCTGCTTGGGGACAAATTGGAGCATTCTGGAGCAACTAGAATCATATTGAAGCTCTAGAACTATAGTACCTTTTTCGACACGTTGATTACAACTAACTTGTAAATAGGTCGAACTCGAAGTATAATTAGAGAATATTTCGCCGTAAGCAATTTATAACCACGATGTGTTTCATTCATACCACGCACATGAATGTACTTTGTTATCAACTAGAATTTATTATCACATGCAATTCATATTCTTCTCTTTAATTTCATTTCTTATTATTCATGTTTCATCATCAACTGTCATCAAAACAAATCAATCAAATAAATACAATGTTCAAAACGAAATCTATTGTGTGTATGTTTGATTCATTTGTGGTTAACTAGATTAAGCCAAATTATACCAAGAAAGCATAAATCTGTATAGATTTAATCCTTTTATCAAATATTAGCTGATGACGATGCATTTCAATTCAAACTAAATTGATGAGAGGACGAACGAACGAACGAACGAACGAAAACATCCTCCAAGTTTAATTAGGAAAACAGTCGGTTGACCAGATTATGGGATTAAGGCTAGTTGTCCGGTGATGGTTATTGTTGTCACGACACGGTCAAAACGGAAATAAACGATCGGCGGAGAGAGAGAGAGAGAGAGAGAGAGAGAGAGAGAGGGAGAGAATTAGGAACATGGGGCAAATGAATTTGTGTTGATGGACACGTGCCACATGATCAGTGAAACTCAACTAATAGTTTAATGACTTTTCGATTCAATGGGAAACATTAAGTACAAGTGTGTGTGTGTGTCGGTTATATGAATCTAGTATGGGCCCGTCTATTGTATAAATAAACGTTAAATTGTCAAATGGACGAGCGAACAAATTAAAATCTCATTGGTCCGGTTAAGAAGGTAATGTATTCATGTTATATATCAATAGCTAAAGGTAGCAATTAACTAATATTAGTTCGATGAGAGAGAGAGAGAGAGAGAGAGAGAGAGAGAGAGAGAGAGAGAGAGAGAGAGAGAGAGAGAGAGAGGCTTGTCGTTCTATTCGTTCAATGGGCTATGTCAATTTTGAGATCGGGATAAAACCACAAATTAAGGGATCGTCATAAGCGTGACAAGCAAACACACGCGCACATCTGTTTGGGAATGTATACATCTCACCAATTTGGCGATCATAAAATGATTAGGTTCCACCTAAGTTTTTCTTCCCATTATCAATACCATTTTAATTTGAATAAATAACATTTTTTTTCAAACATTAAACATAAAATCTGATATTGAAAAAATCGAAATCGATTATAGTTTATTGATATTTGTCAATTATAAAGGTATATATTGTTATTAAATTAAAATTGCCCAATATGCAGAGTTGATGTCGACTGTTGAGAATATTCTACAATTAATAGTTCTTTTAATCAAATCTTTAATTCTTGGAAATGGATTCTGGAACTACTTGTTTGCTTAATTTAGTAATTTTTTTCGTTTTTGTTTGTTGTTTCGGGTCCATTGTAGGCCGCCGATTAAAAATGTTGTTAATAATTTTGAAAATGATTTGGGTTCAGTGTGGATTTTGAATTGTGTATGTAGATAGATATTATAAAATGATATTCAATGATATATAAATATATACAAGATATAGATGAACATTTGGATATATAGTTTGCCCTTGTCAGGTATAGTTTCTTGTTTCTTTATATACTGTTTCTTTATGATCCACCAATTTATATAGATCTGAATTTGAATTGGATGCATCTTGATATTTTCTCAATTTTTTTTGCAGTTCTTCAATCTTTTTTTTATTTTATTGTATGAAGATGAGGATTAAATATTTGCTGTTTTCGATTATAGAAAGAACGACTATGTGCCGCCGTAGAACAACAAATTTTAGTTAAAAATAGTATTATTACAGTTAGCCAATTGGCTAATAACCGGAGTGGCGCTGTTTTGGTTTGTTGGCACTCTTTATAACCGAATGGTTCTTAACAGATATAACAATTCAATAAAAATATTCAAAATCAAATAGAGAAAATTGATCAATGTTCAGAATAAATTCATGTAAAGAATGAGGAAGAAAAAAAATGTGGCACAATGTCATTAATCTCTAGTTTTGTGTAAGTTGAGTCAACAATGGGCGACAATGTTAGTTTG
The DNA here is from genome assembly GCA_029204025.1 of Blomia tropicalis. Taxonomy (NCBI): domain Eukaryota; kingdom Metazoa; phylum Arthropoda; class Arachnida; order Sarcoptiformes; family Echimyopodidae; genus Blomia; species Blomia tropicalis. Next base: position 10,532,599 of record CM055090.1, on the reverse strand, counting down.
AACATTAAAATCAATCTATCTCTGACAAAAATTCCGGAAGTAGCCGCCAGTCGCGCAATGCCATTCAATGTTGTTGTAGTGTCTCATATTGCGCGAGCATAACAGTAAACATTTCCAAAAACAACTCACAAACGTGAAGATTTTCTAAGAGTGATATATTATTTTATGGAACACAAGAAACTGGTAAGCAACATGATCGATCATCGATCGATTGTTAAATTTCGACATCATCAATCCACTCGTTTGACAGTAGATGTGTCATTCACTTTCAATTTACACACATACACACAAGATTGATAATGAAGATTTAATCAAAAATAAAAAGAGAAGACAAGACAATTAACAAAACGACCAAATATATATAATGGAAATATACTGTTTTTAATGTTAAAGAATAGGTGAAAATGGTTCCAATGGAAAAAATTGAAAGAATCTCTAACATAAGGCTTACACATCTTGATATGAGTTTTGTTCATTTACGCTAAAGATGTCAAATTCATTCGTAATCAGATATGATCTTAACCGCACAACACACTAAACGGACGAATGGTTTCAATGTTCCAGTCTCTCACATTCTCTCCCTCTTACACTCTAACCATATTTCAATGAAATATCATTACCAAAAAAGACAACAATAGATCCATTGTCTCAACAACGACACACACACACACACACACACATCAAGTGAAACTCAATCGAATTACAAAAGACTATGAACATGCCGAAACAGTAAGATTGGTTGGTGGCCATCATCAAAAAGTGTGTGTGTAGCTTGCTTTCATTACAAATTAACCCAACACTCCTATATATAAATGAAAGAGAATGATGCCAATTGGAACCAGTCGAGATGGGAGCAACCCCGTCGAGCATATTTGTTCCGATCGTTTGCACACAACCATACCAAAGAGAGTAAGAGACTCTGGGGAACGATTACGAACCAAAACCAAACCCAAACCAAACTAAACCAAACCAAACCAAACCAAGTCGACCTACAATGGTGGTAAAGTGCGATGCGGTGTGAAAAGTGAATGCCATCACTGTGAGGACACTGTGGGTGTCGATGCCATTTTCACTTTAATTAAAGTCAATTAGTTACAGAGAACAGTGTTGAGAGGACCAAGTGAAAAATGGGCAAATTTAGACTCGTTTAGATAAAATTCACTTGGCTCACGACAATTCAACAGAAATTGCCCCAATGCACCATTCGGTAATTATGGACCAAATTCGACCACTGTTTGCAATCGGAAACAGGTTCCATCCGGCTCCGGCAAATGTAAACAATTAATTGACATTGAATTTAGTGGTGCTTGCGTTTCAAAATGAAAACGATTGGGTCACCCAAATGATAGCATACAAAAGTGCAATCTGTCCAAATAGTTTTTTTTGTAATAGTTGACTCGAGAATTGAGGCAATCTATTGTGATCTGTGCTTGACGCGATTCTTTGATGTCACGCTGAGACAGAGAGAGAGAGAGAGAGAGAGAGAGAGAGAGAGAGAGAGAGAGAGAGAGAGAGAGAGAGAGAGAGAGAGAGAGAGAGAGAGAGAGAGAGAGAGAGAGAGAGAGAGAGAGAGAGATTCGGAAAATGGAAAAACGAACGGAATCAGATTGCTTAAATGATTGAGCACAAACTCAGCAGGATATATACAAAATTCGTAATACAATCATCAATAACCAACAATTGAAATATAAACTATAGAATAAAACTAAAGGAAACAAATTGTTCTAAACAAGACTTGTTTCAAGTTGATTAAATTTAATGAAATTGAATACGATTGGAAATAAACTAAATTAATCGTTTGAATATATATTTAAATATAAATTGATATCATTAAGCCAAACCTGACATTTTTGATATTATCTGTATAACTCATTTTAATAAGCTCAAACAAACGGTAATTGTTTAACAAAATGTGCCTCAAACTGTTTTGAGTTAATTTAAATTTAAAAATAAACTAAGAAATTGATTATAAAAATCGATTATGAATTTAGATGAAAAATGCCGTAAGCAAGTTCGTAAACGACATAAAGATAAAACCAATAAAGAAAATCGAACCGACAAAGAAGGATTAATGGAAGTGGGACTATTGACGTTAAAGTTCAAATGTAGCCTAAGGTATTTGTTGCCTGTCATGTAAACCACAAAGAAAAAAGATCATTAAGAAAGTGAAAATTGATGAAATTGTAAAACCATTAACTTTTCGAAAAACATTGAACTCTTTTCTAACAATGGTTCAAGCATTTGTTTGCATCAAACTAAACCGTTAAAACGGATGCGGATGCAAACATATCGTTCAACGGAGACTAAGAATAATCAAATTCAATGTTGACGCAATGTTTTCTAAATATAACCAAACTTAAAATGAGCCACATTGTTTTCTCAGTAGCAAAAGTTTGAAATTGTACTCTATTGAATATTGAATGTTCTAACACGTGCCAATACGGAAGAATGGATCGAAACAAACCGACTTGCAACAAAAGACGAATGAAATGCAATCATGATGAGTGAAGAATTGAAAAGTGTGCATGCATTTGACATATCAAAAAAGTCGAGTGTGTGTCCGCATCCCAATCTATTGAAATGGTGATGGCATATCCCGATCATTGATATCGTTCAATCGAGATGAAAGTCAATGACAACGACCTTCGTTTACTAGGGTCCATTTGTTCCATAATGGGTGTCACGCGCACATGTTTTAATACGTGCAACCCAAACTTAGTGATGTTTTGATGGTTCAACGTTTTAAAGTGTTGGCACAACACAAACGATGTGTAATATAAAACTCTTGAAAAGTGAAAAGTTTAACTTTTATCTTCCGTTTTATTACCGAAAACAAACTATTTGCTGTACTATCAAATAACTTGTAATTAACTTACCCAACTTTGCTTTATTTTTGCATGAATGAACGTCATAAATCGAAAAAAAACTTTAACGCAATTCATTGTTGAACAACAAACATGAATTGAACAATTCAAAAATGCATTACAGTGAAGTCAACCTTTTGTTAAATGAACATTCAATTTACATAGAATATCAATAACATTTTCAATAACGTTATTAGTTAGAATGATGTTTTTGGCGACATTAATCATTGATCTGTTTGAAAAAAGCATAAACTAAAAAGTTTGTGAGCAATGTATTTATGTGGTTACTATGGTAAATGAACTTCCATTGAAAATAATAATAGAACAAACGATTGCAACTAGAGTACAATGTGGAGAACTTAAAGTTATTCATTTACAATTGGACATACCGAAACTTTGGTTACGATAGTGCATACATTGGGAGAAAGTATAACAATAATACAATAGGGCCGAGTCTTGTCACAATTGACCCCAATTGGCACCACACCAAATGTTTTAATGTGATAATGATGTAAGCAGTAAGTCAGTTGAAGTAAATGTTGAATGGATCTATTCTCTTTCATTCAATCCAAGGTATACCAAAGTTCTACTATCAAATGATATCACACATTTCCACGCATCACATCACACATTACACATCCACACCTGCGAACAATAGATTTACCGTCTACCTATTAGTTACACACATTGGTGTGTTCCGCAATCAATTTCATGGCTCGTTTGACAATGTTTGTCATAGACAAATGGATCAAGAATAAAATGTTACATTTTTTCTTTAAATAGACATTGACGAAAAACGCAAAATTGAAAGCATTTATGGAAAAAAATGGTAAATATAATTCTTAATCAAAGCATTGTCAAAATTGGAAATCAATATTTCATCCACGTACATGAATGAAGAAGAAATGATTGCCAGTCGATGATTGCGACAAGCTCACATCACATCACAATACATTGTGTTGGTGGTCACTCTAAATTGGATTACTCTTTGCCAATAGTACACACATCATTAGTGTAGGACATGATGATGATGATGATGATGGTGGTGGCGGGATCCAGTAGTAGCCAATATTGCAATTGAACAATTGGCAAAACACTGGTGAAAGGTGGTGGACATGTATGTATATATAAATATAAATCCATAAAGAGTGCAATGGACATGCAATTCGACCATATGGTTCGTGAGTTAAACCGCCGTCGTCACCATAAACACCACCATCAACATCAACACAATAACCGAAGTAACCAAAGTAAGTGAGAAACTATAGTGTGTCACGCCTAATGTCCCCGTTAGTGAATGTGTGTGTGTATGGCATAATACAAAGGCGAGAGAGCGGAACAATTCAAATGTCATCAAGTTAGTTAACGAGCCCCAATGGTACATGGGGGCTACTGTTGCCATTCTGTTCCATGCCTCCGTTTTTCAACTACTCTTCAATGGCAAGAGTGGGCCCTCTTCTCATTTTTGGGGCCTTCAAATGCTTTTCATCACCAATCACCACTAGAACGGTTTCACGCCTTAGACCGTGTTGTTCACATTTTCACCTTTATATGAACTCCCGTTTATATGGACGAACGATGTTTATGCAAATGAGTGAAGCAAAACACATAAAAGTCAAACGGGAAAACTAGTGGAACGTATTGACGGAACAAGGCACAAATCCAATTGGCATTAAACTTGCTTGTCTCAAGAGTATCTATAGATGAATTAGTTCTTTTCAACTGTGAACAGTGGTGAGGCCACTGCACAACCATCGTCATCGTCATCATTATCAATGGCCACACCGAATGTGGCAAACGATGTGTGAGACCAAACGAGCGCGAGCGAACGATCGAGCAATCCTAGGTTCTAGGCACAATGCACCGAACGAGCCGGCGCATTTGCTTTCAACAAAGCATTAATGAGATCAATTACACACACACACACACACACAACAGCAACAGAAGCAGTAAGTATTTGAATGGACAATGACTGAATGTTTCAAAAGAGACCAATAATAGAGCACGATAGGAAGCGAAGAGATCCGTCGAAGCGTACATAATAAAGTGAAAACGATTGAATGAATGAGCATGTGAACAAATGGCTCGATTCAGCAAATGGTCGATATTGAACGAAAGGACAAATGGCTCATTGACAATTGCATAGGTAGGTAGAGAAGGACCCAGGCCTCGAGCCGCCGGGTTTAATATAGTTTGATTTTTTTTATATTCGCTGACCTATGTGAAGGTTTATGTATGAAACAATTTGTTTCCAATGTAGCATAAAGATTAACAATAATGAGACATATATATGATGATGATATATATCAACAACAAGAACCAACAGAACCATGTGTTCCCAAATGTACCAATCACATAAATTGTCTAAATAAGCTTCTACAAAGTGAAAATGTATGAACAAATTGTCGGCTTCTAGTGTAATGAAACACAATTGATGACAATTAGCCAATAAAATGGTTCGAAAAAAATATGAATCACCAATGTAATGGGAATTGAATGGAAAGGAGGCCGCCAAAGGAAGGACCATGCCGAACCCTGTTTGAGTGTTATAATCCCCATGTTTTAGACCATGCATGTGTGTGTGTACCCTATGTAAGCTAAGCTGTGATCCCGGTTTTGATCTAGCCTCCTTGATCGTTGAGAACTGTCCCTATCGACTTATCCCTTATGTAGTAGTAGTAGTTGTGTTGTCAAAGAATAGAGTGGAAACACTTGGCTTCGAACATGTCAAATGTTGTTTGATAGTTCTCGTTCCAATGTACCATGAGATACACACACACACACAAACTGCCATTCACACATTGGCCATAATCCAATTTAAATTACTAATTGTATTGCCTCAACACTTTGCTTCGACACTTTGTCCATTTAGTTTCAATTGAAAACGTTCAATGTAGTTAAAGACCCACTTTGTACTTGGTTCAATTGGTAACACAAGAAAAAAATGTATTTCGTATTGGGTGTCTGATTTCACCAATCGAATATTGGATTAGACAATATGAACCACTAACAATGCGTAACTTGTTCAACGGTCTTATCGATCCATTTGGAAAGTCAACGGACCCAATTGGTGTAAGATCCTGAACGTATTGAGTGTAAACTAAACGTGATAATATTCGCTGTAAACACACAAGGATCGAACGAGTTTGCTAAACCTAACATGAGAATGACACCAACCCATAGGCGATGAAATGGAGACCACATTCAAAGTGGAAAGACAAACAAGTCGTCGTTGACCACTGTCGTCCTTAGATTGTTTGCTCAGCGGTGATGTTGGAAAGTGTAGGACCAAACACTATAGGAAACAAAGTTAGTGATATATGGACACTCTTGCCCGAGTGATCAATCAATCAATTCTTGAAAACCCGATTTTGCTCGACAATGCTCACAATGGGTTGAATGGCCAACGCCGTTTGTGTGTGTGTGTGTGTGGACATTGGCAATTGGCAGCTATCCAAGAGGGAAGCTTGGACACAACATTTGCCACAACTGTACAGCAATGTAAACAAGTTCAGTTTATGGAACAAACGGGGCGAACAAAACGGATGGAACAAAATAAGCAAACTAAACGGGCAATTGTGGCCAATTTTGGTGGAATTGCCCTTTACTGTCAATTGAACATTCAACGTGAGTTTGCCTTCAATGGCCACTACTGGCTTGCATCTCAACTGTAAACGAGACATGCACGAAAACCAAAAACCACAAATTGGCTCAATAAATGTCAAATGGATCTAAATTATTGATGCTGCGCTTAGAGAACGCACAACTTAACGCAAACGCGTGAACATTCTTTACATCGATGTAACATGAGAATCGTATTTACTAATGGATGCTAAAGTAATATAACAAAGAACATAACTGCCATTGTCAAGCAATGGACGTCGGACAAGAAAATCCAATTTACAATAATTGAGGATTATTCAATTATTTTCCCCTTCCACAATCGTTTTGTCTTGAATTATTCAACAATTGGTTCAACCAAAAGTTCAATCGTAGAAGAATTTCTATTAATTCACATTATTAAAAAAAATAATAGATTTCTAAATAAATGAAAATAGAGCTTCAAAATATAACCAAGATGAAAGGTATAGAAATAGGCACAAACTCATCAAGATCACTGCTCGGTGATAAGTATATATATATACAACTTGGAAACATATTTTTTGTGATTGTATTATATGTTATACACACAATTGTGAAAGTGTATTACACGCGATCCTAACGGTTTCCGAGATGAATAGTAAATGGGAATCATAAGCGTGCACACGAACAAATCCAATTAGCTGCCATAGCGGCCGTGATGAGAAGTGAGAGAGAAAGAATGTGTCGACCACGACCAGGCCAAATGACATTGAACAATGGGCTGAATCAATGGAACAAAGTGTGACACATCACACACACACACACACACCAACCAGTCAGTCAGTTAGTTAATCAAGCAAACAAACCAATATGTGATAACATACAAGTTTGCTAGTTGACTCGAAATTGTGGTAACATTGTTGGCCTGTAAGAATATATTTGATAGAATAATAATGATAGCAAACATTCGTGCTGATTGTGTCCTATTGGATGAAACAGATTGACTGACTGATCTATTCAATGAATGAATGATATCTATTCACTAGAATATATGGACATTTAATGTATCTATTATGGTGTGTGTGTGTGTGTGTGTGTGTGCAATAGCAAATTGAAAACGACAAAACAATTTTTTTCGTAACAAAACGAATGTTATTGTTGTGTGGTCTGTTTCATTGAGATATCATCAACACAAACTATTCTTATTGGAAAACTCAAATAATCATAGAAAGAAATGGACGTTCGATCCATTGATTCCAAACTTCAACCAAGCCATTTATTGTGTGAAGAAGCTAATGACAAACACGCAATGAATGGAAGACAATACTATTTGCATTGTTTCATCATACATTTTGCTGTTTTATGCACACTTTCCGGTCCTAAAATTGAACAAAAAAAACTGAACAGTTGAAAGTGTCTTTAAACTTATATATGAAAAGGTTCATATCATTTATGAACCAGTACAAGAATATACAATACAATAGAGTGAATTTGATTCTCGACCCCATTAGTATAGAATGTGATAGAAGAATATGTTGTCCACACATTCACACACAATGCAAATGTCACCAACTTGCATAATAGAAGACACAAAACGGAAATTGACAAGCAAATAATAGTTTCGGATGTTTTAGTCAAATAGGATTCCTTTTATCCATATATGAATGTGTGGCTACAAATTTCAAAAACGATGAATGTAATGTCACTTTGTGCAGCTGACATCTCACTTTGAACGATACAATAGACACAAAAGGCCAACTCATCATATAGATTGCAAGGAGAATATTCTGTACAAAATAGAATTGAATGATTTACAAATAAACAAAAAAAATGATCTCATTTCCTAGTTGATAACAAAACCATTGTCGGAAGAAGAAGATACATAAACACAAACACACACACCCACGTAGACAGGCAGATCAAACTATTTAGGTCATGAGAATTGGTTTTGAGTGCATAACCATAGCCATCAAAAACGGGTAAACTTAATCAAAACGATACCCTCGATTGGTCACCCTTGTTGACAATTTGTGTATAGATACGGTACTTTTCCATAAAGGGTCAACACATAATGGTACAAAAACACAAATAGACAAGATAGTAAGACCACAATTTATATATTGGAAAAAAAGGATCGTCGAAATGTCAACAACATAAAAAGATTGGCTAAAATTGAGAGCAAAAATACAATTGAATTCAATTCTTTAAGTGTCAATTACATGCATATTTTTTCTATGAGGTCAAATGTGCAAGTGGACCTTAGCGACAATGCCAAACGATGACCGGAGATGACACTTGATGTGTCTCCTGTCATCATGTCACTCATTCACTAGATTTGAACAAATCAAACATTAAATTTATGGGATACAATTGTCCTCCATAAATTGGTCGACAATAGTAGACTAAAATAAAACTTTTCAATAGAAACTAAATCGAATTATTGGATCGTTTTGTCAACTGATATTGACACCAACCCGCCATCTATTGTTGTGAAACGATAACAGTTTTAAAATTAAACTTTCTAATCTCAAATTTCTATGGGTACAACTCATATATATAAGTCATAACTGTCATAAGTTCTTTAATCAAGCAATATGTGAATGAACTAATGCTTAATCGAAGTATAAACGGTAGCAATGGCTACTTTATGATGGCTCTAATCGAAATCAAACCGAAATCAATCAAACGAACCACCAACTTAACTCTACAATTTTCATTTAGGGTATATAAAGATGTACTGAACAAAAATCAGCAACCACATCTGTTAGATAAAATTCAAAATCTACAGCAAGATAATCCAGTTGATGTCGATAATTTGAACGAAAATACAAGATGCAAAAATACTAATTTGCTTGATTTGAGCGTAACTGTTTTATACTTTCAATAAGCTCTTGTTCTTTTTACTTGTAACTAATTTAAAGCTTATTTAAAATGTCTCAAATTATTATTCAATGTTTTGTTAGACGGTTTTCTTTACGAAACATCAGTTGAATGATGTTAAAGAAATGGTTATTTACATTTAAATAAAATTCAAACTAATTATACTTTTATATACATTGTTACTGTTGTGAATAATAATGCAACAATTTTGTTTCAAATTAAATTATTTGACATTTTTGCACTCATATTTTAAGTTGAAGAACGGTAACATATTATCTTATCATCTAAATGCATGGTGGTCCGTCCATCAATTCAAAGTAGGATCGTCATACTAAAACATTAGAATAAAGTATAAATTTGGTAATGTGATTGGGTAATATAAAGGCCAATGTTGATAGTTGTTCATAATAACTAAAAGTTTCATCGGTAAAACCCGTAAATTATTATCGAATTTCCATTACCGATATTTCCGGACAATTTTCTATTACCGATGACTCGAGTTTTGTCTATTTTTTCTAAATATTATAAATAAAAAACGATTTTTGTTGTTAGAAATGTTTCTTTTCTTTCAATGTGAAAATTTGAAAGTTTTTTTAACTGTTAAATAATTTTTTTGTGTATATAAATTATTTTTTAAAAGGTAATTTTGTTAAAATTAATTATATAAAAACAGAAATTATCATTTATGAGTAACAACAAGCAAAGTTTTCTTACTAAAAAAATCTAATCTATTCTATGTACGTTAATAGCCAATCAGGATTAGCTAGTTTAAGTTAAGCTCATCAATCCATTTATGTCATAAGGATAATTATGACATAATTCGAGTCAAATTCCAATCTCACAAAAAAACGCTTAACTATAAACAATTACAGCACAAGTATGGTACATTACCGACAACATTACTGAAGACGGCCGATAAAGATATTAAAGATAATAAATTAGTTCTGATCATACCGACAAGAAGACATTTAGATTCAAGTTGTGGATAATGTTTGAGCATGACAACTCTTTGTAGAAAGAAATATTCGTAAAAAAGATTTATTCTTCATCGAAATATCATCATCTTTGGGGATATGAGGTATCACACCACCAGAACAAAAACGTATATCAAACAGCAGAAGTGACAATATCGTTATCAAACGGTAATGAAGAAGCGAACAGAATCGAGAAACATCTTGTATGTGAAGTATAGAATCATTCGATTGGACATGTACCATATACCCTTTACCGTATAGTGGATGTCAATTAATTAATTAACGATCGTTGCCGACCAGTGGTGGTGTGATCATTCGATTGATATGACAACAAGTCGTACGCAAACATACATTGAGATTACAGAAAGTAGATTTGTCGAAACAGTAGTGGCAAAACCAGCGCACCTTGAACTTCGATAGGCAGGTAAAATGGGACGGACTTGATGTCCAACGTTGACGTCTCATTTCCCCTAATGATTGAGTGGTGTCCACTGCAACAACAACAACAAAAAGGGAACGCCTCCTCTGTTCATATTTTTGGTAAATATGTATGATGAGCAAAATGAAATTAAATAATGAAAAAAATTGTTGTCTATGTGTGTGTGTGTGTGTGTGTGTGTGTGTGTGTGTGGGTAGTAAAAAACGTGGATGACAATTAGAACGACAATTGTTGCTGTCATTGCTACCTGAACGATCAAACTGTCGCGACCAATCTGTCCATTCAAACATTGATCCATCTTTCGAACCATAATTGAATGATGCAAATAACTAACCAATTTGTTGTATCGAACAATAATTCAAACAATGATCAAGCAATGGTCCATGAATTAAAGATGGAAGACGATAAAAGTCAAATATGGAATGACAAGGACAATGAATCGTCGAATTTGACAACCAGTCCTGATTCAATAACTTCATTTCCAGCCAATATAACGGCGTTACCTAATACACAAACAACAACGATACCAACAACCAATAATAATAATTCATCAGCATCTGCATTATTGTCAATGATGCAATCAATGCCATTTTTCATGTTTCCACAATTTGCCGTGGCAGCAGCGGCAGCGGCGGTTGTTGCAAATCGAACCGATAAGAATGATCATTCATCATTGCAAACAAATAATCCAACCATTAATAATCAAACTAATTTTAGTATCGATTCAATACTTGCAAATCATCAATCTCAACGACCATTGAATGAACCAATACGTAACAATCAATTTGAATGGAATGGCCTTCAATGGCATCATCACAACCGAAAAGAATATCATGAACACTTTCCACGTTCAACCATTCATCCATCATCAATACATAATCAAGGTTTCAATGAATCGAATACTCAAATTTATAATTGGATTCATGATCATTGTGAATCGATTCGTGTCAAGAACCATTGTGAACCGGAACATAACAATCATTTTGACACAAAATATTTGGTTAAGAGTTCAACATTATTACCAAAATCGAGTGAAACTTCAATTTCAATGAATCGTAATTCGAATAGCCATTATTCACGACCAATTGTGGACAACAACAATCCGAATGGAACGGGTACGAGTCGACGTAAAACTATTAATCGTGGTCCACGAATTCCGTTCACCACTTCACAAGTAGCTGAACTTGAATCGAAATTCAATGCAACACAATATCTAAGTAGTTTGGAAGTAAGTCAACTAGCACGGCGGTTAGATTTGACGGACAATCGGGTAAGTGAATTGACCTTTATGTTTTCTTATATTTTTTTATATTGTTTCAATGAATTGACAAGTAATAATGGGAAAAATGTAAACTTAAAATATTCGTCAATGTGCTTGCTCAAGGAATCAGTAAGCACAATTTTAGTCCAGTAATAATTGTCGGCACTAGTTCTGTGACTATAATTAGAAGCATTAATAGGCTGTTAAGCACGCGTTTTACATCAATGTGAGACTATGTCCCGTAAAACGGCCAATTTTTTCCCACCAATTAAATCACAACATTTCTATTAATACTAATTAAAAGAATTCGTAACGACTAATCTAAGCAGAGCTTAACAAAAATTGCTAGCTCAATTATGGTTCATCATGATGATGAGAAGACGAAGATCATTAGATGATATCACAAATACATTATAATAAAACAATAATAAAAAATAGGTTTTTCAACAACAATAATGTAATTGAACTGCACGCGACCTATTTGAATATGTAATAAGTAAAATATATTATTTAATCGGATTTAGTAGAATTATGAGATTTAGGTTTATGTCAAAATATATTAGATTCAACAAAAAGTTCGATTCAGACTGCACGAGACTACCAAACCCCCACAAATTATGTTCGCTTTTTTGTGCAATTCAATCAACCATAAATATCGTTCAACATTGGTGAACTATTATTCACAAATCTAAGAACCTTTCATTCATTAGTTTTTTTCATGTGTGATTGATCGGGTGACAACGTCAAAGGATTCGACCTTATGTATTGTCTCGATTTAGCTTAATTTGTTTAAAGTTCACCAATCTCAATTGGCATATATGCCGACATTTGATTTGATGTTGATCAAAATATAAACGGTCAATTGAATCTAATGTGAAACAACATTGAATGACAATTCAAGAAAAAATGGTAAATCATTTGACCTTGTAATCGATCGGTGCCATATACGTGCGCATAGTAGTGGAGGTGGTGTCGATAATCTAAATCTATCTAAAGTAATATGAATGTGTCATGTGACACGATGACAATTTGGGACAAGCACGAAATGAAATGTTTGAAATCAATAATCGATCGAATTGATATCAATAGGAACAAATACAACAACAATTCATCTATGAACTAAACTTATACTCTCTATTGTGGGATACAATAATAAATATATGTTGAGTTATAAGTGGAATCCAATTTTGTGTTTAATTGACCGAGTCTACAGGACAATGCTAACAAAACACAATAGTAGGAATGGTTCAAAGGACCGCGTTCTATATGTGAATGTGAACCAAAAGACAAGGATCCTACCGGGACTTGTTGACAATCTCTCTCTCTCTCTCGTTCTCCGTACCACAATAGATCACAGAAATGAAGGTTCATCGAGATACTAAGAAATAAGCCTATTCAATAAAATTGGAACTCATTTTGTTATAATACAAACATGTGTCTCGTTTTCCATTGCCATTCTATTTTAATAAAATCACTGCAACAAAACTATTTTGAGATTTTCTAATTAAAGTTCAATATGTCAACCAAAAGATAGACAATTACATCTTACCTTTAGATATAACTGTAAAGAATAGTTTGATTTTAGTAAACGTTACATTTATTAATGAAATACAATGATGAATAGCTGATGTAAAGATCAAATCGATTATGTTAGACTGCCGATTTCTAGTGATCATTGAACAAAACATAAAATTTTAATATTAAATGGTGTTTGATGATAACAATTGAATTGTTTCGAGTTGAATCGAATGAGGTCTAAGCATTGGCGTGTCGAATAGTTCTCTACTTCTTTTCATCATCTTTGTCATCATCATCGTCGTGTCCATCGTCATCCTTTTCATCCTTGTCGCCATAACCATCGTCCTTTTTATCCTTCTTGTCGGCTTTGTCATCTTTTTTCCCTTTTCCATGATCGTATCCATCTTTGCCACCGCCATGACCGCCGGTGCCAGTTCCATGTGATCCACCATAAGGTCCATGTCCACCCCCATTTCCGTATGCATGTCCACCATAGCTGCCAGCATAGGGCCCGCCATACCCGCCATACCCGCCACCATGTCCTCCTTTACCCATACCGCCATAATGTCCGGCGTCATGACCATAACCATAACCATGTGGCGAGTGGCCATATCCATAAGCGTCTTCGTGTCCATAGCCTTTATGACCATCGTCGTATCCATAAGCGGAAGCATGTCCATATCCGCCATGTTTGCCACCTCTTCTACCATAGCCATGTGAACGATATCCATGTCCTCCGCCGCCGCCCCCGCCGTGTCCATGTCCGTAGCCGACACCATGGCTACACGATTTTTGGCCCATTGCTTCCATCTGAAGTGTGGTCAACACCATAAACGTAACCAATGTTGATACGCTCATTTCAAAACAGTTAAAACAAATTCTTTTTATTACAATCATGTTCCGCTAAATAAATAGAAGGAAACAAACAAAACACCATAATCATACTAATAAAAAAATGTGGTTTATCATTTCCAATTAATAGAACCTTTTTATACTTTTTTAGACAACTGGGTTAAGTTGAGAAAAAAGAGAAAGCTTAAAATAAAATGTGTTAAAAAAGAGAATAAATGTGAAAGAATTACACAAGAAATAGTAAACAAAAAAATAGTCAATCAAAAACATGTTGGCACATGTTTGTCTCTTTCTTCATGTGTGTGTGATTGCAACCAATTGGTATTTTAACCGAAAGTTCAATGTCATGATGTAAACTTGCTTCAGAATTGACTATTAGATGTAAATTTAAATAAAATATTTGCAATATTTGTGGGGTTAACCATTCAATTCGTCATATCGAAATCGAATGCACAGGACATGTTGACACATTCACAGGCTTGGTTGGATGACATCAAATAATCGAATTAACATAATCACACAATTCTCATGTGGTGCTTCCTGTCTTCCTTCCTAATGATCTTAGTTGGTAGACTTGAGTTGACAATCACAGGTGATAAGTTTTCACTCTAATTCACTTCGTAAAAAGGTGACCTGTTCGTTAATATTTCCATACATATATATATGTATATCTTATCACCCATTGTCATCGCCGTATGTTTCGTTTTCCTCCTAATGGTGAATGATTAATTAATTTAGTCATTGAGTGATGATCGTCTTCGACCGTCTCTCCAGAATGTTTCGGTTTGTTCATGTTGGTTGACCGTTGTGGTGACATGCAGTAATATAATAACACAAATAAAGGAGCGGAAAGTTATGATTGATTAATTAAAGGCGAGAGCCACACAGAACGAAATGAGGGGAGAAACGTTCATTGGATTCATTTGATAAGTTCGTTTAGATGGACATTTGAAAGATGATCCATCAACGGTGACGACGGATGAATGATGTCTTATCGACAAATTACGATGATCCAGAGTTGTGCGCCTCTTCAACGTATCGATGTCTCCGATTTTTTTTTCGTGTGGGACACTACTCGATATATAGCTATAAATATGCCGTGTCAATCTGAAAATGAGCTAATCATTTATGTATATAAAAAAACATTGAGTAATTCATCGTTAAAAAAATCATAAAGATAAGCCATTTGCAATGGAATCATATTGGCAGATAATAATGAACACTGTTTCTTGTTTGGTGGTCATCATCAAGTTACGTTCAAGTTAAACTTTGAATGAATTAAATATTTTCGATTAAATAAACTTGAACACACACACACACACACATTTATATAGATGGAAAGAATCAATTAAAAGAATTTGATGGATGACAAATTGGTTCGGTGTGTGGTCACCGGATTGGCCGATTATTATTGTCATATAACAAATGATGTCGACATTTTATCGTTATCATATTTGATCATTAAACAAAATTTGATTTATGTTACCCTCATCAAATTGTGGTAATATTTATTTATATATATGAAAACAAATATCAAATTAAGTTACGAATTATCATTAAATTGAATCTGCACAAATAAATATTTGTTAACGTATTTTCATTATTCTTCTTAGATTCGTATTTGGTTCCAAAATCGTCGTGCAAGAGAGAAACGAGAACATCGGACAACATCATCCATTAATTCGACAATGGTGGGTAGCTCAAAGTCACCCGATATATCAACCGAACACTTTGACAATGATCAAATGAACAATTCTACTATTAAAGACGATGATCAACATTCTGATCATATGTTTAGATTATAAAACATTATAAAATGTAATCATCCATGTTTATATAAATTTTATTAGTAAACCGAACGACCGATAACAGATGGCGACACTGTGTTGAATTATTTGTTGCTCAAATTCCAAAAAGTTCCATAAAAAACTATATCAAACTATATTTAAATGATTGAACAATTGTACATTTAACTTGTGAAGCTAAACAAACAAACAATTGAATAAATAAACGATGAATTCATTTTTAAAGGAATTGATTGGAACACGAAATGCGGATGGAACGTTGGAACGAAAGGATGGCGATGTCGATCAATCGAGAGAAGAACGGCGGCGACGTCGCCGCCAACGTCGAGCTAATTTGAGTATGTTTCAATCACTCAATACACAAACGCGAACGCTTCGATGGATAATT
This sequence comes from Blomia tropicalis, assembly GCA_029204025.1. NCBI lineage: Eukaryota > Metazoa > Arthropoda > Arachnida > Sarcoptiformes > Echimyopodidae > Blomia > Blomia tropicalis. The sequence goes on along the minus strand of CM055090.1, from coordinate 10,516,036 downwards.
CTTGTTGACTTGTTCCTACTCTCGTTAACATCATTGGAAATCTTTACTAGCGATATACGAGTGGTTTCATTTGGCAAGGCAAAATCAGTCATCGTTGTGATGGTCACAATGATATTGATTGGTATCGGCTTCAATGGTACATACAATTGTGAACCAATTAATGTGCTCATTTGTTCAATCGGTTTCTCACTCTTATGTTTCTATAAATTATTCACTGTAGCATTTAGAGCTGAATTCATTCAATCCTTATGCATTCATATTCCACATTATATTGTTATTGGCTGCGGATTCACTTTTAGTATCACGATGTATTGTCAATAAACATTAAATGAAATTAACATTATTTAAAGTCACAAATTTATTTGATAATTTTTTTTAAAAGAAAGTTGCAATTGTTTTTTAAGTGGCATTTAAATCTTGAACTGATTGACAGTATAATTTTTTTTATAATTAATCAATATTGAAATAATATAAAATCATCGTTTTAGAAAATAACAGTTTCAAGTAGAACATTATAATTTCTTACTTTGTTGTACTTGTTTACAGGCTGAACTATGACATGTTTACATGTATATTTGTTTCAATGATGGTAACGGTTTGTTTCAGTACATAGATGGGAAAAAAATTTTTCGGGAAAAACAGATATGTATGACCATCTGCAAACTAAGTCATCGCTCAACGATACTCTTTACTGTTCCAAGATACTGAGAATGCATTGGTTCGAGTGGGCAGAATGTGAGAAGATCAATATGCAAACCTTTCCTTTTCTTCCTTTTGTACAATCACCATTTTGTGCCATATTATATTATGTAGCCGATAGGTTGGGTAAATATATTTATTGACGATTAATAAATTACAAAACAATGAACAATAATATAAAATGATGATGGTGGAAGACCTATGGAGAGAGACAAAGAGAGATGAGAAAGAGTGGCTGACCGAGACTGAACTTACGAGACATGTGTGTTGAGGCTACGATCAACGGGGCTTTATACAAGCACAACCGTTGTCGCCATCAACCTCACTCACGGTTAGGGTGCCGGTGGCGACAATTATTAGTAAGTTTCGAATACTTAAACAAAGGCCGAAGCTGACTGCTGTTTTCATGCAAAATGGCAGCCATTTTAAACAAGGTATAGGTTGCCGCCTATTGGCAGTTTTCCTAACCAAATTTTTTCAAAAAGTTTTCAATAAAAAATACGGTAATTAGAAGAAATAATTTAATTATCAAACATGATAATACTTTGAGAATAAGGCAATAATAATAATAAAAAATTATCTAATATAAATTAATTTATGTGATAATATAACGTCAATAACTAGATGAAAAAAATCGAAAATGAATTTTTTTTTATAAAATAAAAATGACTTAGATTTCCAAAGAATGGTCGACAAAATATATGTTTATCAATATATTTATCTCAGCCTGTGGATAATGAGGGTGGGAAAAAAAGACAAAATGGTTGATTGTGAATGATTACATTTTTTGAAAATATAATAATAATGGCAATATATAAGGGCAAAATTCTAGTAATAGTAGTAGTTGACTATAATGCACACAAAGACACGTTGATGATATATTACGTGCATAGGTGACAAATGAAAGTTCATGTGGGCTTGTGAAGGCAATTCATGACAAGATGATACTTTATTCCATTATATATACATTCATTCATGGTGGCTCCGATCGTTACAATATACATTTGATTAGAATGATGATGAGATCCATTTGAAAATGGTGTACAATTTCGACCATTAATGGTTGGCTACATCAGAACTCATTTCATGATGATCAGAATCATTATTGTTCAGATCATTTTTGGTTTCAGTTCCATCAACATTGGGTCGTTCAAGAGCGACTTGAGCCTGTTGTTTCAGTCCGGAGAGCATCTCTTGAAATTCAAGTAATTGGCCCATAAAATTGAAATTCGGTGATATGATTGGTCTTTTCGATTTGACAAACTTGTATGCATCAACCAAATTCCAGGTTCGATGACGCATTAGATATGCGATTGTAATCGTAGCCGAACGGGATATTCCAGCTTGACAATGTACCAAAACACGTTGGCCACGTTGACGGGCTTCATCTAAAATAAATAAAAAAAAAACAAATTAGACAAAAGTAATTATCAAGAGATTCATTAACACTGTTTCGTATTTTCAATGATTCTAGCAACTAAATTTATGAATATTAATCAACCAACACATTGACCCGTTGGTACTCAACAATAATAGAACGATGAACGAAATGAAAAATGGTTCACAACAGAAGTTGAAATTATAATTAAAAGTGGCCATTTGAATGTACCAAAACAATGGCACAAGCTGTTACCCTGTCAAGTGCATTTGCCTATGTTCCTGTTCATCTGTTCCCAATGGATGAAGTTGATGTTGGTGTGAGGATTCAACCGCGTAAAGTAAACAAAACGGACCATCGATAATGCGAAGCGATTTGCCATCATTCGCATCTGTTACTAAAATAAAGTGCATACACTCATAAACTATAATGGCCACTTGAGATGATCTATATTTTTAATCACCTTTTAAAATTTGGAATAAAAACTTGAATAATTTGGTACAATTTAAATGAAGAATCTATTTGATTAAAATTATCCATAAAACGTAATGATTTGAGTATTGTAAAAGTGAAAAACAAAGATACATAGTGAGAGAGTGAGTTATGTAAGCATGAATCATCGTGAAACGTTGGCTGCAACGACCTTTGACCTAACCGACAATCCGTGATGTGTGCAATGAAATAAACAGTGTCACCATCATCATCATCATCATGAATTGAATGGTGGCGGGTGCAATGAATCATCAAACAAATGCAGGTGAATCACGTTGCAATTGGGTAACCTGCGCCATCATCAACGACAAGGATATTTGATCAAGGCACACACACACACACACACACACACACTCACGCAAACTTTGGGAACACACATGTCTCTCATGGCGATTGATTGCACCCGGCGGCGGTCACCCAATGAGTCATTGAGTTGGCGACCTCTGCCATAGACACACACACACACACACGCACACACTTAATGTAGCACATCATTTTGGTGGGTCACAATTCATATGGTCTCAATCACGACGGTCACATGAACGGACCTAGCAGTGAAGTGAAGCAAACAAACCGGGCCCATTGTATTGGTATTAGCTCAATGTTCAACGGACACGGCAGAAGGGTCTGCAGAGTGGAGAATGAGGAATTGAACATGAAGCATTTGTAATTGTGATTACGCGCAATGAGCCACAGAGACAGATGGAACACGTGCGCAACGCGTATTATGGGACAGGGTGACACACACTTACTTACTCATTCACTCATTCATACCGCGCATGACTCACCCGATTTCGGTTGCCGGATGAGAAGCGAGTCACCAATCAATTGGGCCCCGAACGTTTATGTCTAGACTCTAAACAATAGGACTCTGAGTAAAAGGAAACGAATGTGGTCACAGAGACACAGACAATAGAACCAAAATCTATTTTCGATGACGAATGACGTCACGGAACTGTAATGAGTAACGATCGATTGACTCATTGTCCAATCGCTATAACTACTATAACCTACACACACACATTCATGCTGATAGATAAACAATAGTAAATAAAATAAAATTACCTATAAATTGAAAAGCTTCTTCAAAATACTGTTTCAAATTTTGTTGATAATTATCTGATGCGGGAAGCCATTTATATTTGCGATTAGTCACACGTGACCATGTAGACGACAATGACGACGACGACGACTTGTTGGTTGTATCACAGAGATTGTCAAAGGCATTATCGCACGAATCGGCTTGTGGTATCGAGAATGATGGAATAACATTACGTGAATCAACTGAATTGGTGTACACCATTGATGTAGTCGAATCGTCGGTTATCATCGGACTAGTTGCGCCATCATCATTTGCTGAAACGGGCGATGATGGGATTGAAGTTGGTGGTGACAAGTTGGTTGATGGATTCGGTTTGGCGGTTACATTCAACACATATTGTATGTCGAGATCGTGCAATCGACTCTCATCGGTTGCATCACGTTCATTGCCAAGGTATAGGAACGGTAATATTGGGGTGGCATTAGCCTCACGAACGGCACGATCCTCTTCATCATCATCGTCGCCTGCACCACAACCAACAGGACTACTATCATCTATCATTGACATTTGTTGGCTGTTGGCAAAACATAACGATGATGTCGACGAACACGAAGACGACGACGAACAAAGTGAGATACATGAATTGGGAGAGAATGACGATTCGGTACCAGACGATCCAGACGACGAACCGCAACACGCCGCACACAGACACTTTGGACTAGACGAGAGTAGTTGATGGGAACAACTTGTTTCGATATGAGCTGAAAATGGTCTCAATTTTAACATGAATCGATTGGTGCCCACATTGTCCGACATTGCTGCCGATGCTGATGATGGTGACGGTACATGATTGGTAAATAATTTTTGGTTATTTGATGATATTTGACACGATTTACTAACAGGTGAAAGCTAAATTTTAAAAAAAATTTATTATCTTGAAATACAAAATGATTATATATTAGCACTTACCGATTTGCGAAATCGCATAAAATTTGGATTTCCAATATGATTTTCGATTGGTCTTAAACCATGATTTGAATTTTGATTATGATGATGATGTTTGCTAAGCTCGCTAGAGTTACTTGTGGTCGGCGATGTGACCATCAATTCGGGAACATTTGTGCCAGTTGTTGTCGTCGTCGTCGTTGTTGTCGATTGATTGTTGTTGCCGAAATGTAACGAAAATTTCCGATATTGCTTGGCACTTTCAATGTCTAACTTGAGATGTAATTTATGGCGCCGATGTAACCGACGATGTACGATACTTTGATGATGTCCATTGCCATTGGTTTGAGTAGAATGACATTCTGTCGATACATTCATTGTGGTATCATGAGATGTTGTTGTACCCGATGTTGTCGTCTCATTATTATCATCCGAAGATGTTGAATCCATCAAATTTGATTCATTCACTCGCATTACTTGTGGATTGAATGATGTTTGTGTGAATGACGAATCGGCGCACAGGTTAACGACATCGACGGCAGACATTTTCACTTCGTTCGAATCGATTGATTTTATAATTGTCTTCAACTGTAACGTCCGTTCGTTCGTTTAAAATATGGAATACTTCTAAGAAAACAAAATGTATAAATGTAAGATGAAATTAATGAAGAAAGAAAAATATGGATTTAATTGAGTAAAAGAATATTCCAAAATGAAAGAATTCAATAAAATTTTTCCACAATTCGACGTTCTAGTCACATGTGGTGATGTTGTTAAGTGTCGAACAGAGACTGAACTCCGAATTGGCTCCCACAATGTTGTTTATATATCGCTATATATTGCATTAATACGTATGCATGGTGTGCGATCATGTTGACACATTCATTGCCACTACCCAAAGAGTGGTACTTTTAAACAGACGGCGGCAATGATCCAATGAGAGAGAGAGAGAGAGTGAATGTTTGCATGCTTATGTGTGTGTGTATGGGAGAGTGTGAGGCACTAGCAAAGAACGGGAGAGAGATAGAGTATATGTCCGACAGTACACTAGGATTCTGGTACATTTTCGATCGACAATATAATATAGCAATAATTCTGTATAGTCAATTAGTCAGTGGTCCTCCCAATTAACACCATTGAACATGATTTTCTTGTGGTAACAAGTCGCAATCTTAAAATTGTCAACCAAGGAATGAATGGATTAATTTTTGGTAGTATGAACCAACCAAACCTAACCTACCAAAAAAAATCCTAATGACATTGCTATTATATTGATTGAAGTGTTGGATACTCATCACAAATTGAATGAGAGAGAGAGAGAGAGAGAGAGAGAGAGAGAGAGAGAGAGAGAGAACGAATGAATCATCAATGTGGCATTGCCATGCATACCCAATGATGATATAGCAAGGATGATAAGAGGTCTAATATTATATACACGCCATATGTACAATAAATGTATAATGTCATACATACACAGGCGAGTATTACCGAGCATATCATCATTGACTATATCGAACAGCCAGATCACACCAGAAAAATCCTTATTTCATTGCCTCACTCACCCACTCAACCAACCAAACAAAATTGAACAGTCTTTCACCAAAAATGTTTGACGTGTTCAATTGAACATGTCTTATCAATGCTCAAACATATATTTATATATATTTGAATTCATCATCAATAAAGACAACATTTAGAAAATGATTAATTCAATACTCACGAGATGATCAGAGAATGTATTGAGGATGTACGATGTCGACCACAACAACAAACAATGAATTGATTTAAACTTTTTTTTTCACTTATACATTTCTATTTGAATTCAGGCATGAATCATTCGTTAACCTACTACATACACACACACACAATATGCCACAAGGTTCGATGACTGTAATGATGACAATGATACACAATTGAATAAAGATGTTTATAAAAGAATAGTAAGCATTAAATTGAAATAGGTTCCTGCTTCCTTATGAGTCATACGTTTAGAATGAGTATAACACGTAAAGGTGCGAATCGATCGACTTTTGTAAAGTGGACGAACAAATAGTTGGTAGGGGAGACGGTAAAGGTGCCGTGTTGTGTGTATGTGTGAGTGTGTTGTACCAACCACAAACCAACGAGAACTGACTCAGACTTCTTGTTTCAGGAATGAACTGGAGTATAATGAAAGGAATAGGAGCAGGAAGAGAATGGGAAGGAGAGATTCTGTGTGTGTGTGTGTGTGTGTGTGTGTGTGTGTTGCGCCCAGCGACCAGAAACGTTTCCTGGATCGATGAGTGTGTTCGTGATACAAGCAAACATTGTTCGTCCCTATGATGATTAAGCCCTAAAACTGAGAGAATCGACTACGACGATGACGACGATTGAGCGGGCGCGCGGGCGTCTATATAGAGGAATGCTCGATGACTCGTTTCGAGCGGCACCCGACTCGATGAGCAATCGTTTTGGTCAAACTCGCTCCCAATGTACATGAACTGAATGATGGTGGCTTATGTCAATGCACCCCTAAAATAATTCTAACAGAATCGAAGCTTATATCGATGACGTATGTGTGTGTGTGAAGCGGTCTTAACGAGAACCGCACCACACACACACACACACACACACCTATACTTTATCTAGGACCGTGTCCAACCAGGACCAAGTTTACATGCGCCGTTTATTATTGACCAAGGTTTCGTAAAACAAAAACCGTGAAACATACACAAACACAATGGATTATAAATGGTGTTGCAACAAAATACTGGGAAAATGGGAACGCCTGTTTCGTGTTTTACTTTTAAACGATCGAATGTGCAATGAGGGATTGATGTCAATTGTGTCCAAATTAGATCAAAACGAACGCCAACACGCTGTTATTATTGGACCAATGCCCACTCGAATCTTCAAACTTGAAATGTTCAATTGGACCAATGGCCACTTGAACACTCACTCACAAATGTGTTCGAGTGGTGCTCGGATTTAATCCAATCATAAATAGTGCTTGTCCAGATTATTCAGGCTCACACACACACACACACACATAATTCATATTTGTAATGCAACATTCACGAATGGTAACATGATCTATTGTAGCAAGCAACCATAGCAGACCTAGAACAACGAACCTAGATTGCGTTAGGTTCTGTACAAATATATTATATATCAAATGACGGTGACGTTGTGTAGACAAAACCAAACAACCAAGAATGAACAATCATTAATCATGCGCATTCTTTTTTTTCTGTTAATGTCTGGAAATGGTGGGAACGAGAATCAGAACCAGACATTTACAGTTACAACTCAATTCAAAAGAATATGATGACCAATTTTAGCAAAAAAAACTGATAAGGCAAAGGACAATTATCAAACAAAATGAATTTAGTTAAATGATATTGTGTAAATGAGATATAGGGGGTGGATCATCAACTCTAGATGAATCATCGTTCTCATTCACATCTCCTCGCGTCATTTGAACATCCTTCTTTGAACGATCGTCCATTTCCTATTTGTCCCCCCTGCAACATCCTTCTCTCTCTCCCTCTCTCTCTCCCTTCGTTTGATAGATGTCGATTACGTTCGAACAGGAAAGAAAAGGCTCTTGTGGAAAGCAACGTTTAACAATTCGCCATCGTTTACACAATCATTTTTAACACATTTTTTTCGTTTGAAAGGAAATTAGCACACAACACTTGCAACGTTGAAGGGTCTCGTCGTGAAACAATGTTATAGTGAAAGAAGATGGTTATTAACACACATGTTCACACAGAATACTTGTGCAAGCGTGTGTGTGTGTGTGGACACCAAAAATAGCCAAAACAAAAAAAAACGTAAAAATGAAATTGGTGCAACACCCAATAATAGCAAGACGTGAGATAGAAAAGAATAACAATCATGCAAAGGGTGATTCCATTAAAATGTCACAAATAAGGTGAACAACACAAGAGAATAAATGCAATTACCGAATGTCGAAACGTCGATTCAGAATAATAATGAAGATGGTAGATGAGTGGTGAATGATGGTCAAATGTATCAAAGAAAATATCACAATAAATGTCCCATTGTAAAAATGTCAATAAGACGAATGGGCATCGATGGCTACGATGGTCGACCATATGACGACGAATTGTGCGACGATGGACGACAATTGAATACAACTAAAAAGTCGTACAGTGTATAACTGTGTGTGTGACCGTGTGCGTGTTGTACATGTGCACATTGAAACTCACTCAAAGATACATAGATATGACACAGATCACCTGTGAGCCAATGAAGCCAAGATAGTACCGGCGAGTTGTCCAGACAACTGCTACTACACCATAAGTTTACCACTCATACAAAAAGCTATCGATGATGACTCATCCAGCTTGATGACGACGCTTGTTGGCGGCGAGACAGACTGTCTCTCGCCAGGTAACACCATTCCACTATGGAAATGAAGGCTACCATTGGAAAAGAGCGAAAAAGTGAGAGAGAGAGAATGTGTAAATGTGAGCCACGAATCAGGGTCAATGTATTAGCAATTTTATGTTCAAATTGGCCATTGGTAACGGGGTTCATATATGACGGCGTGTTATTTAATTCGATCAATTAGAATTGAAAAAAATAATAATTTGATATCCTATATTTCAAACATTTCCAACCATATGATGAACATTAATCAAATTGACATTGAACCTTGTGATCGATGGATCTACTCCAATTGAAGATTGAACAAACACACAAAGAGTGAAGAGACTGTCCTTTCGGACATTGGCTCCAATGAGTCACTATACTGCACTGTTTAACTTGGAATTGTACGTACACATAGATTGCTCATAGATTGTTGTTATCGAGATTATATAAGTTTATGATTGAACAAAAACAATGATCAAATGTTCTATTACAATAAAGAACTCTAAATTGGCCACTATTATTGCTGTCGACGCTGTTAAACGGGAAATAACCAGTTTGATGATGCCGATTGCATTCCATGCAAAGGGGAGTTTTCCTAGACACAAACGACCTTATTGACAATCTTCCTTATGACAAATATATTAAAAATATCAATATGAAACAAAAAATTGTCAATGCCAATTGACGTAGATCTACATTTTCAATTGATGGTCAATTGTCATCTCTCGCTTTCACTTTTTATTTGCACAATTCAATTGATCTCCATTTTTGGGCTATTCCAATTATTATGATGTACAATGAGAGAAAGTGATGCTAAATATAAGTTGTGCAGAAGAATGCATTCACTAAACAAACAAAAAATAGCAAACTTGGAATAACATTTTCAACGGGTACAGTCATCTTGATCATGAGACACACGATCCTGATATAAACTATATTTAGTTCACTTAAAAGGCGACACAAAACTGAACTTGAAATAGATTCAAACTTGCAAAAAATAGAAACAACAAAACCCGGCAAAATATGTAATATTCTTGGTTTTATTTCATTTAACTTGTAAAACTTGTAATTATTGTAAATGTTTAAGAATGGAACTTACTTTTTTAAATAAATCTTAATGATGGCAATAAAACGGCTTACTTGAACAGTCTTATGACAATGGTTAACAATAAAGAAGCCTTAACAATATTTATAACTAATCATTTCAACTCAATGACGATGATTACAAATATTTATATGCAGGTAAATATTAATATATGTAATGATGAGGTTCCATCGGTGATAAATGTAACTTTTCCCTTATCATTTGACACCAAATATTTTTGTATGGCAATTTGCATTTTGATTACATTGGCGTTAACGTATTTTAAAGATATGAATTCAACAACAAATATATCGAAATGTCACTAATATTTGTTGTATATAATTTACTATATTTAATGCAATATTGATAAGCATAGTGAGTTGTTCAATATATAAATTTGAGAGGCCAGTGTATACACACGAATAAACTCTTCAAACTCACCAAGATCTTAAATAAACGTCTTACTTCTGATAAGACTATTTGTACAATTTATTCTTAAATAAACAGTAAAACTTTTGGATAAAGTTGGACAAAACAAACAAAAAAAAATTGTAATCATTGATGATTCAGGTAGTTGAAGAAAATATAAAAAAGAATACAATTGTATGGAATGGAGTCTGTCACAAATACAATAGAAGATTACGTAAACACAAGAATGAAAATTTTTGGCCCTGAATCACACACACACACACACACACACACACAATTAATTGATGTTGAAATTGACGGTGTATACATCGAATACTTCGAAGAAGAAAATGTACATAAATTGTACAGTCGGTAAACGTGAGCATGCGTCGTCACAATTCTCGATGACATTGCACAACCAAAATGGTAAATGACATTGTGTGAGAACATTCCATAAATTCACCAACAACATTGATGGAGGTCATATGGCGACGAATGACACTGCAACACCGAATCGGGCTCCCATATCAAATTATTACAATCCACAAATTGCATTCACCACCCGGCATCGACGCTATTTTAAGACAACGTTGATTATTCTTTTCTTTTCTACTACTCGAGGCCAATAGGCAATGGAGCATGTGTAGATGTGACAAATGGAGACTAGGAAAATAGAGGAAAACAGATTGACATGAAAAAAAGCTTGCTTTTGCTTGTGTCTATGTCATGAAGAGCTCCATTTACGGATAGTCAAATCGACATATATATTTTTTTGATGATCATGATTCATGTTCATGATCGTGATCAGTTAGATACAACATCAACATCAACACCAAACAAACTTACACACACACACACATATGCCACGAATCCAATTGACAATTGACACCAAATGGAGAATGTATGAGTCACATCTACATTCATTTGTTTGATTGTTATTACAATATAGATATAAACATCGACAAAAAAACATGAAAACAAATGTTTTGATCAAAACCTAAAGTGCGTCGACCGAATATACACAAAAAAACGGAATTCAAAAAGCAATCAAATTAGCCAGTTAATTTGAAAGGAACTTACATTCTTAAATCTATAACATTAGTGTGCGCATTGGAAAATACTGTCGATCAAGTCAACAAGTCTTGACGTCATAATTATATATATTGTCTTCTTTATTATATGAGGATACACTAGAACAAGGCTGGCAAATTGTTTTCATGCGCGTGTGTAGAATGGAAACTGAGAGAAAGAGAGATCATTGGTGAATCATCAGCCCATGTTGATGATGTAGATGTATAGAGAGTAATAATCTTTCCAATGAAAAAAAAGTAATGCAACTTTCCCGATATATAATGAATGGATGATAATTATACAGCTATATCGACATAAGAATTATCAACATCCATTAAACAATTAAATAGATTGTCCTCAAATGGATAGATTGCGCACGAGTGACAATAATAAAGTATTGTTGAATGGTTAATGGTGACCATTACACCTGAGAGAAGCCAGTTTCTCAATTCATATATGAATGAATCACCATAAATTTGTATGTAATCAACACATTCCTTCATCAATTCTTCTTTTTCTATGAATTCATCAAATAAAATTGTTTCTATAATGAACCAAACATTCCTCCAATATGACTAAGTAAAAGAATCTAATAATGAAAATTCTAAACATTCCATAGTCTTAATCAAATGATGAAAATATGTTCTCATTGCTGTTGCCTGCAAGGGTTCAGATAACGGGTTTCATCCGATTAAGAACCATTCCACCATGAAAACGCAAAAAGAGTTACACAATGTAAAAAAAGTAAATTGAATGAACAAAACTCAACAAATTCTATAATTCAGAAACTATATTCTTTCCCCCTTCCTTACCAATAATTCCATCTATTCACTGAACCGATAAAAGTGTTATAACATTTTTTTTAATAATTCAGAAAAGAATCTATTCAATTTGCGTTTGAAAATTGAACATTTGATGTTATGTGAGCGGAAAGTAATATAAATGGAATAATCCATTATGTGAACCACCACATAAGATGGGAAGACAATTTAGGAAACCAATGAATTTAAATGAATGGTTCTGATTCGACCAAGTTTTATTTGTAAGCGCGGTTTGTGTCACTAAGCAAATATTGACACACAATGAAATGCATCGGAACTAGGTCTCCGATTTAACGTTGTCGATTCTCACAATGTAAATAGTCAGAGAATATACCATAAAACTCTCTTTTACAATTTGTTTCATTTGAGAATCTATTTTTAATTTTGGTTCGCTATAAACTTGCCATAAGATTTGATCATTTGTGGGTAGTTCCAAAATATATTCGGTTCAATTCAAGCTAATTTGGTAGAGGAAACTATATAGATTGAGTTCAGAACATAAAGGATGGACTTTGGAACTCAATTAAATTAACTTTATTTAATTACAATGACCATAAAATCACTAGTTTTGTCTTATAGTTGCCTCAATTTGACCAAATTTCACAGAATCGTAATTGTTAATCAAATTAGTGAACAAAGTGAATAATAATGCTCAAACGTTAGCAAAGCAACGAGACATTTCAATTCTCAGTGCGATAATAATTTATTATTATAATTGCTACATTTGTATATATACTATTGTTTTTCAAATATTGATCAAGGCCAAATTCAAACATACACAGGGTGAGAAAAGTTACGTTAGTTGATTCATGATTATTATATTTATTAATACATTCATTCATTTATTCATTAATTAACCACAATTGGCTTACATATGGTTTGGTTTGGTTTGGTTCGGATTGGCTTGTCAAACATCAAGTTAAAAGATGAGGAAACACCACAACGACAGATGATGCATTCAAATTGATTGCATCTCGAAAACCTAACGCACATCTGATCCCTGCCATAACACGGCAGGGGAACATTTGAAGCATTTCTTGTTTTTGGGTTACCAAACCTATTTCCGATTGAACCGGAAACCGCGCATCTACCGCTCGAACGAGAACCTATAGTAGAGTAAGAGTATACTGAAAACATGAACTATATTACGGTGGTAGATGGAAAAGAGTCGACGATGCATGCCGAATCAGCGAACATGGTATGAAGCCGATAACACTGGTTAGCAAACAATACGAATAGAAGTGATTTTTTCACATAAATGTGACCCCGGAGAGAGAGAGGCATAGAGATAGAAAGAGATAGATCCATCGGTGAAGAATGTTTGTGTGCTGTTGACATGTTCGGTCGACGATGAAAGCACTTTGCAATGGTACTCGATTTAAAGGTCGATGAATAGATTTGAGCCGTTCGAAAGGATGTCTTTCTCTCTTTCTATCGGCTATCGTTCGGTAAATTGGATTGCCAAGGCCAACAAGATGGGTGCGATAGACAAAGGCCAACAAACAAAATGGAGCCACGTGTCGGTGTCAATCAATAAAGCCATCCTATAGCCAAACTATAGTGCTTTTCTTGCCAAGTTTTCCGACAAAGCCCGAAGTATAGACCCCCTGAAATGGATCATTGTCCTCCTATGTGAACATTGTCAATTTGAGACAAAACCAATTGGTTTTTGTATACATGGCCAACGAACGCCATTGGTAATTGGTGGTCGACTAATTGAAGTGATATCGATTGCACACACACTCGCATGGTTGATCAATGTTCATGTCCATGGAAACAAATCTAGTGAAAGAATGGCAAACTATAAATCACATTTTGTTGGAAAAAAATGTTCATTTATTTGCTAATAATATGTTTGATCATTTTAATCAATTTACATATGAGATTTCAATTGTAACTGTTTGATTGGATACAAAATACAAACAGATTAAATTGAAACATCAAACATATAATTGCTAAGTTATCAAACTAAATTTTCCTTCAAAATAATATAATAAATTAAATTAATACAATACGGTTCCATTATATTGTTGAGTTCAATTGTATCATTTAATTTATACCAGAATAGAAGAGATCAACCAGATCAATTTGTGCTGAACGATTCTGCATTATAATTTTTGCCAAACATAATGAAACAACTATGAAATAAAATGCCGGAAGACATAAATGGAGAATCGTTCGTTCAATGGAAACTAAATCAAATGGAAAAGTACTTTGAATGAATCATCAATGTTGTTCATTTAAAGAGAAAAATTCTGGTTCCAGACGGTTGTGTGGGCACGTTTCACGTCTTTGTTTAGGATATAACATTAAATGCTTTAGGCATTTAGATGCATATAAACCCACGACCTTAAAACGAAGTAAGCAATAAAATGTAGGGGCAAAAATATTAATGAAATGAATAGCCTCTAGTAAGGATAATTTGTTGGACAATAGAATGGACAAGCCTATTTAGTTATATCACATGAAATGACATGAAGGAAACTTTTTACTGGAAAATCCAGTCAATCTCTGCACCGGAAATTTGTTGCAAATATTCATAAAATTAGTTGTGTTAAAAAGTTTGGTTTCGATCAATTCAATTTGATGAGGTTGATGAATCGTATTGTGCGCATTGTGTTGTTGAATTGGATTCATTCGCCAACATTTGTGCCTGATCGGCTAATTCCCAATGTTACAATTGGATTGGTGAACACACACACATTCACACTGACACTCACGACAGCAATGGCGCATAATGCTGACCGATTTAATTTAATTTATAACGGTGAGTAGAATGAAAAGAGAGTGAACGAGAGAGTAGACAAACATAGCTTCAATTTCCAATGGAATAATGGTTCCGCATCAAAGAGTCTTCAAACATTCAACTATTCAATCGTCACATCTGTTCATGTGCATTCATTTCAAAGTATTTCTCACCAATTCGACCGGGTTAAGACTATTGAGACTATGACATGACAAGAATTTGTCTCTGGCTTAAGAAACGCCAATAAAGGAACGGAATTTGAACCAAAGCCCACCATCATGTAGAATGTTGTCATTGTTTCCATGGATTAACTATTATTTGAAAGGGACCTAGCTTATAAGCTATGACAGTTGTCCTTAGCTTTGTGTGTCAATCACCTCACCCATTGCATCCTGTATGAACGTGTACGGGACACAAACATGTCTCATTTTCACACCACAAGCGAATCGGAACAAAATTTGGGCAAACATGTCGGACCGTTCCACTTGGAACATGACAAAAGGTTCAAACATTGACGAGCTATAGCTTACTCAAACAATGGGCAATGTTTAATTTAATTAGAAAATGTGTAGACGAGGACAGAACCTACGTCAGAACCTAAGTTGTATTGTTGAGTGAACATTTGGTTTCACTCACTATTCTTGTGTCGGTATTATTTTATGGTCACACTATCACAACATTAGAGTGACGCGTTCGTGAATCGAGTCACCACTTGTGAAAACTAGAGCAGCTGCCATTGATGAAACATGTCGTCCAATTGAAGCATTTGAATGAAACCAAATGATGAGTCAGTATAGGTTTGCATCCGTGTGGCGCGACACATGCAAAAATAAAATATAAAGATTCTTCAAGTGTTAGATACTTAATGATATTGAAACTAGTTGTAAAGCAAACAACATATATTTGAATAGAAAATAATTCATCACTTTTCAATTGAATAAAGAATGATCCCGCCCTCAAACCGTACAAAATGGAGGCACGAACAAAACATGCTAGCGATGATCAAAATGTCCCAAATGAATCGAACGGAAACTGCCTGTCTAAATGTAATGTACCGATAATGAATGTGATAATACAGTAGTGGCTACTACTACTACTGCTACCAATGAGATAATGGAACCTATGTCATTGCATTGAGGTTGTGGATAACTCGCTCGTTCCCTTGCTCGCTCATTCGGTCGTTTGGTACTAGATCTAGAGATCGAACAGGACTGATTCACTGCAAGGCATATTACGTTACCTAAAGGTGCCACTGGGAATAGATTGGCAACTGGATGGAACGATGCACACAATGAGCAAAACTCCATTTAGATTTCAAACTCTAATGGAACCATGAGAGGAAACAAATTGACCATCGAAAACAAAACCGTTCTATTTTGAACAAGAGCAGTGCTCTTGGTTTGCATCAAACCCAAAGTAAACTTTAATGTAAAGTGTGGGCTTGAGCACAATAATTTGCACGTACTCCATAGAGAGGGTGTCAGGGCCGCAATCTATAATTTGTTCCACGTTCCATCTACATTAGATCCATTTGGTTCAAGTGTATGTTTGTGTGTGTGGGGGAGGGGAGGGGGAGCTGATAGATGAAAGTAAATCACTGCCATGTGACAAGCAAATCTAGAGTTCTTTGAAGAATTTCTCTAATATATGAAGACAAGCGGGCCAAAGAGCAGAGTGCTTACAATCAAATCGTTATTAAAAGGCAATTTATTATCGCATTAGTCGACCAGTACAAAAGAACCATTCTATTCCGTCGAGGCTTGGTCCAAAAAATCGGAAAATAAAGAACTGGACCATTATGAGAGATTATTGGCCATCGTAACATAAGAGTGTCGAAATTAATTTCATAAATATATAAACTAGATATTTGATCCCATTTGTCATTTGTCTATAAAGTTCAATTTGATCAATGAATTGTTTCATATTTTTTTCCGTTCCTATAAAGAGGAATACAATTATTTAGAAAGAGCATAAAAAATCAAATCATCACTAATCAAATAAAATGTATAACAAAAAAGAATTCAATGAATCATCGTTCACAATGCACTTTACCGGAAACAATCTAAGCCTAAGGCTAGCAACATTCCATAAAGTAGAAATAGATTCACTCCAATAACAACAGTAGGATAAAGTTTAATAAAAGTCTTGTTATCTAAAAGGAATTGATGCTGATTTCCTTTCTTTAGGCTACATTATATAACAAATAAATAATAAAAATGTCTATTTTGTTATGAGTCATTCATTCATTGTGAAACATATAACACAACTGTAAAATGTTCAATAATAATAATCAAACAATGGAGAATTATTGCCATTCAAGCAGGTGCCGGTAGTGTCTATTGCATCTATTTCAATATAAATTTGTAATAAAAAGTGTCGTGTGTCGATCAATAATAATTGGTGTATGGAGAAACAGCTTTTGGAGTGGAGTAAGTTCCTGCCATTCCAGACAAAATTGAGAATCCAATTGAGATCAATTCAAGTTCAATGTGACAAATCAGATTGGTGTCTCTCATTCTATATAAATTAGTTGGTTAGTGATTGTTGGTTGGTTGGCCATCTCCGTTCATTGAATCGGGCACCCAACTCTCGATTATTCTCGGTTTTTTTCGAACAGATTGCTAACGTGTGTGTGTGTGTGTCTGCTACTGACTGAATACGATTGTGATGAATCAAATAACGAAGTGGGTTGGCAAAAATGTGAGTCAGTCATCCACTGAACGAGTGAGCTAGTGAGTGAGTGAGTGAGTGAATGTGCCATTTGCACAATCGTGGATGACTGCGTGGATGATTCAATTAGAATCGGATGCTACTGATGTTGTGAATGCAAACCGATCGGCCGTTCTCCAGCATGGATGGATCCGATGGACAATGATTGTGTGAGAAGACTATATGCGCGCGTTGACAAGTCACATTTTTGGAATGAACGTTAGGGTAACGACCAGTGAATGACTAATACACTCCACACAAGACTATGACACATCGAACGGGGAGAAATGCTATACTGTCACATTGTTGCCCATTTCCTTTTGCTCATTCCAACCATAAAGTGCAATGGTCTTACAGTACCAACAATATTGATTGCACCACAATTTGATCATTATACCATTCGTTGTTATTGTTTCGTTTCCATACGATCATGATTAGATCATTGTGTGGCTAATAATGCACATTGCTGATGACCAGTAACGTATCCACCGTTTTCCTAATGAACTGATCTTGTGATCTTGTATTGAGGAGAAAAGGCATTGAACACAATTTGTTTGCAAATGATGCTTGTCATGTGGATGCAATTCCATTTATTCGCATGCATTAAACACGACTAGACACGGTTGTCATCGGCAGTAGATGTCATTGTTTTGCTTGTTAGCTTCGATCAGAACCCGAGCCAAAAGAAAAATCCTCCCATTCTCAATTCGAATGAATCATCATTCAAAAGTTGGTTACCAACCTCCATTTAGGTCGAGTGATCAATATTGATCATGTGCGCATCTCATCTTTCATAAAAATCAATCATTTATGAGATTCGGTAACATTCATGAGTGGATCAACACAAATTCATTTTGTAACATTTAAGCATTAATGTATCACGATTGAATGAACACCATTAAGTAATTAGTGAAAAACTTTTCTCAAAAAGTTGTGTCGAAGTGCACTGTATTTAACGAATTATTTTTAACTAAGTTAAAGTTCCCATTTGCATTTGGATGATCATTTTTAATTTTTCTTCTTATTAAATTCAAAACGTCATTTGGTGTAACTACATTAAATGCATCTTGAATTTGATCCATTATAACAACCTTATTATGACGAGGGTCGCCAGGTCATATGCATCTAGCAAAAGATAAGAGCGAATAAAGTTTCAATGGAACAAAGTAATTTCCGAGTCCTAATGCGGATTTAGGAGATTTTACCCAGAATGCATACAAATTATAGTGAACATAGATTATAAGCAAACACAACTCACAACAAAGTTTGACAATCAGATTGGCTGGTATCTTCGTGTTAGTTGGATGCAAACATTATGTGTGTGTGTGTTTGTGTGTGAAGCTGATTTGTTCATTCGTCCCTTTCATTCGCTTTATGTGAGTGTGTTTTGTGTCCACGTGCCGAGTGACGAGCTCGTTAGTGTTATCATCAAAACAGCCGACTTAGTTGATCCGATCATGTTGGTACCGATCGATCGAGTGCACAATTTCTACAAATTGCTAATGACATCACTACACACGTTCTCTTGTATGGCATGACATATCCTAATAGGTCACTGGACTTCTTATCTTAGATAAGACATGTCGAATGAGAAGCCATTCGACCAAAAGTTGACGATTGTTAGGAATTGAATTAATCATTCAACCCGAAACAGTTAAAAGTGAAGCTACAGTAAAATCCCGATAATTCGTTTTTTTCTGTAATTTTGAATCATTTTGGTAGAACAAAATTTTATAATCATTAGAACTGGTTAAGTATAAATTGGTAATAAAACATGACAAAATATATTGATAACGATAGATAAAGCAAGATTTGGTTATTTGGCTTTTTTGACTTAACCAAGTATCGATAGTGTGCAAGTTTCGATTAGTTATGAATGACGAACATTTTGGCAATTGTCATCATAGCAACGAATTTGTTGCTTGGAAATGTTTCGTAGATGTTATTAATAATTTTTTTTGGGAAACATCGTTCAAACAACTATAAAGAGTTGATTCAAAAGATGCTAAAACCATTCAATGAACGTTAGATGAACTTAAAAATTCATTTTATGGAAAGTCATCTTAATAAGTTTCCGACTGATATGGGAGCAATCAATGATGAGCATGGTGAGAGAGTTGATCAAGACATTTTGAATTTTGAAAATAGATTCTGTGATAACTTAGTGAAAAGGAACAAGATTGAAGTTTCTAAGTTAGAACTATTTTTAGGATTATAAAAGGAGTTGTACTCCCTAACATATTTTCACTTTTAAACAGTTATTAAATTTTATCCTAACAATTATTATTGTTGATTTTCAACTTAGGTCCGAGTTTCTTGGCAGATTATTGTTGGATGCTTCAACGACCAGCTGTAGATTGGCAAATCCAAACAAACAAGAGAGCTCATTTTTAAAGTTTTGGTATGATTCATTTCTTGATCCGTTGGTTCAATTTGGTTCTACCATATAATTTATTTTAAGATTGTGTAGTGTTCCATAATTAGAATATAGTGTTTTACTTAAATATGACTGTTTACGTGTCATAGTATTATTAATTAAAATCTTTGTTATAATAACGTGGATCTGAGAGACACCGCTCGAACGCAAAAAGTTAACTTTTTATCTTATCTTTTTAAAAAATTAAACTAATTACATGAATTGATTGTTCAGAAAATTAATTTTAAAATAGTAATCCCCACTTCACTTTTGTGTAAGTTTTTTACGTAGAAAATTGAGGGTTAATCGATGTATCGAAGTATCGATTTCGTTCATCACTTATGGAGGTGTAAATAAGGCACAACATTGAGTTTAGCGTCGTATTCAGAGTTTAAAAGTTAGGGGCTTTATGTATTAATAATGGACCATTCAAAAACATGATTTATATATAAGTAGATGTGTTTCGTGTGTTTTAATACCCAAATGAACTAGATACTATTGTAAACTCAAGAGGCACATGACCAAAGAACACAAAGCACGATTCAACCGGCAATCTTCACAAACTTCAAATCACATAAATTCAAGTTGATAAAATCTCAAAATATTTATTTTCGCAAAGAAGATTCGTTCTCCAACTTTATCACTTTTTCTCAATAACTCGATTACCACTCTACTTCAAAATGTCTGGACGCGGTGGCCCAAAAATCCAAAAGGTTATGGTTCAACCAATCAATCTAATCTTTCGTTATCTGCAAAACCATGCTCGCATTCAAGTTTGGCTAAACGAAAATGTGAATCTCCGAATTGAGGGACATATTATTGGTTTTGATGAATACATGAATCTTGTTCTTGATGATGCACACGAATTAAATATGAAGAATAATTCTCGCCGCAAGATTGGTTCAATATTGTTAAAAGGTGAAAATATAACTTTGATTATGAATACTGAGAACCAACAGGATTAGCGTTTTCAAATGTACGCATTCCTAATTTTATTCCTATTCATATATTTTATTTGTAATCATTTTGTCAACATTTGTATCTTTCGTTTCATAATAAAAGAATTTTCTTTTTAAGTTAATTTGTTAAACTAAATTAATTTTTGTTTTGAATTGTTATGAATTTATGTCGATTCAATGTTTGTTTGGAACAATTCAAAGTCTCATTTGAAATGTACATGAATGACATTTTCAACTGAAGCCAAGGGAAATGCAGTCCTAATTTGATGATATTGACTGTCAATAATCAAGTAACATTTCAAGAGTTCATTTTATCTTTCAGAATATTCAGTTTACAAGAAATAAACACGATTCCCAAGTTTCCAATTTGATCTAAACTGGAGGCAATCAAATTTTGACAAAGATTGATTGTTTGCAATTGGAAAACACACAGATGCAAGTAATTGGGCTAATAAAGGGATCCTAGTGAGGCAAGCTTTTATTTGAAACAGATGACGACTACTCTAACTGGTGCCATACGGTTCTAATCTTTGTTGAAAAAATTCAATGTACCAGCAGTTCGAACATTGAACAAAAGCAATGAAATATTGATTGAAATGATGGAAAAGACTAATATCATAAATGGAACGTAACGTACATTCACGTTAACATGCAATGTCACGCGTAGTTCCAAAGTCCTATGATGATGGATCGAGTTGAAACTACTAAAATAGTGTTTGAGTTCAAATAGAAACAAAATTAGCAGAAAATTGTATTTGTTTGCCACTGTGTGAATGAATGAATGAATGATTAACCATAATTATGCAACGAATTGAGTATGAAACATGTTCCAATTACGTAGCTTATATGCACGTGCCTGCACAAACTTGAGTCGCTAGTTGTGTCAATTATTCAAATTGACGACTTGATATCTCGTCTAAATGGAGCAACCATTTCTTATTATTTCGAATTCAAGAATAATAGAACATTTGTTTGATTGAACAGCCATTGCATCCAATTATAAAGTTGAGGAGTATAATTACTATCAATTATTTTTAGTTGAGAACTTGGCAATTAGAAATTGTAACTAGTGTTTGTAAAGTAAAGAAAAATTTAAAACTAAAATGATTCAAAGTTGATGATCAAGTTTCATTCTCGAAAAGGAAACCAGGCATACATTTCGAAATGAACGGAATAAAAAGTATGGATTTAAAAGAAGTGCCACGTGCCATCGTAAGCAATGAGTTGAGTCCTTTTTTTATTCCAATTCAAATGTAAACTCGATTTTTGCATTTATTATGTAATAAGAGAGGAAGGATCAAAGTAAAAGTGAAAAGATATTAGAATAATTCAATTGATTTTAAATTTAATTTGTGGCTTTCGAATTACGCACATATCGTAGTATATGAACAGTATAATTAATGACATTATTGAACAAAAATGCAAAGAAGTTCATGCTGTTAAATTGGAACATTTGCATAATACATGGAATCACTAAAAAAGTGTATCATCGTAAATCAATTTCAAAATCATCTTTTAGCTTAAAAAGTTGAAATGAACTCGCCTGTTTTGATAATAGAATAACTCACATTTATCGATCAATTTTATTTTATCACATAATAAATTCCTCACATTTATAAACTAAATAATGTATTTATGGTAAAAAAAAACTAGTAAACAAAAGTCTCAAATAGATGGACTATTTCTTATCGTTAATGGTTGAGTAACCAATAATGTGATAATAATAATGTTTGTTATCACACAAAAATAAATCTCTAGAATCTAAATTTCATTATAATGAATCAATAATAGCAATGGTGACAATGAAATTTGCCATTCAAAGCGATTCTTTAGTGCAATACGATGGAACGAGATGACACACAATGAGAGGATGATGGGACACCCAATAATCATAATAAAAAGTAGAATAACCCAACACATGGCCATTCAATCCATATTTGAGTAAAGATAACAAACATTTCCAACTGTAATTTTCACGGCATGATGACACGTGACACGTTGATGACGACGACGACGATCCATTCAATAGTGATCTTCTCTCCTTTGTCCCATGAGCGCCAACCGACAACTGCCACCATGGTGGGCAATGCAATGTAATCTTGCGAGATGGTTGACTGACAAGTGGATACTTCCAATCGAAGGGAGAAACGGGATCGAGTATGAATATGAGAAATATGCTTTCAATCAACATATAAAATAGAAATATATAGTTAAAAAAGATTAAAAGTATGAAGTAGACTATTGGAAAGTCATGCCTCGTGTTCAATGTGAATCCCATCTGTCAAAACATCATCTCACCAAAATTCACTAACAATATGGATTGATCCCTAATGTATTTGCTCGTGACGACATAGACGGTTATATAAATATATGTTTTGACAGGAAAAAGTCACTCGGTGACATTATGATGGATTTCATTTTCATTTTTTTTTTTTGAATTAAAGGTTTTGAATGCTTTCAAATATCATAAGAATACAATTGTATTCTTAAGTTTAATTAACTCATAAGAGAATCAAATTCTTGAGCAGTTTTGAATTCAACGCTACAATTTAAAATAGAGTCTCTACTTTTCATACGATTGTGTTCATTAGCGGTTTTAAATTCGTTCATTTTAAGAGAATTCTGAGAATCTAAATCAGAGTCCTCCACAACGGGAAGAAACTTTTCCACATTGAATGGTGTGAACCAAGCATTCTCGCTGTTAGCTTTACTTGATTCCACTTTTATCCTTTGTTCACTTATAAATTTGCGTAATCTATACTTGTAATGCTCATTTTGATTAAGTTTACTTGGAACGTTTATATTACGACCATGTGAAAATTGTTTCTCTACTCGAAATGTTCGAGAAAAGTTACTCAATGATGGCATTGTTCGCAATTTTGAAATTATATCCGATGGAATATGCGGTGGACTTGGTGGTAACTTTGATCTCGTTCGCCTAGTGGGAACTACAGATTTTTGTTCCAACTTTGACGACAATGGTGAAAGTTCTATTTTATCCAAGTTTTCAAATTTATAGCGACCAGTTACCATTTTTGCTTTCAATTTACCAATCAACGAGCCAGCTATGGCTGATAAAATCATACACACTGTAATTAACGAAAGCCAAAATGGATGATTATGTAGCACGTTGTAATTGTTGCTGTTGCCATTATTTTCTGTTATATTTAACCATTCAGTTATATTGGTAAGTTTTATGTTTGAATTATTCGGATTTATTCGACGATCCATTCTCAACAAATTGTATTTAATATTGTCAAACTTTTATATGAAACAAAATAAACAGATTCGAACAAGAGAACATTTTTCTTAAATGGATAATTCATTTTTCATCATGATAACTATAGAAGGAAAAAAACTTTGATAAATAGATAATTATAAATTTTACGAATTAGTTTTATGAAAATAAAAAAGTGCAAAATGATGTCAAAATATCAAATAAATCCATTGTTATAATAAATGTGAAATTTGTGGTTAAAATTACAACACAGTAATTCTCCACGATTATGTGAATCAAAGTTGAAATTAGAGGAATATAAGGCCGATCCCGATACTATATCGTTTTCATCCACATATTCTGGTTTAATCAAATTCACAATCGAACCATTCAAGCTATTCCAAAATCGAACTAATCCATCAGAACCAGGTGAAACTAGCACATTAGAAATTGGATCGATCATAAAGTTATACATCCCAGACGAATTATAATGTTCTGAAAAATTAATAACAGGTGAAATTTGAAGACTATGGGACGATCTATTTCTAAAATCTAACATTCTCGTATCGAAAAGTTTCAAAAAGGAATCAGCACCGGAAACAACAAATTGGTAACTATTGGTGGGATGCCATCGTACATAATCAATTGTCCGATTTCCACATTTAAATCGAGTAATTCCAGCTTCATTTGTAGAATTTAAATGATCGTGATTAATGACAAAGATTAATCCATTATGAAACCCACTTATTGATTGAACCGGAGTAGGGTTTTGCTATGAAATACAAAAAAAACATGTGAATAGATTATTAAATCATAATTGATGTAATACCTTTGATAAGTTGTATTGAACATCATGTGTACTTAATCGATTTAGAAGCATAGCATCGGCAGATCTTCCCTGGGTTGTAGCATAATAGTGGGATCTGATTACTTGTAAATGTACAGCAATGTATGCTTCATAAAAATCCATCTTTTCATAGTAATCCTCAAATCTTGACTTGGAACGACTTCCTTCAATTTTGATGCAATTAACGATAGGTGTCATTTGAGTATTATTCCGGTTAAAGATGACAATTTGATATTTTAAAAAATCATTACTGTGTATTGCTACGTCCTGTTGTTGATGAAACAAATGTGTTCGCAAATAGTAACCCACCAAATTCATATTCGTTCGTGATTCAGTTTCATCTTTATGCCAGATAGCTTTGAATTTGTTAAAATTTTTTGACGCTCTCTTTTCCATCGAAATTTCCCAATATGTTGAATGAAGTGATCCTCCCAAAATTGAATTTGTTGTCAAGTCCAATGGATCACTTTTATAGGTTTGGCACATCCAGTTATAATTTAATGTTTTTTTAGTGAGATTATTGGAAAATCGAAGTTTTCTTATTAAACTAGAGCTTATCACATTTTGAATTAATTGATTTTTCTGTAAATCTGATTGCCTTCCATAAATTAACGAGCAAAGATGATATTTCTTTTTGTTTCGGTTTTTTAAATTAAAATTATTTAATGCTAGTTCACGATGTTTTTGGTTCCTTGATTTGCTTATTTGGTTCCAAAATTCTGTGGGAGAGTTTCGTTTGTCATAATATTTTCCGTTGAAATAAATGAATCCTGGAATTTCAGCCATGACATTAGTAAAGTAATGATATATATTAGTATTTCATAATCATAATAATAATAAACAAATTCCAACTGGACCAGCTTCCTGGTAACGTATTTTATGAAGAGAATTTGTATTCCTTGCATTCAAGCTTTGGTATTTTTCCAATTTTTGCCAACTTTTTTATATAATTTAAAAAATAAAACAATGTTTCCAAACGAATTTAAATATATCTTCAAGATATAAACCGATCTTAATATTTTTTGCAATTTTAGAAATACAAAATACAAAATTTAAATATGATTATTTCAATTTATGTTTAAACCAAATTACAAAAATGACATCGACATTATCATCATCACCGCTAATACAAAAACCAAACACACAATCATCAAGATTATCACTTAGAATAGTAGAACAATTAAAAGGTTTAACTTTCTTTTTGATGAGGCCACTTCGCAAAAAAGCAGTTTTAATTTTAATTTTAGTTGCATCTATATTATATTGTATTGTCTCGGTGACACAATTTCATTTATTTGCAAAAATAAACAAGAAGTCTGAGGTTTGTTGAAAAATTTAGTTCGATAAAATAACTATTTATTTTCTGTTGAAGGATCGTACTAAAGAGCATATCGTAGATTCGATATCAGATAATGCTTTGGAACATCATGTTCACTCGGCATCAATCACAATTGTTCCAAATATTCATGATGAAGAATTTGCATTTCTCAAACGACAACATAACCTCAGAGAAAATCTTGACGGAAAAGCAAATAAGCTGAGCAAAACAAGTGAAAACTTATATTCTTCGCATTCAATGGAATTCAAAAATGTAACCAAATATTCGACATCAGATGTCTTAGCTGTTTCGGCTAGTAATGGAATTAAATGTCGCAATTCGGTGCAAGGAAAATATATGATTGTCGACGATCGTGGATATGTTTGTCCTATAAAATTGGTGGGAATCAATGGTTGCTGTCACACATTATTTACTTCAACCAAAGATGTGTCCAATAACTTGTATTCATGTAAATCGTGCAATTCGGTCGGATGCTGTTCCATCTACGAATATTGCATATCTTGTTGTATGGCTCCATCGAATCGAGAATTACTAAATCGTCTAGTTACAGAACAAAAATCGCCTGTATTTAAGATATTCATGGCTTCAATCACTGATTATTTTGAATTATGTCTTACCAAATGTCGTACATCTTCAGCTTCGGTACAACATGAAAATACTTATCGTAATCCATTAGCAAAATATTGTTACTCTGATTATGTTTTTGATTATGTCGACAATGATCATAAATGAATATTCTGTTTATTATTGTTTATAAGTTGACAATGTTTATATAGTTTATTTTGTTGTAAATTATTATATGTAGATTATTGATAACTAAATAAACATGTATATATCTGATATATAATCTAAGTATTACACCTGCACAAGTTTGTAGGTGTTTTCATAAATGGTAACACCGTTTATGTACGGATATTTGTTTATGTTTTGATTGACAAACAGGGAGGAATGCGTTATTCCTATTTTTTTTTATTTTGTATATTATCATCCCCAACTGCCATTTCATTGTGTTTTCATTAAAATTAGTGATTTTTTATGAATTTGTAGTATGTAAATTTAAAATATATTTTATAAATAAGATTTATATGTTCATATTCTTTTACAGTTATACTTTGTTAAAAAATGGAGATCTATAAACCAATGGTTGTGTTACGAAAATTGCCACTTACAATTGAAACTACATTTTCATATGGCAAGTTTTTTATTATGGCAATTTATAATATTCAAAATTTACGTTTGATTATCTATTTACAGATGACTATATTTTAGTCGGGACTAAAGAAGGACATCTTTTAATGTATAAATTAGATATAAAATCTAAAACACCAAGTGGTATGTTTGAAATTTTTCGTATAAATTAACCTTTTCTAGCTCTTATTCGTTTTAGATTATGAAATTAAACCACACTTATTGCGATCGGCAAAGCAATTTTCAAAGAAACCTATAATTCAAATACAAGCAATTCCTGAACACAGAATTCTCGTATCATTATCAGACAACATTATATCGATCCATAATTTGGATAAGATATCATTTCCATTGATAACTACAATTACAAAAACGAAAGGAGCCACACATTTTTCTTTGGATGTTTCTCGTCATAAGACACTGACTGGAGAGATACAAACAACTGTTCGCATGTGTGTCGTGGTCAAATATCATTTAATGTTTTTTTATTGGAAGAATAATGAGTTTCATGAGTTGAGATCCAACATTAAACTTTTAGAAATAGCCAAAACTGTGGTATGGCATGGCAAATTTCTTTATATTGGCATGAAAACTCAATACATGCAAGTTAGCATCGATGGAGGAAAAGTGAAAGAATTATTTCCTATCGTTACTGAACCATTAATATTGTCGCTACAATCGTCTTCCAGCAATGGTAGTGTTCTCGGATCAGGAATTGCCAATTCGTCAGTTGATGGTGGATTAGCACTTTGTCGAGAAAACCAAACATTCATATTTGATCATGAAGCTAAACCGTTACTTGATTTTCCATTGACTTGGTCTGATCAACCACTTTCAATTGCCGATGATTCACTGTTTATTTTATCCATCTTATCAAATGATTCATCAGTGGAAGTTCTTACAACGTGCAGTTCAAAAATTGTTCATATCCAACGAATAAATTTTACAGTTACCAATTCGACACCGGTTTCAATTCCGATAACTAAACCATTGAAATGTATTTCCAAATGGCGAAATCGTGTTGGACAATTGATTTTACATTCTCAATCAGATGTCGTTTTGTTGAAAGCAGTTACACGAGAACAACAAATCAGATTGCTTCAAATGGAAAAACATTTTGACCTAGCTTTAAAGGTTGAACATTTGTATTCATTATTTTTTATATTAATAAGTTCTATAATAACTTCATTTCTTTTCTAATTTAGGTTGTGGAAATGTGTTCGAACGATTTTGATGATTTGTTACCTCTCAAATTTGATATCGATGAAGATGTATTTTCATCAACCGCTTCAGAATCTTTGAATTTAATTGATCCATCAGAAACTGAAAAGCTTAAACTTCGAATACGAAATTCACAAGCTTTAGATAAATTTTGTCGAGGAGATTTTAAGGAAGCAATAGCAATATTTCAGTCACTTAAAACTGATCCATCTTATGTTATTGGTCTTTATCCTGACCTTCTTCCCGAAGAATTTAGAGCTCGATTGAATTATCCATCCAAATTGCCACATTTTGAAGGAGCTATCTTAGAACAAGGGTTACTTGTCTTGATTGATTACCTTCTTGAGGTTCGACGAAAAATTAAAGACGATATAAACAAATTGGAATCTTCAAATAGCAAACCAACTGCAGATGATCGAAGCAGATATATTCCAAAATTATTTTTTCCTGATCTTTTTAAATTGCAGTCAATCATAGACACTAGTCTATTGAAATGTTATCTTCACACTAATGATGCCCTAGTAGCTCCACTTTTACGTATACCTGACAATCATTGTCATTTAGAAGAAACAGAAAAGGCGTTACGTAAACGTCAGAAATACAATGAATTGGTCATCTTATATCGAACCAAAGGTTTGCATAGAAATGCATTAGATTTGTTGCATCAGCAAGCAAAATTCAGTGATAATAAGAATGCCCAAAGTAATCGGTTCAAATTGATTCAATATCTTCAAGAACTTGGTTCTGATAATATAGGTAAACCATATAAATAAAAAGTTGTAGAATATTTAATAATTCAAATTCGAATTTCAGAGCTAATATTTGAATACTCAGAATGGTTACTTCGAGAATATCCTGATGAAGGACTTGAGATTTTTATCGACGACTCTCTTATGGAGTTTGATGGACAAAATGCATTACCACGTGAGATGGTGCTTGATTATTTGGAAACACGTATTGGAAGTTCATCATTAGTCATGTCGTATTTGGATCATTGTATTTTTGCATGGAATGAAACGCGTACAAAATTTCATGATTGCCTTATCAATAAATATCGTGAAAAGATTAGATTATTGATGGCCGAATATCAACTAGAAAATTGTCGATCACAAAAGTTAGACAATACTATTGAAATATTGGATGAAAATGAAGTTGGAAAAATGGATAATGATGATGATAATAACAATAAAAACGTAGAACAAGATTATAGGAAAGATTTTAAAGAATATCATTTACGCCCCGAACCGGCTGGGCAAGAGCCAGGTGATTTGGGTCTTTATCGGCGAAAGTTGATGAAATTACTCCGCGAATCGGATCACTATAGTACGGAAACATTGCCAACATATCTTTTACACGATGGTTTGTTTGATGAACGTGCAATTGTAATGGGAAAGATTGGTAACCACCAAGAAGCATTGGTAATCTATGTTCACATTTTACAAGATTTACAAAGAGCAGAAGAATATTGTCATATGCAATATAATCAAATCGATAAAAAACAACAAAACTCATCACTAGCAGCTAAAAGTAGTCATTTCTATCAAGCTAAAGATGTATTTCTATTATTGTTTCAACAATGTTTGAAAGCGCCTGACTCAACGGAAATTCGAAATGGGTTGGAACCAAATGAGAATAATCAATTCAACTCACAATTGCAGCTATCAAAATCGATCAATACTTATCTACAAGTAAATTTTAACTCGACAGATAATAAATATCGTCACCTATATGAAAAATTAACATTTAATGTTCGCATTGCAATTGCTATTCTTGCCCGTCATTCAACGAGAATCAATTTAATTCGAGCAATCGAAATGCTTCCACCCGAATTACCATTAGCAGCATTGGTCGCAATTATGACACAATCAATGGAGCACATTACATCGCAAAAGAATTATGTTCAAATACTTTGCCAATTGTTACATGCTCAACGCCTTCGTGCCCATCAAGCAAGAATACGAATAGAACAAACGAATCGTCTTTTATTAACCAATTTGGATATTTGTCAAGTGTGTACGAAGAAAATTGGTAAAAGGTCAGTATTGGTGCTTGTTTCAATAATATTAGTTTCATATTAATTTGTTTTTTTTTCTTGTTGCAGTGTATTTGTACGTTATAACAATTGCGATTTGGTTCATCTTGGTTGTCGGCAAATTTACGATCAATATAAGCAAAACTAAACGAAAAACAATGATTAATGCATTCAAATCATTGTTGTATGTGATATCAATTTGCTTCCATTTTTTTTGGTTGTCTTATCTTATAGACATCTTTATGAATGGATAGAATTTATTTATATTTAATTTTAAGTTAATTACAATTGTATATTATTATTATTTTTGTATTAAAAATAAATTTATTTTTTGATATTTAATTAAATCATTGATTGAGATTCATATTAATTTTTAAAAAAATGTTTACAAGAAATGGCCATAATTAGTACTGTTTTGATTGATCAGTAAATCTCTTTCCCTCTTTGATAAAACTGTTTCATCATGTGTGTGTGTGTGTGTGTGTGTGCGGGCAATCTTTTTCCTGTTTGTGTTGATCGGCACCAACATGCACGATCGAATGCCAATGTTCAGCAATGGATTGACACAGCTGTGTGCGAATGGTTTCGCACATGATGCCAGAAGCAACAGTCACACAATCACCACTTGGTGTCGGTGGCCTGACGAATTGAAACACGTGCAAGCGTCAAAGTTTCCCATGAGATTGTGACTATAGTTTGCTCTGGTTTGCCCACTATACTTGCACGGCACGCATTCCAGACACACACACACACACACAGATGTGCTTACAAGGTTCTCGCTTTCGTCGAGAGTGGCCCCGATCGTTTTAGTGTGCTAATTGTGTTCATAATATAAGAGATGAGAGGGGCTGACTTGGCACGACCCGAATGAGATTGAAGCAAACAAGGCCGAGCCACACTCCGAACACGGCAGGGGTTTGGCGCCAGCCAGACAGCATGAATCGACAACGTTTGGTGTTGAAACTCTAGGGTCGGAGGTCGACTAACGAGAACTGAATATGAATGTGAGAAAGGAACATTGAACAAAGACAGGTTCTCTCTCTCTCTCTCTCTCTCGCTAGCTCGCTTGCTCGATCTTTCCTTCGTTCATTCAAACTCTCTCGCTCGCTCTCTCCTCGATCGTGTATATAAAGAGCTCGATCGACGTTCGGTCTGATCATTCGCACATTTGCTCTCGTCTAGAACGCTTCTCTTGCAATCTTGTTTGCTCATTCCATTCGGTGACTTTATTTTCATGCAAGTTTGCCTCGACAACATCATTTACCACAAACCAATAACCATGATTATCGACGGTAGTGCAACAATGGCAGCCAATGTTGAGATTCAGAAGATGCTCTACAAATTGAAGGATCTCGTTCCGGGTATTCCACAAGATCGGAAACTATCAAAACTTGAGATTATGCAGTATGTTATTGATTACATTGCTGACCTCGAAAATGTACTTGAACAGAATGGTTCAGAACAGACGAACAAATCGTCACATCTTGGTGCCCTTTTCAATCGACAATTGGTGAACTGAACCACAATTTCCAGAATTTTGATTCAGAGATTAAGAGAGTGCTAGTCTTCTCATCAATTGCACACACTCACACAAATGTTTTCATCAATCTTCATTCTCTGGCACAAATATGGAAATCATCGAATCTGTTCAATTAACAATTGATCTTTGGACACCATTCGTACACTGCAATCTCCCTTGTACATAATTGGCATTATTTTTTCAAATGTATATATATATCGATTTCAATGTTTTTATTATTTTTCAAAAGAATTATTGTGATATGCGTTGGTTAATTGACGAATAAACATTACCTTACATTTACAACCATAATTCTATTCATTTCATAACCTAAGGGGGTTTTTAGTAAAAAGACGAAGAAAAAGACACGTGCAAATTGGTCTTTTTTTAGAAAATGGTGAAGAAGACTTTATTAGTTGAAAACAATTATTAGATACTATTATAGCATGAAACACGGCAAAAAAACAACGAGATTAGTGAGAACGTTCAAGAATAGGGCCTTGTTTTGAACAAAGAGAGAAGATTAGTTTGTTTGCACAGAGAGAAAAGGAGACAGATAGGAGTCCAAACGCACCTGTGTATACCTGAGAGATGACAAAGAACCGGTAAAAGCCGATTGTAATTTGCCTGAAATGTGGCACAATATGGCCATATGGTGGTATTGAAACAATTCTAGCCAATTAGCAAAGTCTCTGATGCTGCCCGTTGCTTCTTCTTCACTCGAGAATGTGCACTTTGAACATTGTACCATTGGAAAACAATTGCCATTTGGATTATCTCTTACTGAGTAATCGTGCTTGATTGAAGCACACGTGCACATTCCTGAATGGGGATAAGTCTTGCCAGTTTCAATGGAAAACGTTGATGATCCGAATCATTGTAGAACACTAAATGTCCGATGCCATCTAAATGTCGAATACCAGCCCAGCTGTTGTGCCATGTGTGAACCAAACGAAATATGTTCGTTAGTTCGTTTGCGACACACTTGTTCTCGCATACTATATTGAAGAACAAATTATATTCTCAATTAAGATTCCTATACTTCAATGTAGCTTCGATTCTCGTTTTCACGCGGTCCATTTAGTGTCGGATTAGATTACCACATGAACAATGTTATAAGTGGGGGGACACACACTTGCCATCATTGAACATTTGTTCTCATAAAGGTCAAATGTCCTATGGTCTATTGAGTTCTGTTCATACTCCATACAGAATGTGTGTATGTATATATATATATACTTTGCAAACAAGCGGCATATGTTTTGGTGGTAAAGTCGTCCATGTCCATGTGTGTTTGTGACAAGATAACAAAATTAGTTTGAAAATAATGTGCAATAGTTTCCTACCATCGTGTTTCAACGATATTTGAGATTGTTTGTCTTTCCCATTCAAAGCGTTTGACACTTCTTCCTCATTGTGTTGACATTAAATGTTTTTTTCTGATACTTTTAGCTATAGCTGTTCCATATCAATTGAACAATTATTCTAAATAGAATGGCCGATCTTGAATCGAATCAAGGTCAGCGGTAAACCAAAGACAAATGTTTCGTCATATGATATGTAACCAAATGTGTTGAGATTCTAATGAATTTAGCTCTAGTTCGGAGGTCAATTTTCAACGAAGAATTCACAAGATGTGTTATGGTGTGAGTATACACATTCGATTGACAAAAGACAGATTGAACATTGAGAATGAATGGTAACTAGGAATCCAATTCCATGTGGCTATCGACATGTGTATTGGTCAAGACAAGTGCAATTTCAAGACACAGATCCAAACACATATGTAGTCCAAATGTGTTACAACAATATGTAGCCCAATTTATGGATAAACATGAACGGAATAATGGTCAAATGAACCAGATTTGAACATTTACTAGCTTATTATACAACTAACAAAAACTATCATGGTATATTTCCATTGATCAATGGATCATCTCGGAAATTCAACTCAAATAATAGCTGTTTTGGTTACACTCGATTGCATTTCAAGTTACATTGGCAATTTCCGATCACGGGCGACTTAACATTCACAAGAACTATGGTCGCCACATGTGTGTGAAGAAGTCATTGAAGAATTATTACCTAAAACCTAACCAAAAATGAGGAGATTGTTTGTTTAGTTGTCATGGCTTGAAAGGACCATTCCATAAACCAATTTTTGAAAAATAAAGTTAAAATAACCCAAAATATGGGACAGATATCATATATCGTTATGAGTTTATGACTCAATATGGAATTAGTGTTTTCATTCATACCATATTGTTGTAGTTTTGACCGACCATGTATAGTAAATGTTAAATGATATTTGTCGAGTTCAAAGTTACAAGCTATGAATGAATGAATGAATGAACGAACACAATCCTTATGTGGACACAACAAACACCTTAAATGCCACTCGTATTTACATTGCCCCAAAATGATTCAAGTCATTAAACAATAGGACAGCACATGATCGAATAGTATCATCTTTTTTTAGTTTGCGACAATGCTGTAAAATGGTGTGCGATAATCCAAATGAAAGCGTCCGATATTTTTTTTGTTCTATGGTGGCGTAAGCGAGCCAAATTTAGCTCCAACCGAAAGAATCATCTATGTGGTCGCCTACGATCTAATCGCACATATAGACAGAAGAAGAAGAAGAAGACATTTCAATTGTATGGCCATCTCAACCCCACATCTGTTTGGATTCGGCAACAAATGTTTCGGTGACATGAGGACAATCGTTCATTGGTACATGCAAGATGGTTGCTTTATGGTCCAATGGTACCATTAAACCACAAATGAACATTTTGGTTGCCCAAATGAGTCTTGACTCGACCAGGGATTGTATCAGATGTTCAATGAACATGCAGTTGGGTGATTCATCGGAATCAGCGATGGCGTTGTTCACCATCATTAACATCTCTCTCTCTCTCTCTCTCTCCTTCTCGTTGGCACCGGCTGGGCAAATACATTCGACGACCTACGACACCTTGTGGCTTCCTACGATGAGAGAAGAGAGAGGACACGCCACGAAAAGAAGCAAATACTCTGATGGACTAGTATTGGATTGGATACATCGTCGACGATCGTTGGGTCGATGTACACACACACACACACACACACACAACACACCAACACACTAACATCCTCCACAGAGTTGAGTGGATTGGTCGTGAGCATAGCCCCATCAAATGGACGCCCACCTGACGCCGGACGTAAGAATGCCAGATGTGTGTATGCATTTCTTAGGGTATGGTAGGCGTTAGTGTCAGTCACTCATTTGACTAGTGATCATTGCTCACTATTTGCCATAGTTGTTCGATTGTGAGACAAGGCGTTTCGCGTTGGCGCCATTAGGCGCAAATGTTCAATACAAACACACATACACACACACACACATAGATAGATAGACCAACAGTATATAAGAAGATAACTAAACGAACGAACATAACCCCCAAACAAATTAAGAGAACGAGAGAGAGAGAGAGAGAGAAAAAAAGAATGTTAAAATTTCGCCTCGTGCTAGGTCCAAATATGGCCCTGAACATCGCGTTTGTGAATGTGTGTGTGTATATGAGATAGAGTGAGAAGGCAACATTTCACTTACTACTATTTACACTATGGAGTGCAAACTTATTTATTCGAGTGGATCAGAGGGGACAGAACACACACATACACACACAACACTCGAACGGACGAGGATGAATGAGTAAATTGGGCCCACGCATTATGATCACAGGACCTTTACATTTACAGAAGCATGTGGACATGGATGGACACAAACACATTTGGTTGGTTGAGATAAAAGGGAACGAATGATGAGCAAGCGTACATTGCAATTGTAATAATACACAAGATGAACATAATTATTGAAGATGAATATTAAATATGGTCTTGTGTACAGGTGGGATGAACTATTGGGTGATTATTTGATTGCACACATTTGATGTCCATATATATATATATATGTAATAGATCAGACAGTGGCACACACACACTTGCAATCGTTCTGTGTTCATTGGAAATGAAATGACCGAAATGGGAACTTGGAATGTGATTCGCCTACGATCGAATACAAAGTACATCCTATAGATTTTGGTGGAAAGAAACCGATTGCGAATTGGAATACCTCCAACCTTTAAGCCATATTATACTTCGCAACCCAAAAAAGAAAAATTGAATAAGATTATTCCATTATCCAATCAAATAATAAAAATGTAATTGGAAAACGTTTAATTTGGTGTCTACTATCTTCATCTCGTTGTTTGTGTTGTGTGTATTGGTCACCTTAAGACAGACCAATGCGTTCGTGCGTGCGTGCATGTGTTAATGTTATATTGATTGATATGATAGGATGCGAACGAATGTTTGTATATTTTGTAGAAGTAGTAGTGTTGATGCGACATTATCATCACGATTGCCAATAATGGCGTTCAGTTGTTGATCATTTGTCGATCTACAACCACTCACACATTCACTCTCTTCTATTAGCTTAGGCCGTCGGTGGCGTCGGCGGTAATGCAAACCAATGTGTTCGATGAACAGGTGTTCATCCCCACGCCAATTCGATAGCCAAATTTGGCGCCGAAAGTTGGATCGCACATCTGTGCACATACATATAAATATATATATATATTGGTGTGTCGGCGGCAATGTCCACACGAACAACATTAAAGCCCGATGGCGACGATTATTGACGATTGCCAATGGTTTGCCCATTTAAAACCGATGCCATCCGAAAGATGATGATGATGTTCAAAATGTGTGTAAACCCCCCTCAATTTCTCTCTCATTCGATGACAAGTCAATTATGGGCCAATGTGACAAGCGTGCAGCCTTCTCTCAAAGTCTTTAAAAGGCAAAATCTTGCTTCCATGAAAAATTATCCTAATATCCCGTTTTTGTTATTACTTGTACGAAAAACATGTTCAAATTTGTTCAACAACATGTGGTACAAGTTCAATCCAAAAAAAACGATAGGGTTAATGATTTATATCAAACAGTTGATGTCATCGACTTTAATTCTAGTGTAGATTCATCGATTTATCCAAATCATTCAATGAATACCAAAATGAAATCACCTTAGAATTGAACCATACTTCCTGATTAAAAGTATTAAAAGTTTAATTTGGATGTCAACGTTAACGATTAATTCTGTGGTATCAA
Source organism: Blomia tropicalis (assembly GCA_029204025.1). Lineage (NCBI taxonomy): Eukaryota > Metazoa > Arthropoda > Arachnida > Sarcoptiformes > Echimyopodidae > Blomia > Blomia tropicalis. The sequence goes on along the minus strand of CM055090.1, from coordinate 10,478,372 downwards.
TTTCAATCAAATTTACTCTATCTTTAGTTTACATGTCGCAAATCATTCTCGTACATAACATCGAAAGGTGGTGGTGGTGGTGTTGTGTGCTCAATTTGTTTGATGTGTCCCACGCAACCAATGCGGTTCAAGTGCAGTGGGCGAATAGGAAGAAGGCGATAAAGTCAAAAAAAAAAGAAGAAAAAGAAGAAAAAGAATTTGAACGTCGTTGTCGTCATCGTTCATTGGTCGATGTCGTTCGAAAGGGAGCAATGCACCAACATCAAATTATGATGCTGATGGTAACGTTCCGCTCATTAATTAGGTAACTGCTTCCACGCACTCATCCTCTCACTTACATTGGAGAAGCTTGTTATAAGCTCATTCCGATGAATGACTAGATCACTGACAAACACTCACTCACTCACTCATTCACTCATTCATTCATTCATTCATTCACTGTCTTGGACGGACGGGTTATTTTATACTTCCATAAAAGTCGCGTACAAGTGCGTGCTCACTGATCGTAATAATCGGAAAAGTGGTAACAAGTGAAGGTGAGGCGTCGTAACCAAAAAAAAAAAAAAAAAAAAAGAAAAATTGAGAGTTGAATGTTCAACTACAATTTGATGTGCTCATTCATTCATAATTAATAAATGAGCATCCTATATCGTGCGCGCGAACGGCACATTAATGTCCGACGATTAATGAAGGCATGAATTGTATGACACTGTGGGTGGTTTTCCTATACACTAAAACAGGCATCCACATGAGACAATGAACATTTACATTGGTGTTGGTTGTGGTGGGTGGTTTTGAACGAACACAAAATTTGTCCACCATAATAATCAATGATGATGATCATCATCATCATCAACGCGAACATCCCTGAACTTGTACGGCTAGATTCATACTCATCTCTTGATTGAAACTTTCAGCTATAATGGGATCAATGTACAAAAAACTTTGTGCCGACACTTGTCTCCTGGGTAACATTTACACATGAGAAACGAATCTAAATACATTCCAACTGAGACTGGTGTGGACAACAAACAACACAACCACCAATAACAACAAGTGAATAGGTAACAATGGTATCCCAAACAACAACCAACCAATCAGTAATGAGCGTCACATGTGGCATATAATAGAGGGGGAGGGGGTAGGGGAACAAACAAGGCAATATTTGCCATAAAGGTCGATTGTAGCCTGTCGTCAGTCAGTCAGTCAATCGGTTTTGGTTAACATTTGGTCTTTATGTTCATTCATTCACCGAATTAGTGTCTGAACTGGCGACACGATGTCTGGCCTACACCTGTGGCCACATTCACCACAAAACAAATCAATGACGCACCTTCGAATGGGCAATTCGTACACAAGCATGTGACAACACAATGTGTTGACTGCCACTGAATGAATGGGTCGTTTTCAGCTCAACTCAACTCAACACAACTTTCTTTGCTCTTACTAAATTCGACCAAAAGAATAAAAGCGACAAACATTAATGGCATTATATTGTCAACGATCGTTCTCCATATAAATTGTGCAAACAAACAAGTGTAAGGCAAAGTACAAATACAAATATTCTTATGATGCAAACCATTCATAATAGTGGTTCCGATTTAAATTTCATATAAATTGTAATTTCAAAAATGATTAACTTTTTTTTCTCTCATAATTCAATCAATCACGATGTAAGGAGTAATACCTTTTTCGATACATCATTTACATCTAAAATCATATATAAAAGTTGAATGTTCGTGTTTGGTTAAACATGCATTTTTGTGTTGCATCACATTTGGAGATGCTTACCACGGAACTAGACTCATCATCTTTGCACAATTGAATACCACCTGGTTAGAAAGGGGTAGTTGTCTTGGTATTGATGCACAATTGAGTTCGACAGCTGATGCTTTTTAAATGGACATTCTCTCTCATCCATACAGAAATATACAGAATCAATCTCTCTATTATCAGGTAAGAGATAGATCGAGCAAACTAGCTGGCTAGTTCTATCGATGACACCTGTCGGCTTGTAGTATGTGTGGCACGACACTGTCTATATTGGTGAGAGGTAACGTCAAATGAACATTGCCACAATCAGCATCATCACGCGTTTGGCGCGAGCAAGTAATCTAACAACCAAGATGATGGTGATGATGAAGACAAACAAACAAACAAACAACCAGACATCATGGACGGTCGGTCATTGGCTTCATATGCCGCCTTATATATCGATGATGATAATACACGAGCAATGTCACGAGGTGCACCTGTTGAAATGATCGATTCAAACATTGATTCAATGCTCCATTAGGTGTTATTGATTATGAACATAGATCGCATTTGTAAATAGATTATTTTTTTTGGTTTTTGTTTTCCATTTTTATTGATAATGTATTAATTGAACATAGGCGACAAATGTTTGATGAAAAACGAGAGAAAGAGAGAGAGAGAGAAAGAGAAAGAGGGGGACTAATCCACTTGACGATGATGACAACGACAAAACGATAGAATCTAATATATCGAATGGTGTGGCGGTAAGTTTAATTTCAGGTGAACAGGTGTGCACAGGTGCAAGCACCAGCCTGTGTTTGCAATGTTTGCAAGAAGTGAGAGAGAGAGAGAGAGAGAGAGAGAGAGAGAGAGAGAGAGAGAGAGAGAGAGAGAGGCCTCTACGTGAGTACAGGTGCTTTCTTGCTGGGGGATAATCGGAATCAGTCACATCTGTGATTATTGCATGTGGAGAGAGAGAGAGAACGCCTTTCTGGTTTATTGAAGACCCGATAGAAAAAGATATTGGTCATCAGTTCAACAGTCTCCTTGCAACTCTATAAGAATCTATTCATTTCTTGTTCGAAACATTCAAAACTTTCATATTTCCTGTCATATACCAAAGTTTTATTATTTGCATGTTTAGATCTAGCAATGTTTCGGACGTTGACAGAAGCAGCCACATTATAACTGGGAACAGGTGGACTTGGCTAATTCGGCTAACTGAAAAAAAGTTGGGTTTATATTTGCACAAGAGTTTGAGCCAGTATACAACATACACACAAACACACACACATACCTCAATCAGTTGGGAATAGTTTGCTATGTTGCACAGCTGTGACAGCTGCCCGGTTCCATGCATTTGTGCCCATTTGTGGGTAATATATGTAATAGGTTATAGCAAATGTAACAACACCCGATCAGATGGTCTTTCTCTCTACTTTCGAAATCGAACAGATTGCAAACATCTTGAGTTGTCCATCTTGGATCGAAACCAATCATGATCGATCAATATACATATGCATGTGTTAGGTGTTTGTCCCATATGCATAAAGTTACTATAGCAACAACAACAACAACCATACATTTGGGTACACTAGGCGTTAGGCGTATTAGGCGTACTAGGTCATTGTGATTCTCCAGAATTGAATCTTGTTGTTTGTTGCTATCTTTCATTCTCTTCCATTCTCATCCTAAATGGGAAGCGCCCAATGAGACCAGGTGGTGATGGTGGTGGTGTGTTTCCATTCAATATGCAATGTGCATGTGTGTTTGCCGTAATTGAATTTCAAATAGGCACTCGATGTATCCATCCATCCGTCTGTTCGATTAATCGATTAGTCATCTGCCGGTTTCGATGTGTCTGTATGTGTGTGTGTGTGTGCTTTCAGTGATCACATCTGTGGACGAGTTCGTTCGATCAAATACGATCAAATAAAACATCAGATTTGCCATGTGTTCGCCAATTGTGCCAATCTACAACAATTCAGCATCTGTCTCGGTGATACACTCACTCACTCACACACTCATTCGACATTAGGTGAGAAAGTAATAGAATTGTCTTCTAAATGTCTAATAAATTAATGATCATATACATTAATTAAATATATGTATTTTCGAGTGCCAAAAGAGGTTTGAATGATGTGTTTCGAATTGTTAAAATTTAAGATTATTTCATTAATATGTTAGTAGGTAGTATTTACATTGATTAGATTATAATTATGGTTTAACACATGGTCCAACACATTTAGACCGATCCATTCAATCTATTCCAATGATCCCCTAAAATGTGTGTGTGTGTGTGTGGGTCAACTCGATCTATTGAAGAGAACCCACATTCAAAGCCAAGAAGCCGAAAGGGTCCTAGTGCAAGGTTACGCTAAGCTGTCCGGCTCCAGACTGTCTGGCACACACCTGCATTGAACATTGACGATGACCAAACGGCAATGGCAAATGGCACTTTCCATTTCCATAAGTTAACACAAAGTTGTAAATGGTAAAAGAGAGAGGGAAAGACCAAAAAAAAGTAAACACATGGATCTAAGGTGCAACAATGATGAAACCAATGATCAAGTCCTGAAAATGCTATAAACTTGAAAGTTCGGAAAGAACAATCTCAAATATTGGTACAAGATAAGGTCCGTTGCCCGTTGGCTTGTGGCATGTTAAATCTCAGATCCGGTTAAGTTTAAATCTGGGTCTCGTGCGGTCAATGTTACAGTAGCACTTAAACAAGATTTAACGATATTGTGACCAAGTGCAAATATTTCCTTTTGGTCATGTCTTTTTTAGATAGTTTTATCAAAGATAGATAAATGTCGACCACGAAACTTCTAAAGGTTGAATGAAGAATAAGCAATAACTCTCTATTTGTCATTTTGTTAACCAAAGTAGGAATTAAGTATAAAAACAAGGAAACCTTGGAAAACTATTTGACCTATGGCCCATTTGCTTGTCTAAGATAAATAATAGGTAAGAGGTCTATCATGTAGTGTGGTGTCATTCGACTGTAGATTCGTTGGATCCGGTTCGTATAGATGAGAATAAACGATTCGATAAACGATCTATAATTGGTCGATATGCAATGTCAAAGGTCAGCAAGAAAAAAAAGAAGAAAAAAAGAAGAAGTAATCATTACATATGATTGAAAGGGAAATATGTGTGCACCAAGAATGCGTGTCTATGTCTTTTAATTGTTTTCCACTTCAGACAGCTCCCCATGGGTTTGTCGCCAATCGTTGACATTCCTAGATTCAGTAGCTCGATTGGCAATTGCCTCTAATGGTCAACACACCATCACCATACTACCAATTGGGCAACAACAAGACAAATATCGGACATGGTGGCGACAGTTTCATGCTGGGGCAATAGTCAAATTACAATGACTAGAATGTCCTATGTCTGACACTTGAACCATTTGCAGATTAGCCAACCAATTATGGTTCACCTTTAGGTGAAACCATAACATGATGAAAAGAGAGCGTGTGATATCATCAATTTAACTTGTCTTATTATTATTTGCTAAATATTTTGACGATGATTATCAAACCCATCGATCAAAGAATGTGTTAATTGAATTTTTATTCATTTTCTAATCCATCTTATTTTGATCTATCTATTGAATACTAAAGATGATCCATTCGGCAACCATTACCCAGCCCATTCCCACTCCTTTATGGTGAATTATTGTTATCATTGGTCATTTTCAGAAGATTTTGTAAGTTTTGTTCTCGTATCAAATGCGTCTTTAATGTTGATCCGTAAGCAATGCATGTTATTGTTTAACACGGAGGAGACACGTCATTAGAAACAGCAATTAATGGAACAGACTTGACATTGAGACAATTCGAGGACGGAAATGGTGATCGAACACACCCCAATTAGCAGTCAGTCATGTTCAAGCATTCGAATACATATATAAATATGTGTGGCAACGGATAAATGGATGGATGATTGACTTTCATCCCACAAAAGGTAGGCGTCCAATGATGCAAGTTGGGTCACATTATTGCTTGAACTTGGCCTGCCATAACAAAAAAACAGCAACAACAACGACAGCAACAGCACGGTCTGGCAATTTTGTTCGTCTCGGACAGGTGTCCAATATATTCGACTCCCACGATCCCAATACTCGAGACGGTACTTGAATAAGAGAGTGAGGCTCATTCCAGTGGGGTGTAGTGTGTGCCACCACAGTTGCAACCTGTGGCACACACATGGTACACCCGAAACCACTTCATCATCATCTATTATCTGCAACACCGACCCCAATCAAATCGTCCAAACACATAGTCACCGTGCCATCAATAGGGCAGGTCAAAGGTTGAACATTGAGAGAAAAAAGAGCGCGCGTACGGGCTAGTAAATAGGAGAGGTGAGAGCGAGAAAAAGGATGCAGGTGAGCTGCCGGCGGCACTGTTCGAAGCAATCAAGGTTGAAAGAAATAAAGAAATAGAGGTTTCACCGCATTCGAGGATGCAGACCATAGTTCTAAACGTTATGCACTGATGAAAGAATGTTCAGTACAAAAGGTGAAAGGTCAATTTGTGTCAGCCAATTGGCACGGCGCACGTGTTTACCTCTCCCGCGTGGTCCCGCTTGGTAAATCTCATACTACTTCTTACATTAAAACAAGTGCCTATATTTGTGTAGGCTCATTATCAATTTATTTTGGTTCATATTTCGCATAATATCAGACCTAGCAAGCTTGCCAAATGAACGAAACTAATTTGGAATTGTAAGCGTAGGCAGATATGGCAATATGTCTAGTCACCTCTCTATATTGTTGTTTGATTGAAAATTCTTGATTCTCTCTCTCCCTCTCTCCCACTTTTTTAACACAGTCCATATAAGAATCGAATAAAAAACGGAAAAAGTAAATTGGTTTTCATATTTTACATGTGTTACATTTTTAGTAGGCGTTCATGATTTAATGGTAACTATAGAATCATAATTATGGTCGACAAGCTTTTCAAGATTGATTCATGTAATCAATTAGGTTTCGACCAATGGATATTATAATCATATAGTTGGAATTACATCCCACCTAAACACGAAACAATTGTTTCAACCTTCTTTTTTTCATCTTTATTTCCTCCCTCTCTCTTTTCAACTATCAAGAACGACAATCTAAGTTACAACCTTAGGTAACAATCAAACCTCAGTGTACTCACTGTACCGAACTACCGGTCCAGATTACGGGAATGATCAGTTTGATGGGACAACATTTGATGAATTCAATGAACATCATTCTGGTTTTAAAAAAGTGGAATCAACAATGATTGGTTCAATCATCAATTATAATAAAGGTGGTCAATGATGAATCACATAAATCCCGGTGACCTTTTAGTCGATCGCGTCACAACATTGGAACGGATGCTCTTGGTGTGACACACAAAGACGCAACAGCTGAACTGTGCGTTGGCGGTGCATTTGGCAGTGTGAACACTAAGCAAACACATGGAACCTGTGACTTCAGTTGGTTGGTTTGGTTGGTAGTGTGGGAAATAGTGTGCTTAACAGCTGTCTTCATCAAGCATCTGGTCACATACACAAGCCAAAATGAGCATAACGTATTTGCGTTCGATCATGTATTAGGATCATGGCCACCAATGGGTCTCAATGCTCCCAATGTTAAGACAATCTAATGTAAACTAATTCTCAAACAATTCAGAATCATGTAATACTTGAAATTAAAAATATCAGAATCTATTTAACTATAGTTCGACATTGGTATTCAACCAAATTAGTCAGGTTAATTAGTCGGAAGTAAATATGGGGTCATCACTGTGAGCATGTGTGTGTGAGTGTGTGTCTATGTACATCTACATGCAACAGATGCTAAGCGTTTGAATTGAACAAATCACTACTTAGTAAATTAGAAAGAAAATGAAGAAGAAAATATGGAACGTGATGTTCGAATGGAACAGCCACTGGAACATTTCCGTTGAAATATATCTTGTGTATGTGTCAACATCGAATGATGAGCCTCAATGCTTCAATGGAACACCAATCGCCCATATGTTTGGTGTGTGTGTGTGTGTTTGGGTCTAATGTTCAATAGTCACCTGTTCGTTAAAATTTAGCATCGATGGTTAATAGAGAGAGAGAGAGAGAGAGAGAGAGAGAGAGAGAGAGAGAGAGAGCGAAGCAACCAATCTCGTCACCCATATGGCACATTGTTAATTGGCATCATCTCGGCCGAGACTGGCGCACATCCAACGAGTATTCACGAGTGTAATGTTTGTGTGTTTGTCCTCCTAATTAATCTAAGCGTGACTCCTAATTGGGTAACATGGCCATCTGCACATTGGCGTGCTTTATGTAATGTGCTTTATGTGCATAATGTGCCATATGCAACACTAGACCAAAAACAAAACAAAAAAAAACGACAAGACAGACGGGTTGCCTATGCGTATTCGATCGATACATTTGACCGACGCCATAAAACAATAGCTCAAAACAAGTGTGCAATGATCGACCGGGGGTGGGAGGAACAAAATACGTTTATCATTATTGCCCTCGGATCGTTCACACACACGAAATACATAATAATGAAGCAGACAACATATTTGCTTGATTTAACAAAGAATGACCATTATAAATTCGACTATATCATCGTCCTAGACTCAATTGATCAGTAAACATGTTCGATGAACTTTCATTTGATCGTGATACAATCGGCGTGACCACATCGCACATAACAACATTTGAGAAGTCACATTTGTTCGTTTCAAATCAAAGATGTTCACAATTTGTCCTGTTCACCTGTCCTCGTATGTTTTGGAATAAACAATCATCTGTTTTATGGTCAATATATTCTGCAAAATATAATTATTTTTCAATCAAAACTACGATGAACGATCTTAGTTCTGGATCTACGATCTCACAAATGCTATTGTTTAGTCAGTCGGGTATATGAAAAGTCGGGCATGTAGTCGGACTCGCACAAAACACATGCTCGCATTCCTCACATTATTGCAAAACGGTGGCGGGATTGAAAAGTGCGTTAAACTGTATACGGCATTGATCAATTGAACGTTAAGTGAAAGGTCAATCGGAGTAAGGCACCGCAAAAAACATGGAGACAAATGTCACCATATTGGCAATTGGTTGGGTCACACGTGCGAATACAGTTGGTACACTCTCACTCGCACACACACACACACACACACACAAACATTCGAGAGTTAGAGCAAGGGTCAACAGCTGATACTTAGGGCTTGTTGGTTGGTCGGTTCGGGAAAGACAATCCACTGGTACTACCACCGGGACTGGAAAGGCCAACCGCCGATAGGTAGCAGATGCTACACCAACTACCCACGCGAGTGAACGAGAGTGAATACAAGGACCCGTGGGAAAGAGGGTTCACACGCGTGTTTGACCACCGCTATACCACGCGACGGGTAATTGGAAAGTATCCTTTGGATATTCACAAGAGCCTACCAGTAAAAGATGTCAAATTTGATGACGAGTAGCAGATGTTTTACCATTTATATTGAAATTGATTCAAATTAATTGTAAATATTACACTTAACGATTCATATTTATCATATTACTTATGAGATGAGATATCAAAGAGTTAATACAAAAAGTTCGACAAGTCAAAGATTGAAATTTAAACGTACAAAATGCAGAACATCCCCATCAACATAATCTACCAAATCAAAGAAAAAAAATTTTGGTTTTTATATATTCGGAAAAAATTGAAACATATATGAAGAAATATATCTACAGCCAAAACATGCTTGCCACGAAACGAAAAAAGTTCAATAGTTCCGAAACAGAATTGATAAATTTAAATTGATAATGTATCGATTGATTAATTTCAATAAAAATTGCCAACGATTTTGTTAATGAATTGCAAAATGTCAAAAAGTACTACCAAAAGTAGTAATCTTAGGTACTCAATATAGTAGGGCAACCAGATTTTTTTTCACAAAATTTGGAGATTTGTTTAAAAAAACTGGAGAAACTGGAGGCCATAAAAATAAAACTGTTTATCCAGGTTTGTCCAGTTTTGATTCGTTACCAAAACGTTCACAGCCAACAGGTGCTGTTGTATGAGTGCAATGTACAATGAACAGATGATGACGACGCATCTGTAGCTGTAACGAGAACGTTGCGTCGCGTCCTGAGACCTAGGTCAAAGGCAATATCCCACGCGTGGTTCGATCAGAACGCAGCTGGGACATTTGAACACTTACCCATACACGTGCATCACCGTTCGTTACAACGGTCCACGCACGCATGGGAAACCATTTGCTTGCTTGGTTGTTTGGTGGCGACGGCAGCGGCGATCTCTCGATGCCAGATGCAGGAAACAGAAGACCTGGGTCCGACGACAATCTGCTCCATGGTCCGACCACCACCACCACCACAACAACAACTGGTCTATGCCGAAAACCGTTTAGGTTACCTAAACCGTCTGTCGTTTTACGGTAACGATCAGTACGATGTGTTGATGAATGCGTATGCGACACCCATTAAATTCAACCGACAAAATTCTGGCAATTTCATTTCACCGACACAAGAAATTGACATCTGTTCCATAAGTAAAATGTTTAGATTTTCTTAAAAAAGAAAATCGATTCCGTGTAAGATGATGAAATGGAATACAAACACAAAAGAAAAGAAAGAAGAATCTTGCCGACAAAGAACATTAATTTCAAGTGCAAGACCCTAAGGTCTAATTAGTGACCAATTGCATGCGCAAAATAGATTATGTTGTGAGCACTTGGTAATTGGCCCTTTCATTTAATAGACCTCACACCTTGAGACCATTCGGCAAGATATGGAACACATTCGTGATCGTGACTAGTCAATTGAGCAATCGGGACCAATTGCTATTGACACTTTATTCTTTACTGTGGTTCCTTAATGAAACTAATAGAAAAATTATCTAAGATCACGAATACTATGCGGTAGGTTTATGAGAATAATAATAATCAAAAGTATGGTTCCAAAAAGATTCCAATTTCCAATCTTACTGGAAGATGTCACTACAGTTCTACATTTGACACGATTCTGGATCAGAATTCCGTACATTGACATGGTTTATGCTACTACTCGTATTTGGATCAACCAAAAAAAACCAGTGGATAAGGTGAATAGAGATCAAAGTGTGTGTGTGTGTGTGTGCGAGAAAGGAGGGGGTGATTGAGGATTCAAACATTCGACAATCATCTACACCACCACCACCATGCATCATCATAAGCAGCATGAATGCATCTGTCGATGGCAACTACAGCAGCATCAGCACATGTGTGCCGGATCAGCGTCGTATATAGCCAAGGCGTGGTGATCAGATCATTTGGCATGTGATAGGGGAACATGCACAAGATGTCGACAATGTTGGTCGTAGTGGCATAAAATGTTTCTCACTCGATACGATAACTCCCAATGGGTATATAAGCAGTTGGACGAGTCGGATGGCAGTCCAATTCAATCCACTCTTTCATATTATTATTTTTGTTTTTATTGTTGTTGTTGACGTGGTGTTGGTGGTGATTACACACAAACACACACACACTCTGTCCACTTGAACCGATTCTATCTTTCAAGAATTAAATTGTGTTTCTGTGCGTATCCGTGCAAACATTTACATCAATCAAGTAAATAAATTGCTAAACCATTGTCAAGCATAAATAAACAAACAAGAAATGACCAAAATCCGAACACCAGAACCATTAGATTCGTGTGCACGTTTGCATCATCCAACGATCATTCCCACAATGATGGTTCAAGTTGGTGCAACACAGCCAATTCGTGTACGAAAGGCTCGACGCCCATTGACCCCTTCGGAACAGCGTCAACGTGCCGCCGATCGTGAGGAGATGCAATCATTGCTATCCAAATTGAAACAATTGGTACCAGGCATTCCAAAACGTCGGAAAATGTCTAAATTGGAGATCATACAACATGTGATTGATTACATCTTTGATTTGCAAGTAGCACTCGAATCGCATCCCATCAATGGATCGATAGCGGCGGCTATGATCGAATTTCAGCCACATTTAGGTTTGGTCCATCATCGGAATAGTAGTAGAAATGATGTTCACATGTTTGATCATGAATTTGACCGTCAACATCATCACCACAGATCGGAAGCATTAGCTGTTTCGGCAATGGCCGACTCATTGGAGAGTAACCTCGATCATCATTCGAGTAATGTTTCGTATCAATCGGCAACCAACATTGCTAACACCACAACATATTCGTCATCTGTTCCTGTCACATATGCCTGTGATTTAAATTATCAAACACACGGCAGAATATCGAATCGAAACTCATCGCAAGGGGAACGGCAACCATTGGCATCAATCATGTTGTAACGAAGTAATAAATTAAAATCATTTCATTTCATTTCACAAATTGTACATAAATGATTGTCTCATAATCACATCAATTGACCAATCTTTCCTAATCAAATATATTTCTCTTATTATTATTATTATTATTATTATTATCAATTTCAGTCAATTCCAAGTATAAAATATAAATATATTCAAGTGCAACACTATTTTCTTTTCATTATGTGGTCCTCTTTTGGATTATTTATTATCTGTATTCGTTCATTTAAATGAGATAAAGATTGATTTGAAATCAAACATTGTTCATTCTTTATTCTAACTGTTCTATTGGAAATTATTTAAATTTATTCCAATGGTTATCCAACAAAAAAAATAGGGTAAAATGTAAATTGAGTAACGAGATTAAGTAAAAAGCTAAACTGTGAAAGATTGGTAATCATCATGAATATATTTTTTGTTGTTGTTGTTGTTGTTGAAATACAATATACTTGAGGTGTACTCTTTCAGGCGTCTCGGGCGCCATAAAATAAGATGATCATCAACGAACTAGTCATTCGAGACCGTTCGATTGAGCAAGACCAAATTCTCATCGTCGCCAATGTTCAAATAAGTCGTATTCTTTGTTTCGATTGAGAGCCGACCGAGTCGAATGGAGTGACATATGGCAAGTGGCATTTGAGAAGTGTCCATTGAATGCAACAACGAACAGAATGCAACCTTCACCATCGTCACCAACACCACCATCACCACCAACAAGCACCAAACATGACACCAACAGACGGACACTGGCGCCCGCCACCCGAATATACACCAAATGTCACATCCATCCATCCATAGCTTTGGTTCAGCTCCCTCATTTCACTTCCATTATACACATTTGAACATTTGTTCGTGAGAACCAATCTATTCTCACGATGAAATCGAGACAACAAGACGTGGTCATCAACGTTAACAAATTATATGAACATAACAACCATGGTAACCAATTTGAACACAAAAAAAATAATAAATACCTGGTAATAATTGGACAACGCATATGACAATTCTCACCTTTAGCTCACGTGTGTATCTAACTCGAATTGTGATTAATCCTTTAACAAATGGCTTAAATGAGATCAACTTAGACAATAGTACAATGTGTTAAAGACATCATTTAAATGTACGAGTGAAGATTGAGTCAATACAAGTTTTTTGTTGTTGTTGTTGTTATTGTGTAACCAAATTGATTCCGTGATCATCAGATTCAGATAAGACGACGCCAAAACGACAAATCGGTTTGCGTTCTCACGTCTGGTAAAGCATATTAATTAGACAATGTTGTATGTTCGTTAAATGGCTAATTGGTTAAAAGCAAAACCAAACCAAGAAAAAAGGTCAGCAAAGAACAACCAGAGGATAAAATCTTGGTCTCCTTGAGAACCAATAAGAATGAGAATTGTTTCGATTGACGTCAATGGATAAGATCCGGTTTCCCATCGAATCGACATAAATATGTATTGCCATCCAACTTCCGTGGTCCTAATTTGATGCATTCGATACAAAATATAATGTTAAACAATTAAGTTTATTAGGTTATTGCACAATAAAAGTTGTTCTCAGTTTGAACTGATCATTTATGTAGCAGGAACTCAAATTACGATCGTATTAAACAAGTATAACAATTTGGTTCCTGTTATACAAACAAAACAAGACCTTTGTAATCTTTATTAGCATTTAAGAATTGTTATGACATTTTTTTCAATTGATATATATTGGGTGCAAGGTCATTTCATCCGGTCTAAAGTGGACAAAATGGAATCAAATAATTAATTATAAGCTTATGATTAGAGATTAGCAGTTTATTATTATAAATATATGAGGAAGTGGCTTTCACCGCCTACCACTAATCTTGGGTAGGTTGTAATCATTCCATTGTAGGCGAATTGACCTTTCACTTCATCACCTATGATTACGAAATCTCTTTTCCTCTTTGATCGGCGCAGATCGGGTCGGAATGGCAGATGTGTTAATTCCTTATGTTGGACACCTCCCAAACTATGCTATTTCGACATTCAACCATTGAACACTAAAGCGGGACCCTTTCCATCCGGCCATATGTCCCATCGATGCTCATCGAACGCGTCAATGTCTTGCACAGATGTGTTCCTAGCCAAATGTTATGTTGTGGTACTCACATTCCATCTAATTTTTAATTTAATTTTTTTTACATCATATCAAAACAAGGAAAAATACTTTACTTAATTTAGGATTGTCAATTAGTCATATTCTTTAGAGTTTGAAGATTGTTGTTTGAACCCATTCGAAATAATTTCTATCATGCCATTTGTTCAATGAAGACAGAAGGTTTACGATAATCGGAAGTTATTAGTCTTGAAGCAACAAAAGAATAAGGGGAAAGTCAATAACTGATATAGATAGACACACACACACACGCACACACATCAAACAGATTGAAATCTTTTACTTTGTCGGCATATGTTCACCGTTAGAAAAACACAACTTCTGGCACCTTCTTACTAGGTGAGTAAGGTCTCCAAACTTACTTTCCAACTCTCTAGGTCACTAAGGTCACATAAACTGTTGACACTTCTTTACCTGAGCTAGTAGCACTGACAGATGAATCTATTTTTTTTCTAGCTTACCGTTCCACCTTAAAACTACTAGGCTCAAGGTTAGAGGTCAACACGTGCTATACTGGAAATTATGTTCAATTAATTTAGCTAATCATAAAATGTTACACCTAGACAATGGTTATCAGATATGGGATTCGCATCAGATTGATGATCACACATCTTGAAACAAAGGGAAATAAGTTAAATTGCTCGATCACGATTGTTGTTGTTTGATTGGCAATATTTAAAGACACAATGTTCATATAATGTTGATGTTCGCAATGGCCCGGTGTTGGATGGAAATGCAAACAAGATTGACTCGTTTCAGGTGGTTGTAGAAAAACTTTCACCTGGACTACTGGACTAAATCACTCCATATGTTCACGTTGAGGTGACACGTGCCATTGAGAAGTATTAGGTAAATTATTTGATCAGTAGGCGATCGGACTTCCTGTGGGCACGTTCAAGAAAGAAGGAGGAGAATCGAGTGTAGGGTGCTAAGAAGCCAACTGGACAAAACAATTTCGCCCTTAACCCTTGGAGTAAAAAGTCAAGACATTTGGTCCAATCATTGGAACACTAGTAGTGTGGTGTGGTGACCAGCTGCAACGCCATTTGGTTCAGAAAAAAAATGGGGAAGACATGTTTCCTTAAAGAAAGTCGTCGTCGTCGTCGTCGACAAAACAGAAGGCAGGAAATTCTGTTACCAGTGAAGGAAGCGCAAAAGAAATCTGCCATCAAGAACAGAAGCAACGTGTGCAATGGAAAGAGCAGATTGAAAACAAATGTCCCAACTGGCACAGACACTAGAGAGATCGACCAATTAACAGACGGCGGCTGTCGATGCCGATCATTTGCCCGCGTGCCCGCCATACACACACACACACACACCAATTTAAAAACATTCGTTTGGAACATTTGGTTTCTGGAACACACATGGAACATTGGTGGACCAGCCGTTTAGTAACAGACGTTCAGAACGTTGTAGCAACCTGTCGGTGTCAATGCATTTTTTTGTGGTGTTGATGACAGTGACGTGAACAATTCATTGGTTCGGTTATGTAAAAGACATCTGTCCATTCACAATGTTCATCTTCCCCAAAAATGGGTCCAATCTTTGGGTATTGGTGCCCATTTCAAACAGATAATCGACATTAATTGTAATGCAATCATTTCATGGGTCAATTGTTTCCTATTATATTACAATAGAATACTATCTAACTAAAAGGATTCAACAAACGCCGAGATAATAATACAGAAATTACTGATCTAATCTGTTTATGGGAAGCGAAACAAGCAGAACATTTCATTCGTACAGTACAACAAAATTCTAAGGATTGCTGCTGTCGCTGTTGCTGATTATTATTGTATTGCATCACAAAACATTGTCTGTCTGTTTGTAAGGGTATCTTGCATCTGGCAATCAGTTCGGATTAAACCATCCATTCTTTGCATATAAGCAACTTAAAATGTACGACATATAAATGCATGCAAATGGAGAAAATTGTAAAGTAAAAGGCCTCTCTGGATAGAATCAGTAATTATCAATCGGGTTCTGTTCTGTTCATATCAACCTAAAAGTTATTTTAGTTAGTCTTGTTAAGCAATATAGGTAAGCATCAATGGTACAAAGTCGACATGGTACAGCATTTGAGCGAGAGATGTTAGATGTTAAGCAGGAACCTACAAAAATGCCTGTTTGCTCTCAATCATTTCCTTGGGTCGATCAATGGTCGGTTATCTCTCTCTCTCTCTCTCTCCCTCTCACACTTGCACTCGATATTTCGTTGGTATATTTGTGGCAACAAATACAAATGCTGACGTTGGTTATACACGAAAAGACTGGCATTGGCGTACACACACACACACACACAAGGTGCCGACGGTCTCCGAAGCCGGTAGAGTGTCATATGGAGATAGCCAAAAATGAGTGGGAAACATAATCTGCACTTGGGAGCCAGACCAGGCGTTTTACG
This sequence comes from Blomia tropicalis, assembly GCA_029204025.1. NCBI lineage: Eukaryota > Metazoa > Arthropoda > Arachnida > Sarcoptiformes > Echimyopodidae > Blomia > Blomia tropicalis. Next base: position 10,461,719 of record CM055090.1, on the reverse strand, counting down.
GTGATGAGGTCTATACTCGACAATGGCAAGTAAGTCTCGACATCAATCCAACAAAAAAACAGTGAACAGCAGCCAAATGTCTCGTGGGAGCCACATGGTGTTTGCGCCAGGCGTGCGGCATTCTTTGTGGCATCCCCTTTCACCCAAGACAACCTAAAAACAAAAAAAATGTAAAAAAAAATTGTACACACACACACACACACACACACACACTCTCTCTCTCTCTCTCTCTCTCTCTCTCTCTCTCTCTCTCTCTCTCTCTTACTGGGTTAGTAGTTGAATGCATCCACTTACTCATATTTTTGAATATAATCTTGGATATGTCTTAAAAGACGCCACCATTTTGTTGAGATTTTTTGTCTTAACATCTAAATGACTATTTGTTGACTATTACAGGATTGTTCAATATTATAAACTATGTACATGTATCTTGTAATCCAGACTCAATTGATATGGCTTCACTGTAATGCATTTTATACACGATACATTCAATTCTTAATGTATAAAGTATGTGATATGTTTCAACCGTGAAGTCCTCATTTGAGCCAACATATATATATATTTCTATTGTTAAGGTCCATTCTCAAAACCTTCCCCGGTTCATAAGGGTCACACTTTGGAAACCACTGATCTAATAAATTGAGCAAAATCTAGAAAGACCATCTAAACATGAATGAGAAACAAACACAAACACTCCTGGATATATTCACATCGAGCAAAGCGCACATGGCTCCTTGTGAAGAAACCATGCATGCATGAGACTTCTGGGATCTGGCACAAACGCAACACAAGTGTCCATCATTGTGTGTGTGTGTGTTTTGCAAGTGTCTTTCGTAATCGATGTATTCGTTAACTCAAACAGTATACTCGATTCTCTTGAAAACGCTCCCTGGCGCCCGGTAGTTGCATAGATCCTCAGATGGTTCGCTTCTCAAAGGCTTTCTGCCAGCTGGATACCATTGATGGACCAACAATGCCAAACATTTACTCTCATTCACCAAACTCAATCATGATGATGTTCTTCTACACAAATACACAAACATCCGTCAGTAAATTATAGATAAGTTGTTAGATTCAAATAAATAAGGTTTACCTTTACCGTTTGATGAACACAAATACATGTGGCTTTTATCTATTGTAGAATTTTTGTTTCTCTAGTAAGGTAAACTTATTCAGATTGTTTGATTTTAGGTTTTTGAAGAACGAGAAAAAATGGCGATCAAAATAAGTAAACCAGAAGGATGGAATAGTTTCCAATGTGGACGCACGCACTTGAAACTTGGTGAAAATCGACAGCTGCAAGGAAATAATAAAATCGATCAAAATGTAATTTGAATTGACAATTAAACTTAAATTTACGACTTATCGACCAAGTAAAAAGTTGAAAAATTTTCTCAATTTATTCTTAGTTACAATCTTTTGTCATAATCGAAAATCAAATTCTAAAAATGTAAAGTAAAAAGAGGATTGAATAGTATATTGGAGGCAACAGGCTTCTTTTATGATACAATTTTACAAACTAAATGAAACATTTTTATTTACCGTACAAGATACTTAACAAACTTAATGTGGTTAAGATTTGAAATCGACATTGCTTAAATTGGTAAATCATATGTTGCAATAAGATATGTTGCCAATTGTCCGCAGCTGTCTTAATGCCCGAGACCGAAAATGTCCGGTGCGTCTATGGAAGAAGTGTGTGTTTTCTTGGTCTTTCGAAATTATTCTGGTACGTTCACATTCCACAAGGCAACATGACACATCGAAGCAAATGCACCAAAAAAAAGGTCATTTGAGTTTGGCAAATGCACCAGATGTACTAATGCATCATGGAACCATCGAAACGAAGAATATTTTCCGCCCTCGATCGTCACCCATCATGATGCTGGTGGTAGTTCTTATGCACACACACACACAAGAAGCGAACGACAAATCTTTTCGTACAGCTGCGACTTTTTTTTGTTGATTGTGTCACATACACGTTCCATTGCATCAAATCACATCACACACACATGCACTTTCATAACTTCTTGAATTAATACCGAGTACATTGGAATGTAGTGTATATGGTACGGCAATCTTTAAATGGATAAACAAGGCAAATCATAATGGAAACAATATCAATTATCATCAATAAAAATAAATAATAATCAAATTGATAAATGAAAGGTATGTGTATTGTTCTGTAAAATAGCAAACATTTCCACAAATTTTAAACTCTGTGTCAATTGTAGCGTTCAATCATTATGAGATCACACCTTGCGTTCAATCCATGTGCAAAGTGAGTCGCCTAACAAATCGCCATTTCTCTCTCTCTCTCTCTCTCTCTCACACACACTTGCCATAAGACTAACCATTGGGCGACCAAAATCAGTCCAGATGTAGACATGCACGTTCAATTGCACACACACACACACTCACATTTCCAGGCACATCGGTGCCATGGACGCAGATGTTTTGTCGCCTACAGAATCCAAGAATCTACCAGAATCGACAATTGGCACACACACGCACATAAGAGAGGGAGTAAGAGAGAGAGAAAGAGAGAGAGAGAGAGAGAGAGAGAGAGAGAGAACGCACCCACAAGTAGAAATGAGACAAATTAAATTTAGGTTCTTACCAAATTAAGTAACGAAAAGACAAATGAATCATGGTCAAATAATTGATCGGAACAATTGCTCAAATAGTATGTGTGTGAGAGTGAGAGAAAGAGTGAAGATATTGAGTTCCTCTCATATAAAGGCGGAAACAATCCTTTGGATTCCGAATACCAAAGTTGACCATCGTTGTTATGTGTGTTGTATTGCTAGTCTGGTTCCAGCTGACCAATATATATATGGACATATTCGAGTCCAGAATGGTGCCTAGATAGATTGGACGCCATCTTGTCGGTTGGCAATCTCACTATTTGCCCATTATACTAATATACGATAACGTATACACCAAACATACAAAAGTGAGCCTAACGTTGGCGACTCATTTAGTTTTAGTTCTTTGAAGCAGACGCCATGAAGAAACGTCACATCTGTTCGCCCAATCTCCCACAATTTGAACCATATCACACACACACACACACATTAGCACACGTCTACTAAACTGAAATTCACCCTCCATCTGCAAGGTTACAACTGACATTCCATTTGGAACAGCCATTGATCCAATCAATTGTAAATTATGTTTTCAATTTTTTAGTAAGACCTTTCTTTCCAGCTTGATCAGTCATTGAAGTAATTTCTCATTAAATTGAAACATAGAAACAAAATGTGTGAAGAAATTTCACACTAAATTGTTCCATTAATTGTATAATATCATCAAAATGAGTTATTCAACCGTTGGAAATTGATGTATTTTGAAAATGTAATTATTAATAATTTGGTTTGAAATTGATATTTGTTGCCTAAATATTTGTTGTCTTGGAAACCATACTTTTATATATATATATTTATGGTTTATAAATAAATTGGTTTGGCGAATTCACGTGCCAATAATAGAATTTGTCCTTGCTCGTTTCAATGCTCATTCAGAATGTTGATGTCTCCGTTTAAATGGCAATTGCTATTTGTGTTGTTCCATTTATGTGTATACACACTGTTTGCAGCTGTGTGACAAATGGGTTCAGATGGTTCCATTCAGAATTTATTTATACTTGTGAACCAATCTAACAATGTAACCCATTGCCAAAACACATTCTTCCTCATATATGATCAGACACTTTTTATTATATTGGTACAATATTGGATTCTTCCATTCCAATAGATGGAAAACCCACAAAAACATTTAAATTTTAAAATGGTGAAAAATAAATAGTAAATTGTCACCAACGCCAGTATTGATGTACATGGATGATCATCAGACGACTATGGTCACCACCATCATTATTGTGATGATGATCATCATCAGCTGCGCGAACCTCAACCGAAAATGGTGGACGCAAAAGAGACATCTGTCTGCATGTGTGTGTGTGTGTGTGTGTGTCGCCATGTATCCATCTATCCATCCATCCATCTATCTACATATTGGTTGTGACATGGACAGTTGTTGAGTGGAATATATCGTATTGCAGGGAGGTCTCGGACAGCAGCGGTTTGCACACACATTTTTGGTGTTGGCTATGATCCATCTGTTGTGATCCATTTTGGTGATGTTGGTTGTTGCCTGACATCTGTGTGCGATGCGGGATTGGGAACTGTACGATATGTTCCATGTTCCATGTGTGTGTGTGTGTGTTGGTGTGTTGCACGTTTGTGTCCCGTTTCGTTTACCCGTTGCGCCATTCACATAACGGACTGGATAGACCACCTGGATCGGGAACTGTTCGGCCAACACGTGCCACTTTATTACAATTAAATGAGAGATTGTCATTTGCTTTTCCATCCAGAAACATAGATCAAATACTATTAAAACCATTTTGACCAATGATTCTCTAACATGAATCAATTTAATCAAGTTATAGAATGAAGTAGTACCAAAAAATGAGATCGGTATAAACAACCAAACATTTGAATGTGTTTAACTAAAAATATAGATACAAATACAATTACACACACAGACAAACAAATTGTGTATTGAAAAGTTGAATTGACAATGATTGAATGATTCATCTCAACTTTGTGATGGTGTCATTCAAACCACAGGGACCAGATGAATCTGTCTAACTTAAAGATGATGATGATGATGATGATGATGAGGGCTAAGTGAGTTTAGATGGACGCCTCAATTTGCAATCTCAATGGCGTCCTCCTCAATGGTAAATCTCGTTTGTCGTCACGCATACCAAAAAGTGTGTGTATTGCAGCCTGTTTTCAATCAAAGAGACGCCATTCAACCAAATGGTTGCTACATTCTCTCTCTCTCTCTCTCTCTCTCTCTCTCTCTTTCACACACACACACACACACACACACACATGGACGATGGTTATGGATTTAGGCATTAAGCATCAAGGAACTTGAAGCCAACGATCGAGAACATCAACTTGCCACAACCAACCATGAACAGAGACAACAATTGTGCGATATTTCCAATTGTAGGACAATCAACCATTGAATACGAATTGAATTGCATTTTGGTCAAGACATCATTTGTTGGCAAATTGAACAAACTCGACAACTAACAGTATTGGTATCAATAGTATGTTTGTGTACGATCGTACAAGGAAAGTTAACAATTTGGCACATACACATCAGAATGGACAAGACAAAACAAACATGCTATGTAATGTTTGTATGGGTTATGGGTTGTTATATATATTTATAAATGTATGAATGATGTGATCCGGCATTAGTTCAACTCTCACTGATGGATTGAAAGTTCCCATTATCGAACTCCAAACAAGTTGCTCGCAACCATTCACTACCGGTCGATGTATGCATCTTTAGCTTGAGGGGAGGAAAAACATTGGCTTCACGAGACAAAGGCCAGACCTTTGCCTTTCAAATGTAACTTGTTTTCCACATTGAGAATGGAATGAAATGCATCATACAATGTCTTGATCTGGACACCACCAACATCACCAACATCAGCACTCTCCTGTTGTGTATATACAACCGAAATTCTGGTATTCCTTTTTCAAAGTCAATCAGATCGCTCTCACGGTTTTTGTATTCTATATTTGATTGACACAAGCAAGATTTCTAAAGCTATTGACATCGAAACTGACAATAGTCAATTCTAATGCGTTTTATGTATATTGGAGTTGTGTGATCAATTTATTATAAGTTTAGTTATGTGTTTTACTTGAACATTAATTGAAATTTTTTTTGTGGAAAAGAAAGAAAAATATTCATTGAGAAAAACATAATTTATTCAACAGGTTGTCAAAATTTGATGGACGGGAGTTATCGTTTTAACATTCTAAATTAGAGCAGATTTCCAATCATTTAGCAATAGTATGGCGGTGGATTTATTTATTCATTCAATAAATTGGTCAAAAATCAAACAATTGGGTGCTGCCATAGAAGAACCTTTGTTGAATATAATCAAAAATCAGAATATATTATGGAATAAATTGACTTGAACAATGGGAACAGTTGATCACGCATATTGATCTGTTATGTGATCAAGATCGGAATTGAATGGCGGCCACATGTAAGTGTTCATGTCAGTGTCAATAAAGCAACTTGGCCATTGCCGAACTCGATGACGCGCGTTCTTCTCCCTTCTAACATTGGCAAAGTCATTTTGTATCCCTAATCCAGTCGACGCCAGTCTGTCGCAAGCACACCTGAGAATTCACCACCACCAACCTCACTAACCTCACAATGTGAATACATGCTACTATAGGAACAAATGAATGTATACATACAAACATTTCTTGTCTCAAGAACCTTTGATCACGACATTGAACGAATGTTGCATTTGAAATGATTTGCACTTTGACCAGCACACACAGCGTATACACACGTGTTCGCAATGCAGACTTTGAGTTTGAATAAATCTGTGAATGAACTCTGTTCAATTTGTATGATACAATAATAAACTATATGGTACAGGTGTCATTCTCTTTTTTCGTTCTCCCCCATCATCCATCGTTTAACCCTTGACCTTAAGGTAAAGTCCGTTTACGTACATATGTTTCCACACCAATGAGAATAAAATTTTTTAGTTATAATCACAAAAACGAATGTTGGATCAACTCAAATCAAAACATTACCATTATCTCGTCACCATCATTTCAAGACATCTCAATTGAACATAATTGAAATTAAAGCTTTCCTAAAATGTACAAAAAATTTGTAAAGCTAGAATTAAATGGTAAACGTTCCGTAATGATGGTGTTTCTGTATTTTGAATGAAAACCATTTTCGACCAGATGGGTGCAAATGAAATGATAAGACACAATTATTAGATTAAATCGGGCGAGGTAAATTGTCGGCAATGAGATGGGCGCTCTTTATTCATACACACGTGTATAATAAAATGAACAAAATGGTACATTTGCCGTTCATAATAGATTTGATTGAAACCATTTATCAATCTCACACCTGGCATATATATTTATATTTATACCTTCTTGAACAAAAGAAGAATAGATTAACCTTTAATTGCGTACCATTATCTACACTAAAATTTATCTATGAAAACTATATCACTAAACACCTAAACATCTTTATGAAGCAACAATTATTGTCAGACTTTTACATGATTCCATAGAATTTGAATTGAAATTAGATGGTTTCTATTGTTGATCATTGGATTCGAATCCTATTTTAGAACATTTATAAGTTGGTTTCGTCTAATCGACTTGATTAAATTCTCAACTTGATGATGGGGGAAGCCACACCAACAATAAAGTCATTTCAAGCCAGTGTCGACTGAGAGAAAGAGATCGACTGAGTTGAAGTGCGAATGAGGAACAAGAGGAGCAGAAAAGGTCAAGAGAAGTAAAGGTGAACATGACGATGAAGGTATAGGACAGGTAGATTGCCACCATTTCCAATGCCTATCGTTCACAATGTAACAGACAGTGAGAGCAAAATTCTCAGGTGCGTCCGCGACAGACTGGCGTCTGCCGGCATTCTTTGAGTGCCACCATGCACTTAGTTGCTCTCTTCAACTTTGTCGAGTAGTCGTTGTCGTCGTCATTGCCCATTGTGACGACCACGAAGATTGTCAGCCATCAAAATAAAAATGAAGGAAGGAAGAAGGTAGAAAAAGAAGAAGAAGAAGGTATCAGACGGCTTCACCAGTTTTATATATATCACATTATGAAATGAACATTTGTTAAATAAAGTGAACCAAATTAGACCGAAATTAGACCGAATTAAGCATTGAAATGTCTCTCTTGATACTTGGTGATTCAATGAATACAATGCAATGATGTTCAACTGTCCCAAATGGATTATACTAAAATATTCCTCCTCTTGTCATTTCTAAATGGAAGTCAACTGTTCCAAATAGTATGGTTCCCGTTGATGACCATCTGTCTGGTTGTTGGCTTCCTATGGTTAGTCAACATGCACAGCTGAATGATGAACTCGAACAAAAACCGAAAGAATGAGTATGTGTATGTGTGTGTGTTGTGTGTGAGAGAGAGGACCCAAGAGAGATTCGTGCTATTGGCAAACAGCAAATGTTGTCTATATTCCAAATGAAGGCGTAATCATCCATAACATTGATGGTCTCAAGTTAAACATTGGCAATGGCATCACATCTGCCAAAAATACCAATTCCAATGATAATGAATCAATTAGGTATACAATTCGATAATGTTCGTGTACATCTTATTGTGTTTTTTAACAAAAATTAATTTAAAAAAAAGGTTTCTAACATTAAAAATACAATAAAACATGTGTTTCTACATAAGAGATTTACCAATAAGAAAAAATTAACTTCAATGAAAATACTCAAAAGTATTTTTCTTTTATTTAATTTAATGATTATGTAAAACTAGATTCTTTTTGTATGTTACCTATATAAGTGTTATATTAGCAATAATAGGCGAAATGATTGAAGTAGATTTCAAATATCCAAGGGTGTCTAATCATCAGAATATATAGTTTGGACATCTGTGCTGTTGTGGAAGGCCGACACCCATAGGAATATTCGCAAATAAAGGAAAAAGGGAACAAGAACATTCTGCATTGGCACCGAATCTGTTTGGATACATCTGGCAATTTGAGATTCGTATCCAATGAGCACCCAACCAACGGGAATGCACCTGTTCTCCCGCGCTATCGTTCGTTTCAAATTCAGCTGTCCTGTCGTTGGCCGTTTTTGAGAGAATAAATGAATGAAAGAGACATACAAAAATCGTTTTTTTCCACAGATGTTCGAAAAATGAACCAATTTTGGTTTGTTTTTTTCTTGTTTTTTTATATTTTTTTATAGTAAATGTTCTAATATATTGTCAGGATATTTTTCCCGTGTTCAATTAAAACCATAAATTGATTTATTTATTTCGAATTGATTCTATCTAGTTTTTTACTTCATAAATTGATAACATGTATCAGTTTCAGTTGTTTTCTAAGCAAAAAAAAAAATATTTTGAAAAATGATTTCACATTTAACAATGAAAATGTTTACTATTTTGTTGTTCATTCTTGTTGTTATCAACTATGTTCAACATCAAGTCCAAGCTAATGATGAAAATGAAATAAATACAGTTTATTGTGAAGGTATTCGCCGATTATTATCATATTTTTTCTGCTGCTATTCCGATAAACTTGATCCATTGTTGGACGTAGTTGCACGTCCCACTAATAATCGTATTGAACGGATGAAGGTACCATCGTCCGTATTGGTTAAGATCCAAAAGAATCGGGAGAATCGTCAAAATCAAAAGGATATTGCAACTCTGGTTGTTGTTGCGCGCAAAATCCAATCACATTAAAAAGATTCTTATTGTTCATTGCTGCCGTTAGTGGCGGATTATTCTACAAGATCTACAGTAACGATGTCAGTAATAAATGGCCAACAGTTATTATTACGACCATTGATCACCATGGATCAACAGTCACGGTTTTTGTACCAAAAACAACGCAAAAGACGCCAGTTAAACAACTCGAATTTTACTCATTTTTGGAAACAGTATTTAATCAACAAATGAATGTCTTCATTATTGAAGTATTACTTATTTGGATTGTTGTATTCCTCTACTTTTGGTCTCGAATAAGAAAGTTACAAATGAATAATAAAAAACAAACAAAAAGTCGTGCTAGCCAAAAAGTGTCTACAGTTCGATCAAGATTGACGAGTACATTATCTTCAATTGCCAGTACTATCAAAAGGCCAAAAGTTAAGCCAGTTCGAAAAAAAGGTAGAGAATGAATAAAGCTTTACATAAATAAATGATATTAGATTGTAAAAAAAACTATATTCACCAAACTATTTAGATATATTCGATAGTAATGTTTTTAAATGAGCATTTAAATAAATTTTGATATCCGGTTGCTGTCATGAGAGAAAGTGAAAGAGCTTTATCCTAAATGTTGAATGATCGGGACTAATTGGACGAGTTCAAAATGTTGGGAAGCAGCAGCGTCGAAATGTAGTAAACGAAACATGACAGTGAACACGTGGCTTATGATCCATTTGAACATAATGGAAAGGGAGTTAGTAAATGAGGGAGAGAGAGAAAGAGAGAATACAACACATCCGTTCATTGCCTAAAATGACATGTTTCCGTTGCCTACAAATAATATTGAACAGCAATACAGATGACAATTCTACTTTATAAAGTTCAATTCATTCGTTCATTTCATGTTCGGGTCTTTGATCAAATTGAACATCATCATCTTATATGAGTCACAGAATAGCTAAAATGACACGTGTCCTAATGATAAACTTTGATCGCGAACCACACTTTATGGTATTGGTGCCGAAAACATTTGGGTTCCATGGCACGTGCGGACATATGGACCCATCGAATGTGTTTGTATATGAGAGTGTAGACATGACCATCGGCTATGGATTGATCATAGAGAGTGGACAGTAACGACACGTGACTTTAGTTGATCGATTCTGGAACAGTTGAAACATGTATTATTGTCACACAAATTTTAAGCATTGTTTATAAGTTTTGAACCAATTGCCAAATTTAGTAATTTGCATATTTGCCGCCATCTATCGGGGTCGGTGGCACGTTCACCTAGACTCTACCCGAGAGTTTCCTCTGTACTCATTCACTCTGAGTCGGTCGCATCAAACTGATCTGATATTAAACTGATTATATCCTTTCGAACTTGTTTGTTCGATGTTGCCATACAGTGATTACGACTGGGTATAGAACATAGGACTCACGGAGGTGACGATCACCACTTCTAGGTCAGTCGAATACTTAATTTTGTTATTTTGCTAAATTTATATTTAATTAAAACTATTGTGAGAAGGATGCTCTGCTGCAAGAACATAATTGTTAAACAAAATTTTAAAATTATGTAAGAATATATAAGGAATATAATGTTAATATTATTTAAAAAACATAAATTAGTTTAATACTTCTTGGAATACCACATTTTTTATTTTATCGTTAAAAGATGAGTGAATATGAATTCTTTTAATTTTTTAATTGAAACCTTTATTTCATTATAATATTATAATGGTGTAGTTTATTAAATTTAAATTGAATAAATTACATTTTTATATGTTTTCATCAATATTGTTTTCTATTGGATTCCATTGTTGGCAGGGCCATTTCTCCGAATTTACACTTATCGTCTTGAATTCTTCTCTTAGTAAGCCATTTTGACAATACGGGTTCTTTCAACCATAACCCGACCCGTCAAAAAAACGAACAATAAAACTACCGGCGTTTCAATTTAAAATGCGATGGCTTTCGGGTGGAAAGTTGTACTATGCTTCCGATGTTTCTTCAACTATTTATACGTATTTATGCTTCAATTTTAATTTAACGTTGTCGCGTATCTTTTTCGGGTTTCCACTTTTTCTATTGTCGCATATCGTTGTGGTCATAATTTGACAAACAGTAAATTTTTTTGAAAAATATTTAACCACAAAACGATTTCCATTATCATCGACTTGTTGTAAAATACAACCCATTGCTTTATCTGACGTATGGGTTCAAACCATAAATTTTCTATTCAAATCAGAAATATTCGTAACTGGATTACTTGAAAACAAAGTTTTAAGATAATTAAATTGATCTTGATGAACTTGATCTCAAACATTCATTTTCAGTAACTGGTAAAATCACTTGGAATTTCTGCGTTTTATATGTATAGAACCGAAAGGTTAAAATAAACTTCTATTTTCTTTTCTCTCTCTCTCTCTCTCTCTCTCTCTCTCTCTCTCTCTCTCTCTCTCCACAGTATCACGACTATCTGCATTTCGATGAATGCCCAGCACTTATCGGAAGCAGATATGAAAAATATTCATTCTGTATGATCTGAAGTTATTTATTTATTTATTTATTACATTTGTATTTGTATTTGTATATGATATATAGACCCGAAAGGGTGAAATAATGTTCTTCCTCTTCTCCACACTATCGGTTGGTTTTGTAGACAATTGAACGAATAGGTAGCCCTCTAAGTTACGAACACAATAATTTTCTATAAGTTTATTCTAACTAAAAGATAAAAATGTAGTTTTATAATATTGCGAAAAATTAGAAATAATTTTAAGATACTTTAAAATCAAAAATTTAACAAAGATATAGCAGAGCTAAATGATACTTTGTTTTAATTTGTCTCTACAAATGAGCAATAGGCTTTTATTGATCTTAAGAGAGTTTAAAACCAATTTTGCACTTAGTACAATGTTTTCACATTTGAGGAGAAGACAAACAAAGAATAGAAACTACCATTTGTTCTTGAATTGCAAATTGCAGAATTCGGATTAAATGCATACATGCTACTTGAGCACATCTTCGAAGAATGGTAAGATACACAGCTGTAGACCATAAATGGAACCAGAGAGCACACCCACTAAGAGTCGGCGAGTGAATAATACGTTGCTATATTGATGCCACCATTCGAAGGTCTCGCCTTCGTTCATTCTTCATTCTTTACCATTTCGACGTGAATTACTATTAATATGGAAGAGAATAGTAAAGGACAAATACGATGCTATAGCACAATGGCACAAACACACGTTACAAATAAAAAATCGTTAAATTCTGGAGCAAGAAGCTTGCATTTATCAAATGTAAGAATGCTTACACCAACATCCATCTATAGATTTGCAATCCAACATGCACAAATTCGATGCAAGATTGGTCGCAATCAATGTTGTTGTTAGTAGAAAAAAGTAAATAAACTAATGAGACAGCTTGTTTCTTCTAATACCAGCAACAAGTACAAGCATTTCAAATAATCATTCTCTTATTATTGTAAAAGCTTCAGTTTGACATAATCTTACACCTGAAATCCATATAAAATTATATGATATTTGTAAAAGGTTTATTTAACTTAAAAGATTTTAGGTATATTATTTTGCATATATTATTTTGCATTTAAAACTTGAGAATCAGTACCTTTTGGTTATGAAGGCAAAATAGAAGATCTCAATTTGTGGGCAAATGTCCAAAACGGAAAATGGGGTTTCTATATATCAGGCAATGTGTCGCGGGAGAAACCCAAGTATTATAAATGGTACGTCTTCTACTTTTCTCCCCCAACGAAATCGGAAATTTGCCTTTCCATAGCAATGCGATCTACTCAAACGCCCACCGAACAAACGAGAGAGAATTCTCTTCTTATTCTATCTCGATCATTAGCTTTGTAGCTAATTTTAACCTAGATTCCAACTTTCATCAATTGACTTCTATCCCCTTTCTCGTTTCAACCGCCTATTTGATTGTCGACGTCAAACGTAAACATGAGAATGTTATCCCCAAAAAAGTTGGCACAACATTGCGCCTAATAAAGGAATGTAACATCGAGATAAATTGGGCGTCATCTTGGCACCATTCACCATTGATCGTCGATTCTGATCTCTCTTTCTTTTCTCTCTTTCTTTACCAGGAGAATCAAGGCACATCAGAACACAATTTAGTTTCGCGTCACACATCTTCCTTCCAGACATAGATCGTCACTGATCCCGTTCACATCGTGTTTTTCGTCCCCAAGTTTTTTAGGTAATTCAAGTTTCCTTATTTTTTTGTACAAAAATTATAGAAAAGTGGAATTTCAATTATGGAACATTGATGTTCCATAATTTATAAAATGTTCATATTCAAAGAAAGCAACAATTGACGTACCCACATCTACGAAAATTTGTGATCAATAGTGCAAAGTGAAATTTATATATTTTCGTATATTTTCAATATTGTTAAATATTGGAATATTAAAAATGACTTATCATAAGGTACTAATCGTTTGTTTTAATTTTAAATTCAGCTAAATCCTCAATCATGTCTGATGAAGAATCGGAATACTCGTAAGTTATAACAACCATCATTTTATATACAATCTAAAAATAACTGCTATATTCTATCATATAGTGACGAAGAGGTCGAGGAGGTCGAAGAAGTAAAGAAGTAAGAAGTTACTTTGATCTTTTTACCAACTTTTTTATTAACGTTCCATATTTAAATTGTACCTATTCGTGTAGGCCACAACCTCCAAAGCAAGCCGAGAAGAAGCCAGAAGAGGTCTCGGAAGCTGAATTGGCCATGGACGAAAAGTTGCGAAAGAAGAAGGCCGAAGAAGAAGAACAATGGACAGAATACGTTGAACAACGAAAAAAGCAACGACAAAAGGAAGAGGAAGATTTGAGAAAATTGAAAGAACGTCAAGCTGCTCGAAAGCAACGACGTGCTGAACAGGAAAAGAAGATTGAAGAATTTAAACAACGACAAGAGGAGATCCGAATTCGTGAACTCGAGGAACGTCGTGCCCGAGATGCTGAAGCCAAACGAAAGCGTTTGGAGGAAGCTGAACGTAAACGTGCTGCTATGCAAGCTGCCATGGATAAGAGTCAAACGACCAAGGTCGAACGAAACTTTGTAGTCACCAAGCGTAGCGATGGAGGACCAGGCGCAGCATTGGGTGGCTCCGGCTTTGATAGGGTTCGTTGTTCAACTATACAATGATTTTACAATAGATAGATTTAAACTCATTTTTATTTATTTATTCAATTCACAGTTCACCAATGTCTTGTCGGCTCGTTCAGAGATGGGCAAGACTAAAGAACAGTTAGCCGAAGATAAGCGAATTGCCATGTCCTTCCGTGTAAAAGCACTTGACATTGATGGACTTTCCGTCGATGATTTGAAGAAGAAGGCCACCCAACTATGGGACATGATCGTTCAATTGGAATCGGACAAATATGATTTGGAAGAACGACAAAAGCGACAGGATTATGATGTAAGCATCATATCGACCGTAGATATGGTATATATACATTTATAATCGGAATCAAATTACTTCATTATAGCTTAAAGAATTGGCTGAACGTCAACGTCAAATTAACCGAAATAAGGCTTTGAAGAAGGGTCTCGATCCCGATGCATTGTCCGGCAAATTTCCACCAAAGATCTTGACTGCCAGCAAGTACGAACGTCAAGTTGATCGACGAACATTTGGCGATAAGAAGGGTCTTTTCGAAGGCGTAAGTTGATTTCATTTTCGCCATTCATAATGTACAAACATTTATCAATGAATTTCATTTTCATAGGGCTATGATTCAATGGTAGAAGCATCCCTTGAAAAGATGTGGCAAGAACGAACCAAAGAATTTAAGGAAAAAGAACATAGTGGATTGGTAAAATGGGACCCTGAACATCCAAAGAATAAGGAAACCTATGAGCCAGGTGCACGAACCTATGATGACAATGATGAGGATGACCTAGACCTGTTGGATGCCTTCATTAAGCCACCTGGTTTCGATGAACTAACCGGCGGAGGATCTACAACCACCGAATCGGCGCCTCGATCGGCTCCAGCACCAGCCCAAGAAGAGGAGGAGGAAGAGGAAGAAGAAGAAGAGGAGGAAGAAGAAGAGGAAGAGGAAGAAGAAGAGGAGGAGGAAGAGGAGGAAGAAGAAGAAGAAGAGGAAGAATAAGTAACAATTTTCCATTGGCCTCCACTTTATCTTTCACTATCCTTTCATCAAGGATCGACACCTTCGACGCTACTCGACCACATACTCTTCAAATCAATATTGTCTGACAATATTCTTTATTCTTCGTCCTTTATTATTATATAAATCAATACCAATCTTATTTATTAAAACTGATTAAAATACATCAAATATATTGCTTTAAGAGAGGATTACTTTTGTCAAAAAAAAAGTTTCCATGGAACAAGGAAAACCAAAATGAAGGCATTATATATTTATCAATGCCGAAATAGCTCAGTTGGGAGAGCGTTAGACTGAAGATCTAAAGGTCCCTGGTTCGATCCCGGGTTTCGGCATAAGTTTAACTTTTTATAAAGTTTATGATTATAATTTAATGTATTGATGATAATATCATTAAACCATCAAATATTCACTTGATTTTTTATTTATTCATTCACAAAGCGAAAAGAGCAAGAAAATATAAGGCAAATATATTTCTGAAAACTTTCACCAATTTCATCTCTGCATTGATGGAAGTTTCCCGTTGCCACAATACGCGTGGCCGCTTTCATCAACATCATTACACATTTCCCACGTAGCAGTGACCGTATTCCGCAATTTCTGATGCAATTTGGTGTTATTTTAATATTTAATTGATGAAAATCGATGAAGGTAACTACTGTTAGTTGACAATACATATAATTTTAAATTTGTTTTTGTAGTATGGATCAACAAAAACTGCAATCCAATACTGAAGAAAATTTAGCCGCATCCGGTTCAACCGATCTTGATGATAAACCGAAAGTTAAAAGTGAAAAAGAGTTGAAAAAAGAAGCAGCAAAATTAGCTAAATTAGAAAAGTTTAAACAAAAACAAGAAAAACTAAAACAAATTGAAAATGAAAAGAAAAACAAAGAACCCAAAAAGGAGAAGGAATCGAAGAAAGCTGTTGTAACGTATACACGAAACATTCCGAAAGGTGAAAAGAAGGATGTTGTCAGTGATCCAATGCCCAGTGGTTATTCACCTAAATACGTTGAAGCCGTTTGGTATGATTGGTGGGATAAGCAAGGATTTTTCCGACCAGAATATAATGCCCCAAATGGAGACATTAGTATGCCCAATCCTAATGGAAGTTTTGTTATGGTTATTCCACCGCCGAACGTTACTGGCTTTCTTCATCTTGGTCATGCTTTAACCAATGCAATCGAAGACTCTATGACAAGATGGCATCGAATGTGTGGCAGAACTACATTATGGAATCCTGGTTGCGATCATGCTGGCATTTCTACTCAAATCGTTGTTGAAAAAAAGTTGTGGCGTGAAAAGCAATTAACACGACATGATCTTGGACGAGAACGTTTCGTTGAAGAAGTTTGGAAATGGAAAAATGAAAAAGGAGATCGCATTTATGAGCAAATGAAATTGCTTGGTATTTCCGCCGATTGGTCTCGGGCTACATTTACTCTTGATCCCAAAATGTGCCGTGCTGTTACCGAAGCATTTGTTCGTTTACACGAACGGGGGCTCATTTATCGTACGAAAAGATTAGTCAATTGGAGTTGCACTCTTCGTTCGGCAATATCTGACATTGAAGTGAACAAACTTGAATTAACAGGACGAACATTCTTATCAGTTCCCAATTATAGCGATAAAGTTGAATTTGGTGTCTTGCATCTATTTGCATATCCGATTATGGACCCTGAACCGAATGGTCCTAAGGAAATCATTGTTGCTACTACTCGTATTGAAACAATGCTTGGGGACACAGCGATTGCCGTCAATCCCAATGATGAAAGATACAAATCTCTAAATGGCAAGTTTGCTCAACATCCATTCATCACTGATCGAAAGTTGCCCATAATTTTGGATGATTATGTTGAAATGGATTTTGGAACTGGAGCTGTAAAGATTACGCCAGCACACGATCCGAACGATTACGAGATTGGCGTTAGACACAATCTTCCATTTGTTAATATCATTACCGATGATGGATTAATTAGTCCTGGAAATGGTCAATTTAGTGGAATGAAGCGGTTTGATGTACGAAAAGCGATTATTGTAGAATTAACCAAACTTGGCCTCTACAAAGAATGGAAAGACAATCCAATGGTGGTACCCATATGTGACCGATCGAAAGACATTATTGAACCATTGGTCAAGTATCAATGGTATGTCGATTGTAAGGACATTGCGGAAAAATCTGCTGAAGTCGTTCGTAATGGATCGTTAAAAGTTTTACCCAAAATGCATGAAAAGACATGGTTCCGATGGATGGACACTATTCGTGATTGGTGTATTTCAAGACAAAATTGGTGGGGACATCGTATACCCATTTATTTTGCCAATATTAATGGAGTCGATTCCAAATTGGAAACGGAAGAAGAGATAAATCGTCATTGGATTTCCGGGCGTGATGAAGCTGAAGCACGAAAAAAAGCTGCAGAACAATTTAATGTTTCCGAAGATCAAATCGAATTGACCCAAGATGAAGATGTTCTTGATACATGGTTCTCTTCCGGTTTATTTCCATTTGCAATCTTTGGTTGGCCTGATAAGACCAAAGATTTTGAAGCATTCTTTCCCGGTAATTTACTCGAGACTGGCCAAGATATAATCTTCTTTTGGGTGGCTCGTATGGTAATGTTGAGTTTGTTATTATGCGAAAAGTTGCCATTTGACGTTGTTTATCTTCACTCGATCATACGAGATGCACACGGACGAAAGATGAGCAAATCGTTGGGTAATGTGATTGATCCGGTTCATGTTATAAATGGAATCACTCTTAAGCAATTGAATGAAACCTTGTATGATTCCAATTTGAGTAAACAAGAAATTGAGACTGCAATTAAAGGACAGAAGCAAGATTTCCCTCAAGGTATTCCCGAATGTGGTACCGATGCTATGCGATTTGGATTGTTGGCATATACTGTTCAAGGCCGAGACATTAATCTAGATATCAAACGTATAGAAGGTTATCGAAATTTTTGTAACAAACTTTGGAATGCAGCTAAATTCACATTGATGACTCTTGGAACTAATTTTAAGCCAAATCCAAGTTCAAAGATTTTAACGGGACATGAATCAAAATTGGATCATTGGATTCTTAGTTGTGCCTATGAGGTTACTAATCTATCGAACAAAGCATTTGAAGAGTACCGTTTTGCCGAGTTGACTGAAATATTGTACGATTATTGGCTTTACAAGTTGTGTAACATGTACCTGGAATCGATCAAACCCATAATACAAGCAGAAGCTGATAAACCTGCCGAAGCAGAAGCAGCTCGGCAAACATTGTACACGGCATTGGACATTGGTCTTCGACTTCTTCACCCGTTGATGCCATTCATAACTGAAGAATTGTATCAAAGATTACCCAGACGTTCGCAAGATAACGATCCTCCTTCTATTATGGTTACTCAATATCCCACCATTGAACAGTATAAAGAATTTTCACGAAACGAGCCACTCGAAGCAGAAGTTGCATTTGTTGACAAAATTTTGCATCAAGTTCGATCGGTACGATCGGAACATAATTTAGCTAAAACTCCAGCTTTGATATATCTTTGGTTTGACACCGATTCTGGATTGTTGGAGCAAATGCAACCATATTTGGATACAATCAAGGTATTTTTCTTCCTCATTCATATTGAAACTTGAACTAATGTTTTAATTTCTTATTTTTCAAAGTTCTTAACATACAGTCCGACTATCGAAATTTTACCATCAATTTCACAAGGCGGTGAATCAGTACAACCAGAAGGAACAGTTTCTATCACAATTTCAGAAACTTGTCAAGCTTTTATGCAACTAAAAGTTTAAATTATGATCAATTATTTTAAATGATTATCTATTTGAACATTTTAAGTATTTGATCATGGGATCACAAATTAGGTCATTAATGGTTGATCAATATTAAATCCTTAATAAATTGTATTCTAACAATTAAAAATGCATAAATTTTTCATAAGTTTTGATTTAATGAAATTATACAAATTTGTAGAACATTTTTGTGCAACAGTTATTTTTGAGGAACTTTTAATATTGTTCTTTTTATATTTTTTGTATTCCAGTAATTGGAGTATTTTAAATTATTGTTCAACTCTCAAAATGATTTCCATATTATTTCTGGTCACTTCATTCTTTATTTTATTATTATTTGTTTTAATTGGATGTACATTTGATGAGGAGGAAAAGTCTAGTGTACCAACAAATCATCGGCCAATGAATAAGGTTGCCGGGCCTAAAGTAAATCGATCTAAATTTAGGACCGAAACCGTAAATAATAGTAAACAAACAAACAGTAAAAGTAGAAATAATTGTTCAAGCGATGGAAAGTCGACAAATATGAGCCAAACTAGAACAAAGAATAAGATGGGTGGTGCAACAACCCCTTCTTTTAATGATGATAATGGTAGAGCCAATCCAACATTTGAAAGTGACGTTAAAACAATGGAATCTCAACCCAGTGCCGTCAAATCGACTGGATCAGGTTATTATGCCGCCTTGATGAAACAGATGCGAGTCAAATCGGTTTCACAATATGGAATGCCCAGGTAATTAAATCGAACCTTAATTGCCACCATTCTTCAAGTATTTCATTCAAAATTTTACCTAGTTACATATTAAAGCAGTAAATGGTTGATTTAAATCGTAATTAAAATTTAATGATTAAAAAAATAATTTTTTATAAAAACAATCTACTTTAAAAACATCGTTTCAATGCCAAGGGAATTTTATTTGAAACTTTCACCTCTTGTTGAAGAATTTTCAACTTGAACAATTTGAGAGCCATTCGTGCATCAACCGTTGAATCGTGACCGGTACTTTGGTTTTGAATTTCCACTTTTAAATACTTTTTTGTCAAATATTTAAGCTTATGTCTTACTGGTAAACCATCACTATGAGGGTAAAGATAACTAGTATCTATTATGCGATCGTGAAAAAGGCGAAGAATTCGAAGGTCACAATCAAGTCCATGGCCAACAATGTAAGTATCAGGTGAAATAATGTTTCGTATTTTGGCTCTTACACTTTCAAATGTTTCAATCGGATTTTGTGAGTTTTCAAAATCTTTTGCTTCAATTCCAGAATACTCAGTATTATAATCAACCACTGGACGAACTGGTTGAACGAGTGTGCTTAATAAGATGTTACCATCCAGATCCACCAACGTAACTTGGCAAAGTTCCAAACCAAATTGTGTGTAACACATTTCACAATCGATTGCAATTATAAAATTATTTGCATTGCTTTTTCCAATCACTCGGTCAAATCCTTGGAACCTTTCAAGGTAAAAATTACCATTGTTTACGTGACCAATTTTAACTGTACAGGGACTAATGGTTGCTAGTTTTTGATATTTATCTTTACAACAAGACCACATCTTCATATAACCAATATATCTGCCTGAATGGTGGTGACATTGGCCAGTATAGAACGAATTGAAAGGTATATACTTATTGCATCCATTACATAAGATTTCTTTTTTGTCTTCAAATAAACTAAACGTTTCTGATTCTGCAATAAGTTTAGGATTCAGTACAGCAACCGATGGATCATTTTTGCTTGGAATCGGAACCTTATATTCAAAAAAATAATCTTGCGGCATAACCAATCGATCAAGATATGGAAGAATTCTGGAACGTGGCATGTTCAAATTAATTGAATTCAACTTATCATCATTGAATGTAAACAATTCAAAAAAATTGTCCAATTTATGAAAATACAACGCCGGTATTGGTACTTCATAATAAGATAGTTCTAATCCGCGGATTACATTAATTAATTCTGGATTCATTCGATTATTTCCAATAATTAACAATTCATATAAATTCCATAAGCAAGCAACACGTTCCTTATACTTTGGACCGTTAATTTTACTATGCAGCGGCTTAAGATTAGGTTTGTTACGTGTCATTTGACAAACTTTAGATGTTTTTTGATTTGTTTCCTCAGAATAGTTTGAAGTCGGTGACAAAGATAATGGTTTCACCATAGTTGATAAATCTGTTTTTGTGATATTAAATTTTAGAAAAAATAATTAATTTACAAATAAAATTTCTTACCATTTTTAAAAACGATTTCCATTTTTATTAAGTTGAATAGAAGTTGATATTAACGCAAAGTAAATATATATAACTGATATAAACGATAACTAAAATTAAAATAAAAATAAACTTTTACTAAGCCTTTCACAGCGATATGGAGCATGTTTTATCAAATGTTTTGAACAATCAATGATAGATGGCTCTACCAATAATAATTTCTATTAAATTTGATTTAAACAGTTAAGTTTTTAATTAATAATTTTGAAATAAAAGACTAAAACTTATTTTGAATGAATGTTATATAATGATTTCTTTCTTATTTTATATAGATTATACAAGTTTCCATAATCTTATCTGTTACATTATATAAAACTCGGAACATAACACTCGTTGTATGTGAAGAGCACTATTAAATCGACTATAAATAGGATATTTAAGCACCAGATGGGTGTCTAGCGTCGGCTAGACATATACTAAAATTGGAACGATACAGAGAAGATTAGCATGGCCCCTGCGCAAGGATGACACGCAAAATCGTGAAGCGTTCCAAATTTTTTTTATGATTTAATTATTTTTGTTACTTGTGTTTTCTATTGTTGATCGAACAGGAGTTTTCCCATTTTCCATTTTCTCTAACATTGTCCATATTGAGATATTTTGTTTCATGTAATATAATGGGAAACCATGGATGTTCACAAACATTTCCAATCGAGGGTCGACGTTTTGGATCTGGTTCTAGGATGATTCGTATCAAATCTTGTAACTCTAAACTAACCTTTTGTTCAATTTGAGGTTGTAAATGATAATCACGTGCCAACATTCGTTCATACATACGATTTGCACCTTCTTTCCGATCGAATGGATACATTTGATTGATCATGGTAAACAAAATCACACCGAGACTCCATACATCGCAAGCAAATGGATTATATCGTACTTGTTTTAGTATTTCAGGTGGGCTGTATGACATTGTACCACAAAATGTATCCGATTTATTCAATCGTCCAGCGGTGTATTCGACTATTCTTGCAAAACCAAAATCCGCAACTATCGGATTATAATTGGTATCTAATAAAATATTATCCAACTTTAAATCACGATGAGCAATCATATTGGCATGTAGATAACTGACCGCTTTTGCTATAGGACAGAACCATGCCTTTGTATTCCATTCACACAATGGTCCTTCTTTTCGTACTAAATTTCCAATTGTGCCATTTGGCATAAAATCCATAACCAAATATACTCTTGTCTTTGTACGAAATAGATCTTTTATTTGTATACAATTTGGATGATGTAAACTTTTCGATATGCTTAGTTCACGTTTAAGATCATTATCCAATTGGGCATCCCTGTCTATGACTGGAATAACTTTGATTGCATATACATGACCATCTTTGGTTGTACGATAAACGTTTCCTTGTCCACCGGAGTCGATCCGATTAAATTCAGTATATCCTCGTTTCACTAATATTTCCATTGATAAGATTTAGATTGATTCGTTACATTACATCACACTCAAATATATGGTTGCTTGCACTGCTAAAAAAGGCAAAATGAAATTCGAATTGTACATTTTTCAATCGATGTCATCAGATGTCGCAATTCGAATTGCATTGCACCGCGTCGTTCTGGCATCGGCCCATCCTTGATTATCTTATTGCGTTGCATCTTGTTTGCACTTGTATATCCTCGAATGCAATCCAAACGCATGCGTTCCGTTTGTGTTGCATCTCGTTGCAAACCAAATCACATGACTGCATGACGACAAAATGACGTCACACCTAAAGGAAAGAGACTATATTTGATCAAAAAGTATTATATAGATATAATAATACCTTCAATGATCGAGGAAAAAGAAATTTCCCATCAACAATGTTCGCAATCTTTTATCAACTTTTGGTTCCCAAATTGTCCACATAAATTAATAACTACGAATCAATCAATTAACATACATGGATGGTATCTGAAAAATCATATGTTTCAATGAGTTCAATATTTGGTATACTGTGACAGATAATTTCACCTTTTCACCTTGGCCAACTTGGAATAATAATGGTGCTTTTCATTGGTCGTCCTGTACGTGCAAGCATCGCTTTGGCGGGAGTTCAACTTTCGCTCCCCCATCTTGATAGAGTGGTGCCGCCACTTCGTCGTTTTCTTCCATTGCACTGCAGTTCTTTTATATACTCATTTTGGCGCGCTTTCCTCTTTCTATTCCTAAAGGAAGCTTGAATGAAGTGCATTACATCTTATGATCAAAGTATTATATGAATACCGCCTCTTTTGTTTGTATATTACAGTTGAATCTGTGTTCCATTCCTTTCCTTCCTCCCTCCCATTTGATCACAACTCTCTAAATGAATGTGTGGTTGATGTGTCATTTCAATGTTTATACCTATATGCAAATCACCTTGTGAATGTGATTTGGCGCCATCCAGCCAACCAACATCGATATACAACTTTGTACTAACATTCGATCACTTGTTCAGGTTGTAATACATTGCGCTAAAGATGCGCGTACATGCACATCCAAAATGGACATCCTTGGTGTCACAATTGTATGTTGAATGATGGCACATTGTAACATACCACTGTTCATAAACTCTTCTCTTCCATTGCTGACCGATTGCATTCGACTTGGAACGAACGAACAAACGAGAGTCGAATGGTAGTGAACGATGGTGGCGACGGTGGTTGTGATGGTTGCACAAACGTTCTCGAGGTCATTGGTGTGCACCATTCTTATGTACCAATACCATTTCGTTGTTTAATATACAAAACATTCGCCTAGATTGTAATAAACGCGCACAAACGCATGCGCATCCGATTCTTTATAGCCATATTTTACGCATGCGTTCATTTTAGTGCACAGTAACAATCTTCTTTTTTCGATGTTTGATGTTCGTAACACACAAACATACACACAAGAATTCATCGACAAACCATGATCAGATGATTATCCACAGCTAAATAGACCACTCCCCAAAACATAAGCTAAAAGAACCAGAGGTTTGCCACCTTGCCTTGGTGTCTTGACATTCCTTCTAATCATTTATTTGTTTTTGCTAAGTCGAATTCTATTAATAATTGATTCTATTTCTATGTCTATAACAATTTGTATATGTAATTGTATTATATTATAGCGGGAAAGTGAACGAATGAATACCCCTGTTTTGATTAAGTTGTGCCTCGATCATTTTGGACACAAACATATACAATGGTGTTGGACATCTGTGAATGTTAAGCTCCTCCCGCGTCCTATGCTCACCCTCGAACGCAAATTGGTATCTTGTGCACATTCCACCACCACCTCACGACCACAGTGTTTGTGTCCGTTTGTTATCGTCCTATGTATACTTGCAAATACATTGCCTAAAAGATCTCCCAATGTCTTTGCGTTCAACTACATCCAACTCCAGAGAATCCATTGAATAAAGTTTGCCACTTACTTGTTTATCGTCATCTTGTTTTGATTTAGTGGATCCCATTCTTCAATGTGAACCACTGCATTGAATAAACCTTGTATCTGTATCGCTCACCCTCACCTCCACCCCAAAGGGGATAACGAGGCCTGACCATTCTACTGCTATTCATACTCCCCATTCAATCAACACCAAAGGGTATTTTTCTTGTTTAGTAGTATGGTATCATCCTGACTACTACCAACACCCAACGACAACGAAACGACCACCACTTTTGCTACATGACAACAACAACAACAATAACAAGAAACTCAATTCCAAGTCGTAGAGTTGAGAGTCATCCTGTAAAGACATAGGTGAAAATAAAGTTCGTGGTAAAGACAACCAAACATCAAGAGATCACAACGTCCAACTGTGTCTCTCTGGTGTATTTACATTTCATTTTATCTAGTTATAATACATTCACCATCAAACCGTAACGTGTTTTCCAATTAGCTCGAACCTATTGATTACCTCATTCATTTAAATGTTCGACTAAATACGATTTACATCGAACATCATAAATATCACCTAATTTGCCAAGAATTGCCATCTTCTCCACCCACCAACATCAATGCAATCATCACTTGGATTATTTTAATCATCGATTATCATTATATCCACACAATTCTGCATGTCAACCCCACCCTAAAGAATCTTCACTTTAATTCGTCATTTTGGACCATCAACTTTGATTGATCTCTTTTCAACAACGAGGTAATTTGACAGTGTTTGTGACGTTATTGTATATCAACAAATCAAACGATCTGATTTGCGTTCTTTTTTTATCATGTTTGTCAAGTATCTATAACTTAGAAGTTCATTTTAAAAACGTACATTTTTTTAGTAGTCATTGGAGCTGCCAATTTATCGTTATCGTTTAATTGGTTTGTTACTAACTTTTTTTTGAAAATCTTTTTAATCACAAGTCACGTTGTTTGGCTGGTCATAAGATCAGATGATACTCAGATCAAAACATATCATTGAACATTGCTAAATGTAACCTGGATGCAATCAATACGTTTTGATTACGGTGTATTTTGTTACCACAGTTAGACTATTTTGATTTATTTTATACTCATTTTGGTTTTAGCTTTTGTTTCGTTCTTCAATTAATGTTCCATTGAAATGTCACATTGAACGACCAATCAACAATTTTGTTGGATTTATTCATTGATTTTTTTTAATATTTCATCATCACTTTAAGAGATCATCTAACTGAATGAGCCTGTTACCATTATCATTGAGTCGTGCTTGTTGATGCATCATCAAACACACACACACACACATACAGTGTTGATGTCATATGTGTATCGTATTCCATCCACGATCGTTACCACTACTACCACCCAATGTCCCCATCTTTTTTGTCGTCGTAGTCGTCGTAAATTGCCTCCCCAATATAGATAAAATGTATTGCATCATGCATATAATGTACAGTGACATCCATATTGTTTGATTTGGTTTTATTTGTGTATTTCTTTGATGATGTAAGTTTACGCCTTTATAGTGAGATTTTTTTATTATATTTACTTACAATGTTCAAGTTCTCGGTTTCAGTGGTCAATTCGATGAATTGGACTGTTATCAACAACAAAAAATATTTTGGTGACATCAAGTTTATCCATTTCTATTCAATTGTTTCATTGTCATTCAAGTCATTTTCGGATTATTTCTATTTATAGCATTATTTGATATATATAATGAAAATGCCAAACTTCGTATCAATCATTCATGTCACATAATGTCTTCAAAGTCAGTTAGTTCTTCTGGTGTGATTTTTCTTTCAATATTTTTTCTCGTATTCCATTAGTATGTTTCGAAGTGCTAAATTAAACATTTTAATATTCATATAAATTTTTTGTTCATAGGGAACATAGTAAGATGGTAGATTGAATTTCATTTAGTAATTTTAATCAATTAACATAACTTACAATCATATCCTGCTTGTAATTGATTCACTTATAAGATATTTAGGTATTTCATAATTTATATTGATTGTCATTTTTTATTGTGTGAAATATTATTTGAATTATTGAACAAAGTTATTTTATTCACATATTTTTCCTTTTATATCCATAGGCCCTTGAACAATATATTAAATTCACCATACTTGTTAAGTTTAAATTTTAAATTACGGCCAAGTCCTGGATTCATCACAAATAAAAGCAACCAAAAATTTTAAATCTGGCGACTCATCATTGATCTCTAATACTTTCGATTCGGAACACATAACGTCCATTTCCTCTCCACAATCTCGGAAAAGCATAACTGCCAAAGCAAAAGTCACCATTCCATCAACTGGAACGAAACGTTCACGGAAGAGCAAGATCGGCTTGACGGGAAATAGTATCAAACGAATCTGCGAAGAACGGTTTGCTTGTAAAGGTATGCCATTTTATTGGTTAATTTTATTGAATAATAATATCGTTAAGAGGAAAAATGATATTCTATATCATTTAGTTATACATTGGTAGCCCTAATTAGTAACCTGCTTGAACTTTAGTTGTGACACAACTTCCATCATTAATATACTATAAACTGAAATCGCAATAACTACTAAATGTTATATTTGTTTATGCACATTCGACTGTATGTTGGCAAACATGCACAACAAATGTCACTGCCATTTGGTATACATTATTTGTACATTTTTCACAACTGGTCGTCGTCGTCGTCGTCGCACGTATCCCGTGGTACAATGAGTCAATTGTGCATATTTGTGTGGCCATACAATTGTGTTGTGATAGATGTAAATGTCACATAGGTATGGTAGCTATTAACGGAGCAACTGAAAGACTGAAAATCCAATCAACTGCAAGACAGCTGCTGTCGTCGATGTTTGAATGAGTGTGTGTGTGTGTGTGTGTGTGTGTGTGTTGCCATTCAACATAGCTGTTTCGTGTGTTGCACTTTAGAGTTGTCCACTGCGTCATATTCAACCATCCAGTTAGTCATTTGTTGTGTGCCTTTGTTACTCGTGCTAATGATGCTGATGGTTACGGTGACTCCCAATGTCCGTTCACGATACTTTTCGGGATAGTAGAGTGGCATATCCAGTTTGCCTTCTCCCACTCTCTATCTCACTCCCATTGATCTCAATAGTATTGGTTTGCATCCCCTTCAACATCAGCTGTCCCATTCCTCCCCCTCCTCTTCCAACATATAACGCACATGAGATATAGTTGTCTTATTGTATGTTTGTGTCTCATTGCGCTGTGCCTTTAAATACTCTAATGCTATGCCATACTATAATCATTTATATCATTTATAATATATTGTATATATATATATATTTAGCCCCTTTCCCATTACTTTTTTGTTATTGTTCTTGTAATATATATTTGCCACACATTCGCACATGAGCGCACACCTTTTGGTACATGAT
This sequence comes from Blomia tropicalis, assembly GCA_029204025.1. Classification (NCBI taxonomy): domain Eukaryota; kingdom Metazoa; phylum Arthropoda; class Arachnida; order Sarcoptiformes; family Echimyopodidae; genus Blomia; species Blomia tropicalis. The sequence continues at coordinate 10,433,357 of CM055090.1, read as the reverse complement.
TATTATTTTAAAATGTCATTGACAACATATGACCATGTTCACCAGTTGCTAACTACTTTTTCTATGTCTCATTGTTTTACATTAGGTGAGAATACTATTGCGAAATATCATTGCGTGACCTGTCAAACCGATCAATGCGAACTTTGTGAAGCGTTACTACATGACGATCATGCCGAACTACATGAACGACATTGCATAAACGATACATCATCATCGCCAACAACATCAACACGTGACCAGTGTATCATTGGTAACGAAGAATCAATAAACAACCAAATTAGTTCATCATCATCTTTTGTTGATAAACCATTGTTGTCAATACCAATACCACCTACCAGCTGTGATCAAATTGAATCTTCTTCTTCTTCTTCAACGCCATTTGTTGTTATCAATTCGTCATCACAAATATCAATTCCATCGACTAGTTTTAATTCGATTGAACTCGGTTCTGAAACCTTAATTTCATCGGTTGACATCGTGGCCAAAAAACGTCATCACCGTTCATCAACAAATAAATTAGATTATATTGTTACAAATCAAACGAACCAACAAACACCATTATTGAAGCTATCTACGACTGAATTAGATAACTCGATTAACTTAGTCGATAGTGATCATTGCGCCGCAACATCATCATCTTCATCAGACAATCCTGAAATAATACACGATCTAACCATCTTAGGGGGCGAGAAGGAGGAGGAGGAGTCGCAGGAATTGGACCATTTTAGCGACGAACCCACAGTCACAGTGGCTTCAAATAAGAACTCCTCGGGACGGTCGGTGAAAGAGAAAAAAAAGAAGAAGCGAAATTCCAACTCAAATTCATCGACCGAATCCTCCTCGGGAGCTGAAATCGGTATACGATCAGAATCACCAACTTCGATCGTTATAAAAAGTCCTAGTGGAAAAAACTTGAATGACCTAAACCCAGGTTCGTCGAGCGACGACAATTCTGGCTCGTCGGAGGGGTATGCTTCGTCGAGCAGTAGGGCGTGTGCCAAGGCCAAAGTGGATTCCGTAAAATCGGTGCGGTCCAACAGTTCCACCATTACGGCCTCTAATACAACATCAACAAGATCTAAAACTGCTGCTAAGCAACAGAGACACATGCCGTTGGAAACAATCGACGATCTTCTTGGGACGAGCGACGGTATACCAGTTCCTGGTAATACGATTGTTGATGGTTGGTCCGATTTGAACCTTTCCGAATCGCCACCATCATGTTCATCTACCGATTCGTTAGCCGGTACAAACCCGAAAAGTTCAGTCGCCTCCTTACCAGACGTGGCTCAACTCTCCATCACTGGCTCATCCGCCACTAATCATCGTCATTTCAATTCGTTGCATCATAATAAAATGAATGGAATGAATCTAACCAATGGAAACGAAAGAAAAACGAAGAATAGCAAAAGATTAGTGAACGATGGTGCTAGTTCTGGTGGCTCAGCACCCGGTTCGGATGAAGAGGATATGATGGTCGAACATCAAAATCGTTCACGATCATTGAGATCACATACATCATTCTCGGATTATGATTCCTGCAATGATAGTTCGAAACCCGATTGTTTTCTTTTGATTGATGAGCAAGAATTGCTTCAAGTAAAAACATGTGAAGAGTTTATTGCTAAACTTGGTTGCGACCAAAACTCTTTGGTTAAAGTTGTGTCCATCTTTGGCAATACCGGTGAAGGAAAGTCTCATACCGTTAACTTTACCTTTTATGATTGTCAAGAAGTTTTTCGAACATCACCGACTCAGAATAGTTGTACCATTGGTATTTGGTGTGCATACGATAGAAAACGAAAGGTGATCACCATCGACACTGAAGGATTGCTCGGCTTATCGGACAACAATAACCGACGCACACGACTTTTGTTGAAAGTGTTGGCTATTTCAGATGTAATCATCTATCGAACTCGTGCGGAAAGATTACATAACGATCTGTTCACATTTCTTGGTTCAGCTTCACAAGCTTATTTGAAACATTTTTCCAAAGAACTGAAACAAGCCAGTGAACGTTGTAATCTTCAATGTACACTTAGCGATTTGGTATGATTAATCCGACTATAATATGTCAATATTGTTAATGTGAATATTTTTTGTTATAGGGGCCTGTTGTCATCATCTTTCACGAGACGGTACATACAGAAGTGTTGCAGGCAACGAAGAATCAAGCACCGGAAGATGTGGTTCGACAACGATTCAATGCAATGGAATTGAGCACCGAAGCATTTTCTGCATTCGAATATGTTGGAATTCAAACATTGATCCCGCCAACTGATTTTTCAACACTATCAGCCACCGTCAATCGTCATCTTATCAATTCAACCGTTCGTTCAGCGCGTACACCAGCAGTCATATTCAATTCATTGAAAGTGTTGAGTGTAAAGTTTAGTGGTGAAATACCGAAAAAGATGTTGAATCCATTTCCGGATGAGTACTTTACCTGCTCGGAACATTGCCTTTCTTGCGAGTAAGTTAATGTATTATTCGTTTAAGTGATTTTTTTTAACTTAAAAATATTTTTTTATAAAGCTCCCGATGTACATTATCGATGAATCACGCATTTGATGGTATACCACACAAGACATCATCGAAATGTAGATATCAACACCAATTTGCCAATCAAATCTTCTATTGTCGAGCTTGTTTCGAACGGGGCGAGGAAATTCCAGTAATTCCTAAATCATACTCATCCATTGATTCAACTTGGATGGGAATCGCCAAATATGCCTGGTCTGGTTTTGTTCTCGAATGTCGTCTTTGTGGTATCATCTATCGTTCACGCCAATATTGGTATGGTAATAAGGATCCTGCTGAGCAAGCAGTAGTACGAACCGAAATATTACACGTTTGGGATGGGGTAAGTTGTTTGCATACTCAACCTGTAGCTTTCACAAGCTGCAATTTGAGTTGTCTCCTTGTTTCTTACCCGAAAGTTACCGACCTGATAGTGTAGTTGTAGTTGATAACTTGACAATGTCCTATGCGTGTTACTCACTGGTGGACAATTGTCCTCTAGAATGAGGCTAAGTAGTTATATGGTTGGAGTTGGCGCATTGCCAATCATCAATATCATGTTCCACCATACACGCATGTTTTTTTCGGCTGAGACAAATGTTTGTGTATATGCGACGCAATGCAATTAATTTAGGCCACAAACACACAAAGAGAAAGTCACATGTGTGTGTAAGTATATATACAATGTGCAATTTATGATGGAAAATCAAAAGGATTCGGTAACCTTATAGTTTTAAAGTTTTTAACGATATTCTATATTCATAATTTTTTAAACTTTTTGTGTTTTTGTAGGAACCACTCCCAAGTAACCAAGCAGCAGTAAATGCGGCACAAAAAGTGGTTGATGGTGTGTCCTATCTATCTGATACGGTCACTACTATTTCAGCAAAACCAACCAAAATGATTGGTTCTTGGGTTGCCGATCAGATTGCACCCAACTATTGGGTACCGAATGCTCGAATACAACATTGCGGAAAGTGTCAAAAGGAGTTCGATCAACTCGATCAAAAGCATCATTGGTATTTAATTTTCTTAATTGTTGTGTTCAGTTTGAGTCATATAAACGTTTAAATTTAACAGTCGGCGATGTGGTGGTGGCTTTTGTGAAGATTGTTCTTCAAGATGTCAACCTGTTCCCGAACGTGGTTGGGGCGATCAACCTGTTCGCGTTTGTGATCCTTGTTACGAAAAAGGTAATATTTATTTTGTTTGTTTTCATTGATTTTTCAAACATTTCATCACAGGTCAACGTTATCCCGACTCGATAAATGGCGAGATCATGGCACGTAAAGTTGGTGAAGCTGTTCAAGCCACATTCGGATCGGTATTATCGACAATCGACTATTCCCTCGGTTAGTTTATCAAATTACAAATGTTTATCCAATATTTTTAATCTGATTTTTTCATTTTAAAGTAGGCTGGATCAAAGATTCGGCTCGTCCAGAATATTGGACACCAGACAAAGATTGTTTATCATGCATTTGTTGCAAAATTGAGTTTACCGAAAAGAATCCGATCCATCATTGCCGGGCTTGTGGGCAAGGTGTGTGTGACCAATGCTCGACTCATAGAAAAGCGGTACCGTCTCGTGGATGGGATTTCCCCGTTCGCGTATGTGAAGAATGTTCCAGCAAGAAGACGGTTGTCGTTTGATCATATTGTCTAAAAAAATTTCTCGACCTCATTCATCTCATATTGCTCATCATCATATATTATATATACATAAATATATAAGTCTCAGTAGTTAAAATTTGAGTAATCTAGTTTTCACACGATCGAAAAGTCTTCTTAACGAAACAAAAAAAAATACACTAACGAACATTCATTGAAAATTTAAAAATTTAAAAATAGTTTATAAATTATTCGATTCGTTTTCGGCAAATTGTCTCGAAGATTTCAATATGATCATGTTTAAATCAACGTTTCTAACTATGACATCAATGAATCAATCATACATTTTCCATATCTTTTTTTTGGCCATCTTTGTCATATTTTCCGGTAAGAAGAATTCACTTTATTTCAAAAATCTAAAATTCTCTCATTTTCAGGTTAATTGTCATCGTTGCTTAAAAAAAATGTTACTCAACTTTATCGAATCTGTTATTTATTTCTTATTTATTTCGTTATTCAAGTACTTTCTTCAAAATATATGAAGCTTTCTTTTGCACATTGATGACCAATTTATAATTTTATTTTGAGTGCTTATCCACATAGTCTTCGAAAAGAATTATGATTTGACAATTGAATGAAAATTAATCTTAATATTACAATTGAAGATTTTTCATTCATCTACGAACAACAAAAAAACATGATTGATTGATTGATTGATATGTTTGTCAAAATTCACGAAACGAAAAACATGAAATGGCATGAAAGACAACCATTACTACCTAACATCAGCAATTGATTTCCATCATTCATCCTCGTTGTGTTGTGACTAATTTGCGCTTGCTTCCTTAATTTCAAAATCTAGTTCAGAATTTTACTTTTCTCATATTATCTCATTCTTTATCATATTTGTTTTTCATCAACTTAAAATTGACATATTAGTGAGTTTGCGACCACACAAAACGAAGCTACATTCAGAAATGAAGCAAATAATTTTTTCGTTTTTGATTAACAATTTTCTTCATTGTTGGTCATTCATTTAATGTTATGTATGATTGTTTTACTGTGTGTGCGTGTGCGAGTGTTTTGAAAATTTAAATCGCAACAAAACTGAACAATTTTTCCTCTTATCACAGCTCATTACATTCGTTTTCAACTATTATGTTTAAAATTCTCGTTATCATTGATAATGGACAAAAATATTTTTTAGTTGTTAGAATAGATTTAGTTATTATTTGCAAACCGAAAATCTTTGTTATTAATATTGTACATTTTTTTCAATTAATGGCAATTTCGCTATTCCATTTAATTAATTTCAAAACATTTAATCACCCATATAACCGAAAAACTAAAGTTTACATGAAACCTAAAAATTTGTTTCTAAAACTACAAAAGCGACCATATCGATGTTTCTTATTTTGTTGTTATTCATTTCCATAATATTCAATACTACAATATGTTTTCATCAATCAATTCAATCATCAACCTCATCACCAATTTTATTTTGAAAATTAATAAGTTCATACCAAATCTTTCAACTCTCAATACATAGTTCATTCTCAACCGACATTCATAAAATGTCAATACAAGTAAAATAAAGTAATCGATGACAACCATATATTGAAAAAAAACATATTATATATGGTTAAGTCTCATATATAATATTGAAAATAAATATTATAATATAAATAAAAAAAATGTATGATATGAACGTTTGCACTTGACTGCAACCGTTTGGAAATAGCATACAACCAAATATATAAATACATAAATGTATAAATAATAATATAAAAAACACCAACCAACATATAAACACATGTAACCAATGTGGATCACATGTACATCTCTTTTGTTCTACTGATAACTTCTAAAACTTCCTCACTTCCCTATTGTGTGTGTGTGTCCGTTATTGATTAGGTCGAACATATTCATCCCTGTAACACGACGAACATAAAAATACAATGCTGGACAAAATGTGCACATCCAAACACATTGAAACTGAAGCTTAAGTTTGTTGAAATGTGAACAAATTGAGAACAACATGGAAGTCACATTTAATACATGTAATAATTCTTCCTCTCTCCCATTCTCTCCTCACTTGTAAAAAATATTAAAATAAAAATAAATATAAACAGTTGGAAAAAACCAATTAAAGCCTTTTTATTTTTTCTGAAAGAAAAGTAGCTTATTGTTTGCAGGCATATCAAATATATTTTGAAGATGAAGGTCATTTTGATTGGCCAGTTCTTTTAAATCTTTCAAATCTCTGATGCCCCATTCAGAATTTCGTGATCGCAGTGATTGGTCAAATTGAACGTTACTTTCAGGTGTTAAAGTGCCGTTAATTGCAAATGGCCCATATAAGAGTAACAAGCCTTGTGGCCGAAGTACACGTCCGGCGCCATTGAAAAGACCAATCGAACATGCCCATGGTGATATGTGTACCACATTTGAACAATAAAGGACGTCAAATGATTCACTTGACGGTATCCATTCATCTATTGGTTTAGTTAGATCCAACAAATATGGTTCGTTCACATTTTCAAGGTTGTATGCTTGAATAAAACCACGAATATTTTCAAACAACTGAGAATCAACGTCGGATGGTTGAAATTGAATTTGAGAAAATTCAGGGGCAAAATGAGCAATATGCTGTCCAGATGATGAACCTGTAAAATGCTTATTGATAATAAGGAAATATGAAATAACTCACGAACAAACCTATTTCCAAAAAGTTCCGTATTTCTTTTGAAGTTTCAGCAAATATGTTTTGCAAAATTTTCAGAATTGGTCCTTTATTCCTTTCAGCTGCAGGATGGCGGATTAAAGTTGAAGGATTAACAGGAGACATTGGAACTGAAAATTACTAAAATATTTTATTGTTTTATTAGTAAATTATTGGTAAATGGATAAGATTCTCATAAGTCATGTACGTCTCAGCAAATGTAAACATTTTTTGTATGGCCCTTTCACAGAAGTAATACTTCAACTAAGTTTGTTTTGAAAAGTTTTACACATAATATATAATTTTATTTTTAATTTTATTTCAATTGTAAACCATTCTACGAAATTAAATAAATCTTTCAATTATTATTCACTTTTTCTGCCTCTACTTCTTCACATTTTTTAGATCTTTTCTTATCAGTATTATGGCTTACTCCATCGTGACTTTTGGGTTTCTTTTTCTTTTTCTTGTCTTCGGGAACTGGAACACACCATATGATACACATTTAAATTGACACAAAAAGTTGGCAAATATTTTTTTTTCATAAAACCATTAAACATACATTGTTTATTTGCCATTTAAACATGAGATTTGGGTAAATTCGATTCGAATAAATTAATTCATATGTTTAAAGAGCCGTTCATAGATAAGGTGCGACAGACATGTGCTCATGTTTACAAGAATTTATTATCCAAGTTTTATTATTGAATATTTTTTGCCTCTTGTAGATATAAAAAATATTATACTGATTTTAATTTTATACTAGACACATTTCAACATACAATGACACAGGCTACAAAGAAAAAACATGTGACACGAGAAGTGATAGACAATTTTGAGTTTCCAGATGAAGATCAAGAAATTGTCCAAGTATTTAAATAAAATTTATTTTTATTATTTTTATTCTTAATTTGTTTATCTTCTATTTTTTAGATAATTCGTGGCTGTGGCAATAACCTACATGAAGTAATTACGCCTGAAGGTGAAAAATATTTGGTATCAATGCCAACAAAATTTCGTCGTTCTATTTGGATCAAACGTGGTGACTATTGCGTAGTAACCCCAATCAAAGAAGGAAATAAAGTTCGCGCTGAGATTTCTTCTATTCTATTAAAAGATCAAATTCGTCATTATAAATTAAATGATAGATGGCCAAAACAATTCGATGACAATAATAAACTTCCAGATACGACAGATCAAGATCAAAAGCTCAATTGCAATAAGGACAATGATTCTGATAATGATGAAAGTGATGATTTTGAAGATGATTTGGTTCCCAATAATAATCGTCTTTATTATGACGAATCATCGGAAGATAGTGAAGAGAATAGCGATGAAGATAGATGGGATACAAACCAAACATAAGTTCCGTATGAATTTAAAATATTAAAAGAATCAAGTGTATTTCAATTTCACTGATATTGTAAATGAAATAAATACGAGTTTATTCATTCATCATCATTTTCTAAAGCACGAATTTTCAATGCCATTATTTTTGCTTCTTTCAACAATTTTAACTTCCTGTTTTCATTCAATTCAGTCTGAGCATTACGGTGTTTCCGAAAAGTGCGTTCATTAAAACTTATGTAATGTAAAGTGGCAATTACAAGAAATGAAAATAAACTTATTAACAATCCAGATTTAAACCAAGCTAGTGGGTTTCTCCAGTCATACCAACTATTGTCGTAATGATCCACTGTCAAGTTTATATGAAACATATAAGTTCCTCTCTCATCGATGGCCCAAAAGGTGTATAAACCTTCATCTTTTTCTTGAACTGCTTTAAATAATATTTCATTGTCTATCAATTGAATTTTTCCTCCTGATATTCTAGATATAGATCTTGTTATAACTTCAAATTTCCAAGCGAGATTTTTTATCCATAAATATCTTCGATCACCATCAATTGTTTTAACTACTAAAATAATAATTAATGCTTAATTTGAATTAATCAAAATAAAAGTAGCACACAACATACATTTCCGATTTCCAAGACCAAATAGATTTCGAAACAATTTTGTTTTTGGTATTTTGCACATACTATTCAGTATAACTTCTTGTTCACTGAATCTTTGAACCGAAACCGCTTTAAAAACTTGAGCAGCCTTTAAAAGTTGTTTCTTCTCATCAACATCCCATTCTATCAAATGTATCCATAAAGATTTTTCGAGTTCGTTCAACTCTTCATATTGTTCTTGTGGAGTTTTCGCCATACAATACATATTTTGATTGTGGAATTGAGCTACAACAATAATCAGAATAATTATAATATGATGCTCCATTGTTAATAATGATTATATGATGAGTCAAAATAATATAAACACATTTTTCGAACTTCATAAAGAAACAGTCATATCCGACTTATTATAGAATTTATTTAAAAATTTGCAATGAATGCACAATTCATAATCCATCATTATATAATTAAATATTTCGAATTCAAAGTTTATATTCTCCAATTCCTCTTACCTTCCGAGCTCGTAATTTCCATAAAGTCTAGTTAAAAAAAGGCAAGTTATATTTTTAAAAAATAATCAATAAATATACTTACAGCATAATCCATTTCGATTTCAATAGTACCGTACTTTTTCAAAAAAATTGTCATAATTTCATCAGCCAATTTTTCTTGAATCGTGCCACATACATCGATAAATTCTGCTTCTGCTGGTGCATAATGACAAGATATTGCTTTTCGAAATCCATTTGTACGATTGACTCCAGAACCATGAATGAGAATCGGATGAAATAGTACAGTATCTCCTGGTTCCATTTCTAAATGAACACGAGCGTCTTGTACAGATAAATCCTTGATACCATAATAAAACTTGTTGACACCACCTTCCCAATCAGGATAATCATGTTCCAAATGTTTTCCCTTATGGGTACCTGGAATTGCTACCAGACAACCATTTTCTTTTGTGATTTTTTCCAAAGCAGTCCAAGCACAAACAATCCTATCAGCAGGTCTCATTGGAAAATAGTGTAAATCTTGATGTAATGGATGACGTGATGATTTTGTTCCTCTATCAGGTGGCTTGTTGATCAACATTGTATGGATAGCCATTATATTTGGACCAACCATACATTGAACGTAATCCAATATACGTGGATGTTTACAATAACCAAACAAAACATCATCAGCATATAATTCTCCAATTTTATATAAAGATTGTTCGTCGATATTTTCAGATTTTGTGGCCAACTCTTTCTGAAGAAGAAGATCAGGCCTTGGCTTTAGTTGACCGGTGGCATATTCGTTAAATCGATTTCTTAAATTTGTAATTAGTTGACTGAGTTGAGTTTCATAAAATGTCAAATCTTACATGTAACGATCCAAGTAATCTTTTGATAAAAGATTCTTAACGATGAGATAACCATTTTCTTCATAGAAATCTCGTTGTTCTTTGCTCAAAATATTGTTTTGATCATCTAACGTATACCGATAAGAAATCGTTTGTCCCAAATTGTTGTCGGTTTGTATCGTCTAAAAATTAAAACGTATATTGATTAGTTCAAGTTTTGGATTTCAAGAACAAATTTTACAACTTGAGAGTTAAGAAACCGATAATGATTTTGAATGGCGTTTGTCACCAATTTGACATTTTCTTTCAAAAAGCCAGTTTTCTGAGTTGTCAAACGAGATAAAATTGAAATGAACATTCTTATTATTTTATCGGCTTCAGCACACAATAATAGGTTGTATATGTTAGGTACATATGTTTGTTGTTTGTTTACAATCTTATTTGTTACGGGAAGTTTCTGAATATATTGCTTTTATATTACCAAAATAATTCTGTCATTCAAATTTGATGTGTATCGAATCATATATTCCTTATTATTGTTATTGAGGTAAAGAGTAAACAGGTGTTGTTCTTCGAAAAAAAACCAACAGGAACTGGAAAAACCAAACAGGTTAGCTAAAATTTGAAGAGATTATAAATGTTAAAAGCAATTAAGCTAATTGAATTAATCCACTAAATAATTGAATTGAACTAATAAATAAAATAGCATTATTTTCTTTCAGCTTAATTGGTTTCGCGTGGTATCAAATCATTTCAAGAGCGAAGATCGAATTTTGTCTAATTTTTTCTTCAATTATATTATCACTTTTAATTATTGTAACCATCCTCATTTGTTGGAAATGCATTCTTTCTAATTTATACCTCTCACTAATGAAGTATTCTTTTACCGATCAATTCGTGTAGCCGCTACCGATCAAATGTGGCCTTGCTACCTTATATATGAACATAAGTGCAATAAGTCAATCGTGCACCGATTTTGGTGTGAAACATTGACTAATTAACTAATCATGCGCATCGATTTCAACTTATGATTATTAGAAAAATAGTTGAGATTATTTACCTGCAATTAATTGAGCATCAAGTGCACCAAAAATGAGTATACAAGCGAGGATCGATTGTTACACACAAAACATACACAATGAAGGTCGCTGATAAACAAATACTCCACTTTTCCCAGAAAATGTTTCATTCAAGACATTAATTCGATATCATCCATTTTATACTTCGTAATTTCCTAAATTCATGTTATTTCAAGATAACTCAGTTTTCAAAGTTATTACTCTCAATTGGTTTATTTTTATAAGCGTTTATTAAAAAAATTGAACCACATCTTTTGTATCCTGACAAGATATAAGAGAGTGAATCTCTAAAATCCATAATTAGAACCATTAAGTGATTTAATGTTGCCTTACATTAAGAAAAATGAATCAAAGAGGCGGTCAAATTGTTTCATGTACAAATTATCACTGAAGATTTAATTAAAATGTTGATTGTCAATTTATTTTGAAGAGTTTGATGAGTGACTTAAACAACAAGTTCTATAAATGTTGTTGCAAATTGATCCACCATACACATTAACAATTAGTTTTGCAACATGACTATTTTTCGTTCAAACTTATCAATCACTGTCTACTATGTAACACTAAACAATTTCAATTTTGTTGACGAATGAAAACGTTGACAAATAGATCATAAAAAACATTTGGAAGAATTCTTTGTAAAAGAGGTCAGAGTAATATACTATACCAGAAATAAATGGTTGCCTTGTTATGATCTTATCTAATCCAAAAAACAATATAGTCTGTAATGAATGTTTTATAAGATAATAACTAATAGTTCATAAACCTTAAAGTAATAAGGTTATATACGTACTTAATCATTGAGATTGGTTTATTTTATTATAGTTTTTGAGCAAGTGTTGAAAAATGAATACTAAGTTCCGTACTCAGCCTTTACTGAGTTTTGTTTATAATGTATAAATCACGAGAATTCAAACTTTTATTTGTGCTTATATCTATGTGTATATTTGCACTAATTGTACATTGGAATTGTAAAACAACCAATCTTGAACAATTGAACGATCAAAAATTGATGACAAAACAAATTATTATGAATGAATCAAACAAACATCAGAAAATACACAAATATATTTTCGATGATCAATCCATAATATCAAGCTGTTACAGTAATAATTTAACATTGAACAAAGTAAATGGATGCGGCCCAGACAATGGTTACGGAATCGATTTGGTCATCATCGTTTACTCATTAGCTAGAAACCTTGAAGCAAGATTAGCAATTCGTGATACTTGGGGAGCACACTTTGTGGAACGAGGTTCTTATCTATACTTTCTTATTGGAAAAAGTATCGACGATATTCAACAAAATCAAATTGAAATGGAAAACATAAAATATGGAGACATTCTTCAGGCATCGTATTTACCAGATGACGTAGATACACTGAAGAGTATTGTAATGCTTAAATATTTGAACGATTATTGTTCCAAAGTTAGGTGGATCTTGAAAACAACTGATTCTGATTTTATCAATAGTCAACAGGTGACATATTATTCAGAAACTTCTACTAAATTCAGTAAAACTATTGTTGGCAATTTGGCTAAGGATTGGAAGGTTCCAATGAATAAGAGAAATTCTTATTATCTTCCAAAATATGTTTACCCATATTGCCATTTTCCTGACTTTGTTATTGGACCTGTTTATTTGTTTACTGGAAATTCGATTTCGTTACTTTATCAGCAACTAAAAATTAATGTTGATAATTTATTAAAGTTTGAAGATGTATTCATAACGGGAATTGTTGCCGATGAAGCAGAAGTTCGACGAATTGGTGACAGGAGATTATGGAATTTCAAATCAATTATCAATAATTGCAATTTCCGCTTAATGTGGGTTAGTCAAAAACATTCACCGAAAGAGATACGACATCTTTGGAAAGTGGCATTTGAAACACCGTGTCCAATAAATCATTAACTATCACTCTCAATCAATCTCATCAATGGGAAACACTATCTAATATTTAGTGTCGAATAAGAGATATCCTATAATCGTTCGATTAATTGTTCAGACCTTGAAGTAAATGTTTCTCCGTTTTATACCGATTACCTGTAACTTTATTGTATTGGTAAATGTGCAACAATGGTAACGACAATAATAATTGGCATCAATGTTTTTATTATCATCTAATTTAATCGTTGCAATACTCATCTTTACTTGCCAACTGACACTATTAGATTGAAACATAGTCAACACAATCCTATGTAACCATTTATTTTTTTGTGCTAAACTGTGAAAAATTATCTGTAATTGCTTTATTCTTAACTTTCTTTCTTAGCAGATTTAAACTTTATTTTTATTATTATCTTTAATAATGCAATAGTTATGGGCAATCATTTTGAGCGTTTGTTCAAAAAAAAAAAAAAAAAAAAAGGCGATGACGATCAAAACGATAAATGGCCAAGAACAAAAAAAACACATCCAATTGGTTGTCAATATTTTTTTTATATGTGAATGTATGCGCTTCCGTTTAATTAAAATTCTTCTATTCACTAACGTTAAAGACTTTCAAGCAAAGAAAAGTTATTAATTGAAAGATTGCCAATTTTTTCTTGCTTCATATAAGATGGACCACATGGAACTGCTCTTTTGCAAGTTTAGAGAGGGAACAAATTTGGGCAATTTATATTTTGCCTATCTCCCTCAAACGCGAGGGACACCTCAAATAAACTTCCAGTCTCTTTCATTGCAATATAGTCAATGATTCACTGAAGTATTGGTCTAGACGTCGGTAGAAGTTAGACGTAAATGTGAAAGGTCAAACGGGCCTTCTTGATTTCATTAATGACTGCAGCTCGATCGACCTGCTAGGTCGATTGTTTCTTCTTCGTTGTCGAAATGGTCGTAAGCTAAATTTATTTCAGAATGAACACTCAGGAAGTCTTATCTTTAAAGTCAAAGTCTTACCTATCATGTCATGATATGTCCCTTATTCCAATGTCATGCATTTTGTCTAAAATTGTTTTTAGATATCTTGATTCAACTAAAATGGTCCGTTTATTTGAAAGTTTGCCATTTTTTTTCTGTTGACTCCATTGCTTATATCGTCTTTCAATAATTATCGATTTAATGAGACCTATTATATCGGTTTGGTCTTGCTTTGGTCTAGACGAATTTCTAGGTTTGGTACATTCCAAGTGACATATGCGGGTGATTTTGTCTCAAACAATATAGTTTGTTTCGTAATAAAATTTGTAAAATACTATATACGTTTTAGTTTTAAAGATATGATGTTCACATTAACATATCTTACATTAGATGTTTCAAGTATGAGGGCGGGAAAAAGTAATTAAATTTATATTTAAGCATTGCACATTATGACTCGATTCATTCTTCAATCATACCGTTCATATTGGCTTACTGTTCATATTCAATTCGAGTCAATCGTATGGTTAACGAAGAAAAAACCAATTCATTTGTTTCGTGTAGACTAACATCACGGAACATAAATCAAGATTCCAAGTGCAAGTTGCTATTTCACTAGTGATCGACTTATGTATGTGTCACCCCCTAGTCGACCGAAAGCCACACAAACCGACAAATCTATTGATTGTCGGTATTGATTTGATTTAAATTGATTCTTCCATTAGATAGATGTTTATATTGCTGACCAATTTGTTCCATTGACGTCAATGTTCACTTATAATTCAGAATTGTTACAATCAAAAGTGATTTTAAACCATTTTATCGATTGACATTTTTTACGATTGAAGTGAACATTTTAGCCACTTTTCTGGCATCAACAAGTGTTTAGTGTGAATTGTCAATATGAATCAATAATCATCACCTTGAACAATCTCGTCTCAAATACATCTCGTCAGTAAGGTGAGTCAGTTGTATTTTCTTTTCCTAGCCAACACTTCAATTTGTATCGTGAACGATTTTACACTACAACCACCATCATCATCATAGTTTGTCTAACATTGTTATTACAACAATTGACTATCAACTGTTTTGCTAGTCTTTTGTCGGCAAGTCCCCTAAATACAAGCTGTCTCAGACAGATGGGAGGTTAGACCCTTTTGATTAGTAGGGTCGTTTTCATAGGTTATGAATGGAAAAGTTAATTATTTTCTGTTGTATTCAAATTTATGAACTTTAATCGTTCGATATCGAGAATCCTATATTCTTTGACCCATTCTTTACAATGTTTATGGCGTCGAGTGGAATCAATAACAATCATAAAAGGTTTGATTGTTTTGTTCAAGTGTTAGAGGTCATTGGCCAATAACATCGGCTAATGCTGTTCCCTCTATGTGTCATGTTCCATGTTGACGATAATTAGTGAGGGCAATTACAAAGCGCCCCTCGGTGTGTGTGTGTGTGTGTGTGTGTGTGTGAGAGAAAGAGAGAATGGCCATGTTACCTTTGCATCTATCGGCCATATTCACCATTCATGTACCGCATCGTATTTGTACCTATCAACATACACAGCTGGATTCTCTACCAATCGTGTGCCATTTTGTCCGCTCCTATCTCACCATAGAGAGAGAGAGAGAGAGAGAGAGAGAGAGAGAGAGAGAGAGAGAGAGAGAGAGAGAGAGAGAGAGTATAGCCGTGATTGATGGCCACCATGTTCGCTATACTCACATTCAGAATTGATTGGCTTGCTGCTTCAATGTTTGTGAACGTTGCAATTGCTACGGTCAAAGTGATATTACTACTTGTAGATTGATTAACAATTGGTTATACTCCCTATTAAGGTGTATGGTATAAACCCGATTGGCTTCGCTCTTCGTTTAGTTGACATGTTTGCAAATTTTTTTGTTGCTGTTTTCTACTTTAGATGAAGAATCGTTTGATCAATACCGCATCTTTTGGTTTTGTTCAATTTTTTCATTCATTGTTCTAGAGCCTAACCCAAATTTTAAAATAATTAATCGACAATTCTTTGAATGTCACATGATCACAAGATTCTAATGTAGTGTACTTGACTATAGCTCCATAATCCTGTTCCTCTTCCTTAACTGACGAATATTTTCCATACATTAATTTGCTACTTTATTTGTGTTTCGTTTGTCGATTCCCGCCAAACCAACCAAGCCCTATTTGATGGTGATGGTCTTGACGAATTTCCAATGGTAGTAGTGGTGGTAGTTGGGCAATATCATACGATGGGTCCATCATTAACATCCCTTACCATTACATTGGTAGCCATTACAATTTGTGTTTAGCCTGTGATGTAGACCAATGGTAGCTCGGTTGTAATGAGTATTTCCATTGGTAGCTTGATGATGAAGATGATGATGCCATGAATGTTTCGAGCGTGCTCCATAACTATACTCAAGTTAGATTATGGCTCAATGCGAATAGTGGAAATGGCTAAACTTGAGTGAGTGAAAACGATTCGAACATTGAAGTCGACTCGATCGCATTCTACAGCTTTTTGATCATCAATTATCGCTGGATGATGAATAACCGAGTCACTCGAGTTGACTTGTCTGTTTCAAGCCACTGTCCATACATCTAAAATCGCTTTCACCAATCGACCCAACCTTTCATTTTTGTTTTTTTTGTTGTATGTTTGATCTGTCCACCACATTGGTATAGCATCATCATCATCTTGTACTCTCACTGCAATTTGTTGCCCTTTTCCTTTATCTCGTGGTCACACATAACACATGAATATATGTGTGTGTCTGTGTTTTGCCAATTATCGACATGGTTTGCACTGCAAATCACTGAACGAATTGAGAATTATTAGAACATTGAGACAGACGGCGACACGACATCGAAGACAGTGGTTTCTAAACTTTTTGTGTGCGAGACCAATTTGACAAGATCGATACTCAAGATTCACTTTGGTAACCACTGGTCTAAGGTGATTAATTGCGAGTTGTGTAACTTGAATGTTCGTCTATCTTTTTCTCTTTTTATTTCAATTCAATATCCATTTCAAATACTATTCTTTATTCATTTTGGTATATAGTAGTGTGTAAAGTGAACCCTCTATCATTAGTGAATGGTATGCAAATGATCATCATCATCAACATTGTGGTGGTGGTGGTAGTCGCCCTTGTGATGGCACATCACCTAACTTGAGGGTTCACCATTGTGGTCGAGTTGATTGCGTGATTGGCGTGCCTTTGTCCACGATGATTCTCTTGACTTTTGACCCTGTCAAGAATGGCTCCACATTTCTAACTTTGTGTGTTTGTATGTTTGTGTCACTTTGCTCTCTCTCTCTCTCTCTCTCTCTCTCTCTCTCTCTCTCTCTCTCTCTCTCTCTCTCTCTCTTTCTCGATATGCCCACGCCATATCATTATAATGTCTGACTCGATAATTTAAGTTTCCCGGGCCCGAAATTAATTTTGGGTGGATAATCGTAATGGTTTAACACATTGATTTTTTAATATTTTTTATAAATATCAATAAATTTTACAATTTGTTTTGTTGAAGGATGGAAGAATGCGGCGCACTCAACACTTTCGATGTTGTTGGTTTATTTATTGGAGACACTTTATTGTGCCGTTTTGGTTTGGGACTTGATTTCTTCTTTTGATCAAAAGTGGTCACATCTGATGGTGCCATTATTGCTTTCGATGTTTGTTTGCTATTCAGGTTAGATCGAATTGTTTTATTGGTTATTTTTGATAAGTTCATTGAACAATTTGGCGTCGAAATAGCTGTAGAAGTTCGGGGGCCAACCTTAGATTTATTTAATTTTTTTATTTGTTCCTTTTGAATCGCTTTATCACTGTTTGCAAATTGTGATTGAGTACCAATGTTTGGCATGGAAACGAATTGATCCAATTCTCCATCATATGAATCGACAAATGGAATCAATTTGTTATCATTCCTTCTTTCATTATCGTTATTGTCTGAATCTTTATTCGAATGAATATCATCGACTGCTGACAATATTATCTTACGCAATGATTCCATGTGAACTTTGTTTTTCTTTTTTATTGATGGGATATCCGATTTGAGTACTAAACTATTGAACGATTCACTTGTTGTACTTTTGTTGATTTGTCGCAATCCTAATACTTTGGTAAACATTTTGATTCGTTGAGATTTGGTACTTTGGTTCTTGGTCTCACTTTCACTCATGCTAGTTTCATCTTTTGACCTAAAACCAGATGCTATTTGATACAATCTTTTTTTTCTTTTTATACTGAATTTTCGATGTGTCGTTTTGCTTCGATTCATCACGTAGCACGCCAATATGATGATTGATAAAAGAATTATTGGAATTGTGATCAATAATAGATGCCACATACTGAATGGAGCCAACAAATCGAACGACCAGCCCCAATCATTTTCTGAACATTTAAAATAATCGGACATGCTTTTTTGCATCAAATCAACTTTATAATCCATTTGGTTTAGCGTATTTGCATCGAACAATAATACTTGTTGATTATGGTAATTCCAAATGTGAATCTTATCTTGAAATATAAATCCCCATACAGGAAGATGATTTATCAATTGTTTAGAACTTTTTTGATTTGTTTTGGACAACCACACTGAAGGGCCATTAGTGAAAAATGATTGTAATTGGTTAACACTACTAGACTTATTATCTAGGTGCAATGAAATTGTATCAGCATTCACAATTTGCCAATTTATTGTATGATTGACATTATTCAACATCCAAACTTGATTTTGTCCATCACTGATAATGCTATACGATTTTAAGCGCATGAAAAAATCTATTTGTGTAATGTTCCATTGTTTATCAGGTATTTGAGTTCCATAATAGTAGTACTCTTTCTTAGAATATTTTAAATAAAGGGTTACCAAAACTTTATTGTAAAATAGATCCATTCGAATCAAATTTCTTTTTGAATCTGAAAGTCGAAATTTATTTTTCAATAAATTGTCATCAGTCAAATTGGCAAACGAACGTATCTTAATGGAATTTTGTCGATTAAATAGTGCGAAATATCCTCGTTTATTGTCGATATAGTCTGATGTAAATGGAATATGATATGAACGATTGTTTGCAATCAACAGAATTGTTTTATTATCAAGATGTGTTAATGATTGTATGGCTTGATTTGCCAAATTACAAAGTAATTCTAACGATAAAGACAATTGAATTAAAAGTGTTATAAATACCATCCTTGAAATAATGGATTTCTTCAATCGAATAAATGAAACTTTTGACATTTCATACATTAATTTGAAACAACATTTATCAACAGTTGTTTCAGCTTAATTTAACCTCAATTTATAATTCTAAATTTAATTTAATTTCTAAACAAATTCACAAATAGAACTTTTTATGATTGATTTAAAATTAATTCTTTTTTGGTGATAGTAGAAATAGAATTGTCATAAATTGTCGTTCGAACGTTGATGATGATAAAATAGATTTCTAAGTCGTAACTATGAGTTTCGAATAACTAAACGAACCGATAATTATCTATCTTCTTCCCCCATTTTCTTAACCATGACCAATGGCCTCTACTGTAGAGAACTATTGACCGTCAATGTCTCGGTGAAGTGAATATATATCTAGGAGAAGTGGTCAGCCATTCAGGTAGTCAGGTCCTGACATGGACACACAAACATAACTTATGATGATGATCGAAACTACTTGAGAGAGAGAGAGAGAGAGAGAGAGAGAGAGAGAGAGAGAGAGAGAGAGAGAGAGAGAGAGAGAGAGAGTGGTGATGGTGGAATGTGCGCCCGCGAGCAAATTGGCAACAAACGATGAAGAAGTCAAGAAAAAGTAGAAGAAAGCGAACCTGAATGTGAAGGCTAAACTTTCACCGTGTGTGAGTGTGTGTGTGTGTGTAATTTGTAGTGAACAAGACTGTTCGAATCAAGAGCGATGAAGAGGGAGAGAGGGTCGAAGTTGATCGTTTCAGTGACCATCAGCACCACCAAATGGCCGACAAACCTCTCGGCATGAACAATGGCAGTCAGTTTGAAAATGATCGAGATACATCTGTGCCTTAAGATGAAACGCCGAATTTACCCAGCCCACATTGGAATTAGTGCTTGAATCACAAGTAGTTGAAGAAGAAGAAGAAGAAGAAGACAAGAAGGTTAAGAAGAATAAGACATGGAGGTAGCCTACCTTACATGAAAACAACAACGATTGAATGCTCCAAAATGTACACGAACACTTGAGCTACCTTTGACCTTTCGGTTTTGGATGAGATCAAGAGATTGAAGATGGTAGGAAAACATGCATCAAGACTAGATGAGTGTTTCTCCGCAACACATAAATCATCTGGATAGATGCATTAATGCGTTGATTCAATCGATGAATGGGTTCCAGAACCACCATTCTTGATTGTAAGACATTATATTTGGGTTGGAAAATATGGATTAAAGATGAGTCTATCTTTAAAGAAGGGTCTTTTTCAATAGAGTAAAAAGTGAAAGGGGGAGTGTCAGTTGTGTATATTTATGTATGTGTGTGTGTGTGACAACTAATGATGATCAACAAACATTTGAAGTGATGATCACTGGTGAATATTGCCTTCGCCACTAACATGATGATGATCATCAATATTGGCGGCGGCGACATAGCTGCAGGCATCATTGGAGGACAACATCATGATTGGCCGCATCATCATCATCATCAATGGGTCACCTCGATCCCCATCAGTTGCAAATGCTACCAACCAACCAACCAACCAACCTCTCCCTAAACTTGAAACTACCTAACCATTAGAAAAGTGGGTCTGCCAAATGGAATCATCTTTACTAGCTTCGATGTTGATCATCATCATCATCATCAAACAACGAAATGTTTGGTCTAATGAGACTAGAGCACAGTTCTCTTATTCAATTTTGATTGATTCTTAGGTTGTACTCAATAATTATTTTACAAAGTTGTACCGAATTCGATCAATTGTCTAGAACTATGATAATGATTATGATTCTAAAGTGCAAGGTTTCTTGTTCGTCGTCTTACTAATGCGCATCTAATTCATTCGATTCACATTTCACAATTGTGGCGTGACTGGGTGTGCACCAATTTTAACGTATTCAAAATAATATTTTTATAAAAATGTCAACAAAACCAATCGTTTGTTAATTGTACCGCATGTGATCAATATCCTAATTTGGATTTATATGGTTGGAAATGACTCGATTAGGTTGCCAAAAGATAAAACATCTTTTAAGTGTTTCCATTCAATTGTGGACTTGCCAGTACTTAATAAGTACTGATCATGTTCGATTTGTCTAAAGGTCACTAAATATCACTAAAGTTTACTTGTATTAAACATTAATGAATAAAAAATCTAAGATTATCTACTTATTAATTGAATTACAATGAATTGGTGTTTGGTTTTAGTTTTTTTCTATGAAAGTAACTCACGAATACTTTGCACCTTTGACCGAGTTCTTAGGTTTATATGTCGTGTCGTGAGCTACTGCCATAATGAAACTATACCTTTTTTTCTGGTGAGCTCTTCTCAATGAAGCTCTTCTCATTGAACAATTGAGTTAGAGGTTAGACGTGAAGAAGAGATCTCGAGATCATCACGACTCACTTGCCTCTTCGTGCATCTAATTCACATAATTCACCTATTTTGGTACAATACAACAAGTATATCGGTTACCCTCTACTCACCAAAGTGAAAGTGTGAAGTACACGATCATCATCAAATGGTTGTAGTGTAATTCGAGTTGCCAAATACACACACGCACAAACACCGTTATCTATACTATAACACCTTAAGGCTACCACACTTGTCGGTTTTCCAATCATCTTTTGTTCGATTTAGAATTTATAATCATTAGCAATCATAAAAAATTGTCTACAAAGACATTGATTTGAATATGAATTCATGGTATTTTACGGGCAATGTACTCATATTGTCTAATTTATTTGTTATAGGAAAGTGTATTATACATTTCGCATGATTGCCAATAAATGTGACACTTGTGTTGCTTCGTTTCACTTGATGACTTGACTGATAGAACAATTGAAGATATGGAACAGTCCGTTGATTGATATTTATATACAAAATTTGTCTTATTTTTCTTTGTAGGTCAAATATATTCTTTTATTATTTAATCTATATATCAAAATAGGTAACCACTGTTTGCCCAATACTCACCAATGGAACGCCACTTATGGAACGATACCAATGCGCAGTAATGCATGACCAATGTGGTGGCAAGGCAAGTCTTACCAATTCTGTTTTGTCATTCCATTCTTTTGGTCAATTGATCACAATGACCATGTCAACTGACAACTTGCATTTGTGGAAAACGAAACCGAAACTGAGTTGTTCTGCTTGTTCGAACGTCAAACCAAAAATTCAATGGAATAATGGCAAACCGTTTTTGTTCTCCATTCACGTCCGTTTGCTCATTTCACTTTCCGCATCTATGAACATTTCATTCTTTGGCCTCTTTGGTTTTTTATTGTCTATTGATTATTGTAGTCTTAGAAAAAAATAAGGTTCTCAACAGTAGGGCAACATAGAGACATTAAGTATTTTTGCTTTCAATACCTTTTGTGGCTAAGTATATGGAAAACGATTGACAATTGATGATGTACTTTGAACTCTACCTTATTTGAAAATTCTAACCATAATCCCTCGTATGACAAAAAGCGTTCGTTAGCACATTATGACATAATCTATAGCGTCAACCAATCAGATCATTTCATTTTGTTGGCTTAAGCCAATCAAATGATTTCTTGTTATACTTTTATCAATCTTATATGATGATGGATTTTTGTGATAAGTTAGATTATTACAATTACCTTAAGTCACCTTATCAATATTATTTACGGTTTCATTTACGTGTTTGTTGTCTCAATTGGCTTGATACCATGTTTGGTTTAAGCACAAGATTCCACTTGTGATATTTTGGTTGACGATGCTAATTAAAGGTAACGTGCCTTGAACTTGTCACACCAACCACGATGTCACAATATCGTTAAGTCGACAACTCTTTGCGCACTCGTCATCTATAAACGATTGATTCGCAAAATGATACTTGTTGTTGTTCAATAGGGAGGAATCGTTCATTTTTTTTTTTTTGTTGTTGTTATTGTTGTCAATTTATGATTCGATACTAACTAACCTTGAAGGAGTTTACTTTATTACCTTTGTCCCCCCTCATTTGTTTTCTTTCCCATTTCACACACAAACACACTACTTTCATATATGGAACAAAATCATATTATTTCTTTATTACCTACACCTCAATTGTATTTGTGCGGCAATATCATATCGTTTTGATGGTTACTTATTGGAACATTGTGATACTTATTCATATCACTAAAAATATCAACAAGTAGGACGTTTTATTGCATATTGAGCATATTTTATTGTCACCTTAAAAGCATTTGGTTGCATTGTGTGCAAGCGATTTACATTTGGCGGTTCATCATCACGTTTCATCACTTTCCATCTCATTCTTATATTTGAACAATAAGTAAGTTTGCGTCTTTAAATGTTCAATGATGGTGGTCCAATTGAACATTAGTCATTTATGAACGATTCTTTAAATCCTATTGTACTTTCGTATGGTTACATTTACATATTTTCCAATTTCTTTACATAATTGAGAATCGTGCCGCAGCTGATCGGCTCAATTAGCGTTTCCGTGCACGTGGCATAAAAACACACGTTTTCGCAATTCACTGCCAATATTTGATTATTACATATTTCTTTGCTTCCGTTCGATTGTTTTGTGTTTGTTTAAACTGTCAAACTTCTTTCATCTAATTATTGTAATAATTCATATTTATCTAGTCATTTGGCACTCTAATTTGGCACATTAACAATATTTGCTTTATGTTTCTTGTTACAGGTAGTCTAATCACCAATAAGTAGGTCTGATTGTTAGAATTGAATCGGAATTGGAATCGTAATCGAAAATACGCAACCAACTGACCAACCGATCGACCAAACGACCGACCGCACACATTGAAATCATCATCGTCATCATCATCATCATCGGCATTTGAATTGGCTTGATGGTGGACATAATTATTGAAGAGAACAAAACCAAAGTAGAGGTGCGTACGTATTGCTCTCCGAATATGATGAATTGACTTTCGATTTCGAGGTTCAGTCAGTCAGTCAGTGAGTCAATCTTACGAGAGAGTGATTGAGAAAGAAAGAATAAAGGTAACAAAGTGAGTGTTCCCATTCAACCAACGGTGGGCTCATCATAATCGTCGTCCTCGTCTTCTTTTTTTTCTTCTTCTTCTTCTTCTTCTTGGTCTTTTCAATCTACATCATCATCATCATCACAATCGCAATTCTTTGCTCATTACCCTCCCTCCCTCTGTACACTCTGGTGGCCGCCCGAACACAACATTCGGTCCATTGCGTTGTTGTTGCCATCATCGTTCGTTGCGCGTTCATCTTCGACCCCTCTGAAACCTGTCCATGCCCGTTTGTTTGGTGGTGATTGTCCATTCGCTCGTCGAACCTGCCCGTAATTAGCCTCTCGTGCGTATCTCCACCGGCCGCCGCCGTCAACAAACCAACCAACCAACTATCCATCCATCCAAGTAACCTCGCCGCTCTTTTGACTGCTTCTGCTGCTGCTGCTGCTGCTGGGGACAACTTGACTAGAGTTGTCTTGCCTCTTATTTCGGCATCGGCATCGAATTGCTTCACATATAAGCAATGAGTTCATACAAGCACGCCGCCAGTCAGTATCCAGCTTGTGTCCCGTCCGTATGGTTGCCGGACAATTCTATGTTTATCAATGGTCTATGCCACCAACAACAATTGCCGACATTATCGATTCATTTGCCATTAAACATTAAAGTGAATTCGAACGACGAGAACGAATATCGACATCATTGTGACTATCAATCTATTTCCGTTTCTAATAGTAATAATCGATTTAAACCATATTCTTCATCGTTCAAATCGACAAATTCGACGACGACGATGATTTCGCCTTCATTTTCGCCAATCATGTCGACAACACAATATTGTTCAGCTGTGAAATCTGAACCAATCTCTTCTTCCTGTTCCGAATGGAATTGCATTTCAACCAACTATGATCCAATTGGTAAAGGTCATATTATGCAACAGACCACACAACAATTGGATCAATTTAGTAATTTGGTTCATAAAGAATGTATCAATGAAATCGATCAAGCATGCGAAGAATTGGCTATCTCTGCAGGTATGTTTCATTTCTATTTTGTTTTTTTTCAAAATCTTACTAAGCTGAGCTGAGTTTAATCATTTTAAATTGATAAATAGAGTTAAGATTGTTGATGTTTTTTATTTATGCTAAAATAATGATTATTAATAACACCTTATGCTCCAATAATTTGTTTTGGTGTGTCGACCAATCGATTATTTGTTTATAACAATGGAAGAAAAAAATCAACCTACTTGTTGATAGCAAGGTGACAAATAAGTATATAATAAAAAAAATTATTTATAGAAAATCTAAATTGTTGCTCACACCAAGAAAAGTAAATGTTTTACACTAGATGCACTAACAAAACTAGAATCATCATCAATATTTACTTATTAAATACGAAAGCAAATTGATTAAATCGATTTGCCTCGAATGGCCTTTTTTCTACTTGCTGTATCCCCCTTTGCTTTTATTAGTTATAATAAATTTTTCTAAAATATCTTGTTGTCGAATGTCAAAATATTTTGGATATAGTTTGTCTGTGAGGTAAATAGTTAATTTCGATCGTCATCGGTCGGTCTGTCGGTCAGTCGGTGATGACTTGTTCGGATCATCATCATCATCATCATTGAAAATACGGGCCATTCATTTTGTTTGTGTTTCCCCTGATTTCATCACTGATTGAGCTAATAATAAGCATAGACGATCTTCCCTTTGACGACCCGTCTCCTTCGTCATCCATCCGATCCAAGTATGGGGACAATTTTTCAACATTTCATTAACTATTAAACCAAAAGATGCAAACCAAAGTTGGACTTGTTTAAATTAATTTTAATTTGCAAGATAAGATAATTTGACAGTCGCAGATGAACTATGTAGAGATGAATGGAGATTCAACCAATACACAGTAGTGGCGTACGGGTAAATCTTGGAGAGGGAAGGTCAAGATTAAGGTCGCTGATTTGCTCGATTTGATTCGTTTATCACCAAATGATTTGAGGATCGAAAAAAACCGAGGGATTAGGTCACTAGGTCGTTGTTGTTAGATGTGTCGTTTATACCCTTCCAACAATTTATATTTTTAAAAAAAATCTATCAACTTTGAAAAGAGACAAATGTACTAGTTTAAATTTAAATCATTTTATTTATTATATATGGTTGACAGATCCTTACAATTGGAACGTTGTGGATGTTCGCAAATGGCTATGTTGGATGCAACGTTTGATTGGAATGGTTCCATTTAAATTGGAAAATTTTAACATGGACGGAATGGCGTTGTGCGCCTTGTCCGAAGATGAATTCAAACAACGGGCAATTGGCGGAGAAAAGTTGCATGCCAAATTGGACATTTGGCGTATAGCGATCAATTGCTTTCGTCCAGAAACGATTTTGGATTCAATGTTTGGCATGGAACAGGAAGAGCCATCCCACAATGTTTATAATCAATTTCAACAACAACAATCACAACAACAGCAGCAACAACAACAACAGGCGCTACAAATAAGCTATCAATCGTCGTCGTGTGGTTCGCCATATTCGACCGACTCTTCATCATACGGTTCATCACCTATCTCACCAGAAGGCTATGGTTTTGCATCGAATCGAGTTTCTATTGGCAATTGTCATCAAGTATCCTATAGTTCCGATTATGTATCATCGATTGGATCGCCACCATCACCTGCTGGCTCATCGCACTCAACCATGACATGTGCATCGCCATTGTACAATATGGGTACGGTGAAGACGTCGTCAGCAGTGGCACCACCACCAAATCAACATCACCAACATCATCATAATAGCAATTATATGGCGCCAATCGGCACTCAAACTAATCTACAATCGGTTCCAATCAATTATGGCACAATTATTGGCTCAAATGGTACAACACCACCACCGCAACCACTACGATCATCGAGCCATATGTTGGAGTGTACACCATTTACAATCGTTTCATCGTCTTCGCCAAATCATCACAATAATATGCAACGACAACAACAACATCAGCAGCAGCAACAACAACAACATCTCACTACAAGTGACTACGGTAGTGATGCTATTCTTTCCGATGGTAAGTTGATGAACATCATTCTTCTATACTATAGTTCAATAAGTTTTTGCATTATCATTTGAATGTGGTAATAAAGTAAAAAATTCATTGCCTCGTTGTCGACCAATGAACCAATGATAAATGGTTAGAGTATAGTGAAGGAAAATGTTTCTACTTTATCTTCAAATTGGTCGAACTTGAAGATCTGCCATTAAGATCGCAAACACAAGATAAGTCGTCTCGAAAGCGAGACAAAGTAATTGTCTTACCGATGAAAGTACTATTCGGACTCGTTATGCAATACCCCTCAAGAGAAGACTTTGATTCTTGTGCATCTGCACAATGTCTTCCAGATGCTTCATTTACTCACTTATTCTCTTATCATCATTTAAACATCTTACAATTTTGTCCGATCAAAGCAATACCGAACAATATACATTTTGAATCGATCTAGAAATCGATTTTCACTTTGTTTTCACTGTTTAAATCATTTATTACTTGAGCAAGAAAGAAATCGATTGGTGTTACAAAAAAATAAAGGTAGATGAACTATAGATAAGAATGAGAAGAAACCCTCATATCAATCAAATTAAATTAGTTTTCATCCATTGTTATATGTTCAACTCCCAATAATTTGAATGTCTAAATTCGGATTTGACGACTAAATTATTATGCAAAACAAATAGATTTCTGGTTGATTTGTACAAAATGTCAAAAAACATTAAAGACAACTACAACGGCAAATAACCTTTAGGCAATAAAATCAACCAAAAAAAACTCAATGTTCCTCCTTCGCATGTAAAATATTTTCTGTTTCCCAACATATATTTGCCAAAGTTGATTATGTCATTAATCATAGTAACCATCATACAGAATCAAAGTTGGCTAATTTGTATTGACATTTGGGAGGGTAGAAGAAGATTTCATTGTTTCACACAAGTTGATATTGACCGAATTGAAAGTTAATCGTTGCTTTTCTTTTTCTTCTTCCTCTCGTTAAATAGACGACGAAATGAGTAATGATGAATGCTCCATCGATTATCACATTCATCATCACCAACAGCAGCAGCAGCAGCAGTCGCAGATGCAACATCAGCAACAGGTGATTGGACAAACGATGCACTCGATCACATTACCACCACAATCATCGGTTTCCTCAACTTCGGTTTCTATCGGCACCAACTCTCGTCGTTCAATTCCTCGTCAATCGTCGCCAATTGCTCATTCACCAAAATCTCCAATGCCGATGGCTTCGTATCGTAGTCAACAGGCCAACAACTATGGACAGCACATGATGAATTCGAACATATTGCCGGTCACATTATCATCATCACCATCATCATCCTCACCAGTCCTTGTCAGTCATTCACATTCGGTCAACAACTTGTCAGCATCATCGAATCAATCGAAAGCCTTACAACTACAACATGGACATCACCAATTACACCATTCGCAACAGCCACAAGTCTCGTCGATCTCATTGAAACCATCGAACATTAGCAGTTCGACGACGACGACACCAACGACGCCACGAGCTAACAATGGATCATCATCACACATCCATTTGTGGCAATTTCTCAAAGAACTATTATCACAACCGGCACAATATGGTTCATCAATACGTTGGTTAGATCGTTCAAAAGGTGTGTTCAAAATTGAAGATTCCGTACGTGTGGCCAAATTGTGGGGTTCACGTAAGAATCGTCCGGCAATGAACTATGATAAATTAAGTCGATCCATTCGTCAATATTATAAGAAAGGTATCATGAAAAAGACCGAACGTTCGCAACGATTGGTTTATCAATTTTGTCAACTTTATTCACTTTAAATTCATCTTCATCTCACATTCATCATCATCATTCATTCATTCATTCATTCATCACTAAAGGCGTTGAAGGTATTATTCTTCGCCATCATCATCGAACGGAGTCGCGTGTCACGCTTGACACAAGTCATTTACATTTGGAGAAAGTCAATTGTCCAATGTAAATGTCTTTTTTTGTTTTTTTACCTATAACGATCGATAAAGAATCGTTATACCGAATATTTCATCATGTATGTTCTAGGAACATGTCTTATTCTTTTCATTCATACAATACGATGGTCTCTCACTTGAATACACAATGATCGAATGGTATCGTTGAATCATTATTGTGTGTACATCGATCTCATGTTTGAGCGAGCCATTCTGTCTATTTGATTCGGTAATGAATCATTCCATACCAATAACCATCGTCACACACACTCATCGATTCACATCCACAAATAACCAAATGCTTCAAGTTATGAAGTAGTTCAATTGGTTATGGTACATTATTAAACACTTTTTTCTTATTTAAACAATATTTTACTATTATAAAACAATAACAAAATGTTACCTCATCATTATTATAAACGATATAATCATTTACATTGACGTTCATTTATTTATTATCGATATATAGTGCAATCATCGATTTTATTCATCAAAACTTCATACAATACCCATCATAAAAGCATTGTGTTCATTCTTATTTCATAAAAATATTATATGCTGCTCATTTATCAGTTTTTTTATGTTCAAATAGACTCAACTCAACTTCAATGAAGATTGAGTTATATAGACTTATTTTTATTTACTTATATTAAAAGTCACATTTTATATATGTCACACAATATAATCCTATTATTATTATTTGTATAAGAACAATTTAACCAAGAATTTGATCAAATAAACAAATGATTTTGAAAGTTTTTTTGTTGTTGTCAATTGTTCAACCAACAAAGAATGGTCAAATAATACAAGGTAACAAGTGAATAAAAAAAAGTAATTTAACCGACAATTTAAAGTCATTCAAAGAAAGGGAGGGGGTCTAACCATTTGCATTCTTTTTTTTTTTATGAAACTGAATGTTTCACACAATTTGAAGCATCACATCAATCGGAAGAAGTGATCATTTGTTTTGGTGGTGCAAAACAGAAAAAAAATTCTCCACTCCCCGACCATTCCATCACCAAAAAATATATATAAAGTGATGGCAAATTATCGCTTGCCGCCGATTGAACAATCATTTGTGGTGGCCGCATTCACTCATTCATGAAAGAATATGTCGATTTTTTTAGTGGTGATTGAATGAAAAAGTAAATTATCCAATTGTGACCAAAAACGGTGGCGGAATATGTTCATCTATTGCTATGCTGTTTCTCCCCCTCCCCTACCTTAACATTGGTGCAAACATCCGAACAGATGGACAATTGGAGCAGTCATGCAAGATGACAAGCAGATGATTCTGTACTGAGTGGACGAGATCAAGCAGGTTGCCTTTTATATAATGTTGATTTTGGCGTGATGATGCTATCCAAAATGGATAACACATACATACACATAGCCAAATGCGAAACAAATAAAAACCGATTTGAATTGAATGAATGATCAACATAACCATTTTGTGATTGTTAGCCAAGCGAGGCCAATGTGTTTATTGGTTGTTCAACTCTATTTGGTAAGTAATTGAATTTTCAACTCGATAGAAATCACTTTCGATTTTGTTTCATGTCAATGTTCAATACTTGTCTCGTGTATTTTTTTTTTATTACAAATATAGAACAAAAAGAAACATTAGCTAATATTTGTTGATATCCGTTTTAGTTCAATTAGGATTGTGTCTCAGTCTATATTCAGGTTAGTCTGTCTTTTGTATCACAGTGTTAGAATGTGGTGCGGATGTTTGTCCAACAGGAGTATTCGGGTGGTCAACTTATCAATTGAACTCGACGACAACTCCACCACCATCACCACCAACACATCCGCGCCTAAATCGAAAGCTAATTATAGACCATTTGTTTAAGCGAGTGTGACTATATACCGTCGGAAATGTGTGATTCAACGAGTATGTTGCTCTTTACGGAAACATGCTCATTTCCCATTTGTTGTGTGCACCAATGTCTTATTATTTATTATAAATAAACGTAATGGATCGTCGTTGGCAGCTGCCAAAATATTATTCGGTTTTTTTCCAACATCAACATCGATGGGAGATATGGTCCAATGATCAAATGATATTTGTTCGTTCTTGGAACAAAATCAAAGTAAAATTAATCATACTTTGTAAAATTTCACTTATGATTATACACACACAAAAAAAAAGAAAACATTTCAACACATAAACATCAATTGAATTTAAACTGTCTCATCATCACGAGGGTATATTTTCAATACAATTAACAACAACAACAACAAGTTATTTTTAACAGTTTCATGAGTCAGCATGAATGTTTGGTTAACATTGTGTTCAAATAAAAGGGCAGTCTTCAACAATGCGTCAGCGTGTGATGTTCAAAAACATTAAATATCCTCAAAACAATCAACAAGTGTCGAAACGATAACGAAATGGAACGTTGGCAAGGACGTGTAGCCTTAGTAACGGGAGCATCCGTCGGTATTGGTGAATCCGTTTCCAAAGAACTCGTCAGTCTTGGAATCCATGTGGTCGGATGTTCTCGTGATATCGAAAAGGTAAATCTATTCTTTTTTCAAATCGCACAAACATTACATTGACATTGACCTTTAACATTGAACTTTGACTTCAATTGCTTTCTTTTCTTTTTATTATCTTCATGTAAATCTTGTTTATCCACTTCTAGGTACAATTGATCGATTGATTTTAGAATTCAGTTGCACTTGACCATGAATTTAAGCATTGTTACATAGTTTATATCGAGTTTTAAAATCTTTCTATTTTTTTAAGTTTGAAACTTTTTTGATAATTTGTTTAAGTTGACTATTCATTGATTCTTTTCCCAGAACTATCAAACAATGAATATTTGCCTTATTTTTTTCACGATCGGTTCATCAATAAATGCAACTCACCTGTGGCGTTCTTTGCCACTTGAAAACGTATCTTTCAGTAGCGATTCTTCAGTTGGTAAAGTAGTAGTTGCTACACAGCAGGTGATGATGCCGTCAACTTGGAGCATCTTCGTTTTCTATATCGAACAAATGTTATGTTATGTTATGGCTACTACTTAGAGACTACCGCAGATTAGTTTTATATTTATGATTGATTGACCAAATGGTTCTATCGTATCGAAAAATGTTGCTTTCGTTTGTTACAAATACATAAAACAATAGTTCATTTACATCTATGAGAAGATTGTAAATGTTATTCTTGCATTAGAACTAAAAGTATGGCGCGTCTGTTAATTACTTTGATTGCTATCGATAAATACATCGACAATTCATGCGACCCATCAATAGTGATAAATGTACACCTTTATGATTGGACAGGTTAATTAACTTTCCACTTTCTCCCGAGTACTATCTCGAATCGTATATGATTATAGAATGGAAAACTTATTCCATCTAAACTTATTGACATTTACCCAAACCATTTGTGAGCTAGTTAACTGTTTCATCTGACTTATAAATCAAAATCTTTTAGCTAATCGATTCCGGTGGTTTTCCGATTTCTTACCAAACAAGAATTTCAAACTTAATTGGAATTCATTATGCAGGTTGTGTGCGTTCGTTCAAATTGCCATTCAATATGTTAACAAAACAGGTGCGAACTTCACTCAAGGTTGGGTACATATCATCTTCGGGGCTTCGGGCCTGCCCGACGGCCAAACTGTCTTATTGGCTGGGGTCGTTGACTGTCCTCGAACCGATTCATGGTGATTATTATGGCCATCTCATACGAACTTGTAACTGTAGGGTAGCTTGAAACGCAAGGTTGAAGTCGAACATGGTTCGAAATGTGGCGATAGAGGTGACTTAATCATTATTGGACATTCCCTTTCGACCAGATCAATAAGACTCACCTAAACTAATTAACTTTCTATACGGGGAAAAAGAAAGGAAAATTTCTTGCTTTAATTCAAGTTGACGCGACTCACCCAATAGCTTGTTCTAGTGCAATTGCCTCAATTGCCTTTCGGGCATCAAAGGTGACCCTCCAGTGACCTTTTAACTCGGTTAAGAGTTTCCAGTCTCGTATAGATCTCCAATAGTCAATTAGCAGGTGCTCTTTCTTCACTTACAAACTCTCACTCCCTTTTCGTTTTATTTTCTTTCGTTAAATTTATATAACATTTACAGATGCGCGATCTATAATGATCTAGATAGACTCTGTTTATATGATGACTTATGACGCCATCTAATAATCAAAGCAAAAATAAAAAATCTATCGAAAAAATACTCTTATGAATGTTTACCTAGATGCAGTATACTTTACAATATTTTTCACTTATTATATATTGTAGTTGACTGAAGTATCCAATGCTATCAATTCGTCGTTAGCTGAGAATGTTCCGCCATCTATGTTTGGTTCATTTACACCAATTGAATGCGACATTCGATATAAGCGATCAATTCCAAACGTGTTCCAACTAATACGAGACAAATTTGGTCGATTGGATATTTGTGTAAATAATACGGCACTTCCAAAAACAGCAGAAAAAATGGCAAATGAATCGATCCGTTTGATGATGGAAGCATCAATTGCCGAAGGACACATCTTCAACATTGGTTCGTTAAGTGTACATACTGCTGCAATGGATAATTCAATTGGATATTTCTATTCGTCAACTAAATATGATGTCGACTCATTAACCAATCGTCTTCGGCGTCAATTCATTAAAACAAACCGGCCAATTCGTGTTACAGTGGTAAGTCCTGGAGTCGTTCCCCGATATCGCAAGGAAAAGGGTGAAATGGTTTATAAATCGAGTATCGCTTTAACAGCTGATGACATTGCCAAGTCCATTGCAAATGCACTTGCACTTCCATTTAGTATAGAAGTTCATGATATCTTATGTCGTCCAATTGTTAAAACAAATTAAGGTACAAATAGTTTATTTCATATCGAATTAAAAAAAACAGTCCTAATATAACATTTCATTACAAAATATATTTAACACTTTTTTATTTTTATCACAAAAGTAGGTAATTGGTTTATTTTAACATTATGCATTCTAACGTCGATTTGCCTTTAATTTCGATTTTCTTCTGGCGGCCTTTGCCCTTTCTTCTTCTTCTTCTCTTTGCATATCTTCTAAATCTTCTTGAATTCCAGCACGTAAGCTCGCCTTTTCTTCCTTCATGCATTGGGAAAAACTAGCCTCCTCAATGTCATCATCATCCTCAATGCAATATCTTCGTTTATCGTAGTTAAACATTTGACGAATTGCCTTCGAATATTCAGGTTCATCGTCATATCCATCATATTCAGGACCATCATCGATGAAATCTGCCATTTCGTCGTCTTCTTCTTCATCATACTCATCTTCTTCATCCTCTATCTCTGGTTCATAGTCAGGATACATTCCGCGTCGGTAACTCGCACCAATTGGAGGAAGTTTTAAACGACTATTTGCTGGTTGTGGAGGAGGAGAATAAGCACGCGGACGATACATTTGGCTTCCATTTCTAACTTCTGACTTATAAGAATTTTTCGACGATGACTTTGGTTCATATGGTGGTGGAGATGATTGCAACCGTGATGATCCAACCGTTGGACGACTTTTTAACTGAGTACCAGATGCAATCTTTTTGTGTATCGAAGAAGGAGGAGGCATTCGTTCTCGATCTGTACGCTTATTATCAATTGGTGGCGTTCGTGTTGAATTAGAAGTAGTATTCGGCACACGACTCGGAATTTGATTGTCCATTCGTTTAGGTTGTACATTCTTCAATGGCGACGGTTGATAAGTATTTGAATCACCATTTCGACCGTTAACAGATGGAACAATTCTTTGATCCATTTTCATGTTTGGAATATAAGACTGATTTGTTTTATTTGTAACTGTAGTAGTTGGATCTTTCGAACCTTTAGATGGATTTAGTGGCTTCGGATCATATGGTTCTGGTTCAGATTCAGGTTCTTTTCTTTTATTTGTTAAATTATTGCGTCTTATTTCTTCCGCCGTTGGTAAACGAGCCTTATTCACCCGTTTCTGAAAAAACCGTTCTTCATTATGACGTTCCTTCTCTTTGGCTGTCATTGGACGTTGCAATTCTTTCGATGCTTCCTTCTCTTTGGTTGTCATTGGACGTTGCAATTGTTTCGATGCTTCCACCACTGATTTGATATGATCTTCTAATGAAACTTTGACTTGAGATTTCTCTTTTGCAAGATTTAATAATTCATTATAAGTTAAGGTAGGTTGTGGTGGCCGTTTTGGTGAACTCATTTGTGTTTTATTCCCATTCACACTCTTTGAGTTGGCAATAATTTCAGCTATCTTAGGTTTCTTGTTAACAGCAATAACTTTAATTGGCTCATCTTGTTCCATTTTAGCAATCAAACGTTCGCGATCACGTCGAGTTAAACCAGAAAGTTTTTGATCCATCTCTATCCGAGCTTTAACTCTTTCCTTCTTTCCTTTCACACCTTTTTTACGAATCTTCTCCTCCATCTTTTCTTGATCCCGTGCTTCACCTTCGCTAATTGAAATCTTGGAAAAATCGTTATCCTTTGTACGCATTTGCATTGCTTTGGATTTTTTAAGTGATTTTGAATTTTGAGCTCTAAGAGATAATAAATGTTCTTTTTCTCGTCGTGCATGTATTAGTCGTTCGTGTTCCTCTCTTTCTTTTCGTGCTTTGAAAGCAGCAATCGCTGATTGAGCTGGTCCTTGGTTCAATCTGCTTTGTCCCGTTTTCTTTAAACGAAATGCATTAATAGCATTTTGTTTTTGTTCGGCTAACGCAAGCAATTCCTTGTAATCCATCTTCCTGAAAATGAATAAAACGTATTTTTAGTTATGGAAAAGTTAATATAGATCACAAACTTGATAAATCTTGTTCAAGGAAGAATTGAGAATATTAATTTGGTTTGACAAACTTCACCATCGTTTCCCTATTGTATCGTAACATAATATAATATAAACAAATCAGCTGTATTCGTCATCGTATTATTTTATACGTAATGTGGAAGATTTGGGACATTTTTTCATTTGTCGGTTCGTGTCAACAACAGAGTAACGTCGTACATTGATATGATTGTATTGCAAATATGCTCTTTTCTTCAATTTACTGAACACGTTTGTCTTTAACGCTTATATTGTTCCTATCGTTTATGAAATGCCTATTTAGAAAACGTTCAATTGGAATTCTATAATAGAATATGTTTTCTGTTTATCCATGATTTTTTAATCAATCCATTTAACAGACAAAGTTTGTCGTCGTTATTATTTTTTATTTAGAATTAAACTAAACTTAATTATGGTTAATTATATCTTTTATTGATTTTTTGAACAAAAATATTATTTATTCATCATTGATTGATTATTGTACTAGTGAAAACTACTCAGCATTCAATGATTTTATTGATAATGAAAAAGAATTCGCGTTTGAGGTGGCGATCAACCACCCAAACATCCAATTTAAAGTGTTTCGAGACGATGTGCATAAAGCAAATAGTCAAGAAATAAACAATGAAACAGTTGAATGTTCATCTTGTAAGCAACTACAGGCTGAACTAACAAAAGTCAACAAAAGAATTGATGAACTAGAAGCTTTTATAAAGATTCGTTTATTGGAGCTAAATCTTTGGCTATTGGAGGGATAAAAAAGCAATGTTATTTTCTTACAAGGGTCAAATAGTTTATAGTGTTAATAGTTTCTATTATAAAAAAAGAATGACCAAATCAAATGGTTCAACCAACGCTGTTGTTATTGATGATGAAGATGATGATAATGAATTTGACGTTCCTGATTATGTTGAAGAGGATGGTTGTGCGATGCCACGGGCCTAATATCATTATTCGTTATTGTATAATATATAAATATTGATAAAATTGATAAGTATAATATAATATAAGTAAATATATTTTAATAAATAGAAAAGGCAAATTACATATTAGGCTTCTGGCTTAGTTTGCACATATTTTTATTATGAATTTTTTTTGGCAGCAATGTTCATATAGTGTAAATATCTAAAATTTTATTTTATTATAATTTTAGAAAATCTGAATATATTTTAGTACAATTATATCATTAAGTCATATACGGCAATGCTTAAATATTTTAAATTTATTTGGTTTATCATAGCCAATTTTGAAAGTCTTCAGGTCTGAGTTTTAAGGTAGCTGTCAACAGAATTGCATAAATTAAAGAAAACCAAATAAAAACATTTGTGGCCATCGCCATGCTTCCATAAGCAAAATAGTATATTGTAGAAGATAATGCCTATAAAAGATATAAATCGTAAATTACCGTAAATTAAAATTAATTTATACATCAAGAAAAATATTTTATAAAATAATATATATACCTGAAGTAAAACAACTAAAACAATAAATAGAACATTGAACCATTCAAAATCACAGCAGTTTCCTTTTTGAGACAATTGACTTTTAATTGATTGTTCGCCATCGATTGAGTTTTTTTCTTTAATAATTCTATGTTGTGCTTCATTGAAAAATTTTATACACCGAGAATAAACCAGACAAGCAATTGATGCAAGAAATGGTATATGAAACACGTAAAGCTAAATGTTTCAATTATACATTAATTAGGAATGATTAGTTTTATGCAAATAACTTACAAATAATCCGGCAAAAATGTAGGTAAACGATACTGGCAATATTTGTCCTTCAATATATGTTCCCCAGAGAAAGGAAATGCCGATTGCATCACGTACAAATCGACCAATAAACCAAGGTCCAAAGCAGATATAGGTTGGCATGATCATCAAAGGATAAAACAATTTTTCAACATGTGATACAATGTACAATTTAAACAATAGCTTGCGCATATAACTTCTCCTCGAAAGATTGTACATATGTCGGAAGTAAACGATATCGTTCTTTGTGAACAACTTAAACATATACAGCGGTAGTAATGAAAAAGTTATTGCACCCAGAAAAAAGACGAAACCCTTTGAATTGAAAATAAATTATAATAAATATATTGAAAATCATGTCATCAAAAAACATACTATTGATTGAAAGGACACTCGTAACGATATGCGTCCAGTAACGGTGTATGATGGTTTACTTCTATCCAAAGAAAATGGATTCGACACTTCATTTGTATGATGATTATTCTAAAAACAATTTTTCCCCAATTTACATATTAATAAATAATTAGCATAAATAATAACAAGACTTACGGTTGCAGTAACAGTAATATAGAATAACCCTTTTTGATATTTGATTGGAGACCACGAAGCAACCCAAAGTGGCCCATGGACATGAGTAAGTTCCATAGTATCTAAGCAATCGTGATTATTTCCATTTGATTTAGGAACCATTTTCGAAATGCAAATGTTAGTATGCAATATTTTTGATGATGAAAATATCAATACTCGAATATGAGTAGATTGATAAACACGCCAAAATGGTTCGAACAACTCCATTTGATGTAAAACTGAACGTGGATTAGTTATTACAATCAATGGAACATCCGAATAATGTCGCTTATAATCAAAGTCAACAAATGTAAACAAATCGCCGTCAATTGCACCAATTCGATAGCGACGATTATCCTTCCAATCACCGAGTTCAGCTTCAAGATATCCTTGGGATTGAGTACTAATCATCTGCGGAGTGACTCCATGAAAGTTGTGATAATGTCCACACAAATATGGACCACTAATTGATATATGAGTTATTAAAATTAATTCAAATAAAAAAATAAATAATTAAATACTTGATTAATGGTCGAAGATCGTTTGCATTGGCAATGGAACCAGTTGGGTAATGACCAAACCAGATCGTATAGTTTGTGTGCGCACTCTCTTCTTTCAATCGCTCAATTCGTTTCAATTCATTTGAATCAAGTTTACCAATAAAATTAAAAGGTCTTCTTATTCCAGGTGTTAAGCATGCATCCACTGCAATAAAAGAATAACGATTGACTATGTTGGAATCGCGATTGGGATTGACAACTTCATATCTATAGGATTTTCCTGCTTCACTCATGTTTCCTTGAACGGTGAAGTTTTTATAGTAATTATTGTATGAATTGTAAACATTGAAATTATCTAAAAAATAAATAAGAATAAGAAATAAACTTAACATTCAAATAGGAACTTACCATGGTTTCCCCTTATGTCAAGCCATTTCATATTCGGATTATCTTCCATACAAAGATGTCGCGTCATATTATATGTTAACCATTCTTGCTGATGTTGATCCGATCCCATAGGATCTGGGGAACGAGAATCGGTAATATCGCCAGTAAGCACCAACACTGATGGGTTAATCATAGGTAAAATATTGTGGCAAAAATTTTCCAAATCTTTTGATCGATTCTTGTGATTGTAGACATTAAAATGAGTATCGGTAACGTGAACAAACCAAAATAAATTTCCGAATTTTTCATTCAATTGAACTTGTGGATTGCTGAGATCAGCTTCGATGGTTGAATCGTTTGGAATGAATAAATTATTTGCATCATTCGCCGCATTAATGATATTGAAGAAAATGGCGACAAATATGGAAACTAAGAAAACTAAAAAAAGCAAGACAATCGTTGTTTTTGTTGTCATCTTGCAAGTTGATATGCGACAAATTTGTTCGATTTTATTAGAATCATATGGCTTTGGAACGTCTTCCTCTAACTCAAAAAGAGCAACATTTGTTTCCTCTTTTAACACCACCGATGAGAATGGCAAGGACATCAATTGTATTTGCTTACTTAAGAGAAAATTAAATTCAAAGACATTTGTTTAATAATAAATTAGATTTGAAATGACCGTTTTCGTTTTTAGAATTTCCAAATTTTAAAACCATTTATATATATAGAACAAGCAAAACAAGCTCCAATGTTATCTGTACATGATATACATAAAAAATAGTAGTAAAAGTATTACGTATTAAAGGTGTTGTGTTAACATACCACAAATTAAATTGTTTTATTGCAAATTGACATTATTGAGGCCAAAATACATTTTCCATCCTGTCATATTTGAAACCAATTTATACTTTGAACCAAAAACGATGAATTGGCAATTGTTGCCGATGTACTCGTATCAACTTCACCAAAACAAGATTATTTTGACAAACAACATTCTATTTGCGCCATCTGTTGTTATGGTGGATAAAAAATTTAAACCCAAAAATTATTGGACTTAAAATCGATTTAATGTTAACGTAAATTTATAAAAGCACAATTAATACATAGGCAAAGTTGGATCAATATCAACGGACCATTTCTCAAGTCCACCGATAATGTCCTTAATTTCTAAATTATCCTCATCAGATAATTTATTCTTCAATTCTCGAACAGCCTTTTGTGAAGCAATTCCACGTCTACACATGACAAATATTTTTCGAGTTGAATTGTTCTTGCCTTGAAATTTGTCTTCAATAAGATCTTTAACCATTTCAATACCATCAGATTTAACAATAACACCAAGTGGAATCGAGACGGCATGTTCCAATTTGATTATGTCTTGTTGCAATTGAGGACGAACATCAATCAACAAATGTGGTTGATTCGATTTAAGTACTTCATGATAATCCTGAACAGTAACACGCTCATCTTGTTCAAGAATTCGCACCGGTTTGGCACATTGTACGCCACAAAACTTTTCATAATCCATCAAATCGGTCGTGATTGTGGGATTCTTACCACAACTGATACAATCATCTTTGCGTTTTCGCAATTGAACATTACGAAACTTGCCACTCAACCCATCGTACAATAAAAGAATGCCAGCATAAGCAGGTGGAATGTCAGCAGCAATCTTGATTGCTTCAATAGCTTGCAAATTTCCGATAATTCCGGGAACAACACCCAGAACGCCACCATCAGCACAGTTGGTTACCGTACCAGCCGGTGGTGGTTCAGGAAAAACGCATCGATAACAAGGAGTGTCCAAGTCAAAATTGTAAACAGTCACTTGACCTTCAAAACGAAGAGCAGATCCACTAACCAATGGTTTCTTCAATAATACACAAGCATCGCTAAGTAGATAACGTGCCATTGGATTATCGGTTCCATCCACAATAACGTCATATTTTGAAATAATATCCAGTGCATTATTTCGCGATAATCGAACCTGATGCTTTTCAAATTGAACGTTAGAATTCAATTGCTGAAGACGATCGATAGCCGAATCAACTTTTGGCACGCCTAACGTCGATTCTGAATGCAAAACTTGTCGATGCAAATTGCTCGTTTCAACCACATCACTGTCAACAATTCCAAGTCGTCCAATTCCAGCAGCAGTTAGATATAAAGATGTCGGACAACCAAGGCCACCAGCACCAACGATCAAAACCGAGCGTGATTTGAGTAACAATTGACCCCTTTTCCCAATCTCAGGACATAACATTTGTCGGCTGTAGCGAGCAGTTTCATCTTTTGATAAGTTTTGGTTATTCATTGTAGAAATAGATGATTCTCGATTAATAATAAACTGATTATTTTTAATTTGCGATGATACTCGTTGAAGTCCAAGCCTTTTGCCAACAATGGCTGATGCAACACGTGTTGGGAACACTATTTTTGAAACAAAAAACAAAAGTTAGCTTGGATTTGCCATTAAACTCGAAAATAATACTTATAAATTTATACTCATTTAAAATGAAAGACAATTAAAAAAGTTTTTTGATTTTTGTTAGTTTGAAAGGATAAATATACCTAGTAGATGATTTGTTATCAATGATTTACGTTGAATGCGTATTGTAAGTTATATAAAAAAAATCATGTTTTGGCATCACGAAACAGTTTAACCTATTTACACGATGCAAGTTTCTAATGAGGAAAACTTTTTGTAGCAGTAGTTTTGACTCATTTGGCATTAGTTTTTAAATTGGAGCTGAATTGGCAAATGGTGATATAATAATTCGACTGGATCATAGAAGAAGACGAATTGTTGGCTTATGCACGCAACCGTTTTATTTATGACCTAGCCAATTTATTGGATAGGACGTACGGACGATCATTGTTTGAAAAAAATGAATCGTTCGATAAACTGGAAACTAATGTGAACGAATATTTCTAAATTTTAAATTGGTTATAACTTTCACTGGTTGATTTATGATATTATTGAATTGATTAGGCATTTTTTGTATTTTTAACACAAATTTAATTAACACATCTTTGATCAATATTTATAACTTTATGTGAATTTAAAATTAATAGTTATATCATTGTAGAATTATTATCCCGTTCCAATGCAACATATCCATAATTTGGTACGTCACGATTCAAATTCCCATATAAGTAGTTATCCAAATTGAGATTTGCTTGATTGTGCATCTTATTATTGGATTTGAATAATGATTGATTGGTCATGTTGTTTCGATTCAATATTCTCGGTCCACCATATATTTCCGGGTCAGGCCTCATTGTTTGTAATTGATTTAGAAATTGTTTGGTTTCACGTGATTTTCGTCCAAGTGATCCATAATAGTATGGAATATTTGCACTTGTCGCTGCTTGATTCGATTGAACCGGCATCGAACATTTTCGGTGATTAGTATTAATTGGTGTAACAATGGCTGGTATTGGTCCACCACACATACAACCCTTACATCGACAACAACATGAACCTTTATTCGTTCCGAACGGTTCCACTGACGATGCTCTCGATGTGGTTCGCGTAGATACGGGAGGTGGTTGTTTAGTAATCGAATTGAGATGACCAAGTTGTATGACATAACCAATGCTTACAATCAAATATAGAAGAATTAGATGAAACACGGCACCGGGAAGGATGAACAAACTCAATTGTCCAATCAGACCAATAATGACACAACTAATCAGTACGTGACAT
Organism: Blomia tropicalis; assembly: GCA_029204025.1. Classification (NCBI taxonomy): domain Eukaryota; kingdom Metazoa; phylum Arthropoda; class Arachnida; order Sarcoptiformes; family Echimyopodidae; genus Blomia; species Blomia tropicalis. Next base: position 10,390,331 of record CM055090.1, on the reverse strand, counting down.
GTTTGCTCACGAAACAGGCCATAAACGGCCAATGTTTGGTTCAATATGATACATGCTGATAGGCCAAGAATTATGTAACGAATGTGACGAATTGTTTCAATGTCTTCAGACGATAGTTTTTGTTGTTCATCATTCAATATACGTTGATTACTATTATGACCATCATTGTTAATCGACAATTCTGACGATTGTAAATCATTTGCTATGATCACATTTCCGGTTTGAATGAACGATAGCACATTTTCTATTGTACGTTTCTTCTCATTGATAATTGATGGTAATAGACAAACGATGATGGTCACAATTGCAGTTGTGGTTACAATCATTATGTTCAATATAAGTAAAACATATTTAATCGTTTGATAAAGTACTGATTTTGGTGCAATAATAGAAAATTTTTGACGTTGTTGTTGCTTTTCCCGTTTCTTGTCTTGGTCCATGTTTATTGTTGTTGTATTAGTATCGTATCGTTTGTATCGTAACAAGACCAATCGAAGTTGATCAATGATGTGTGTGTGTGTGTGCGTGTCTGCGTACGTGTACCAACACGCGATGAGAAACGAAAGACGACAAAGATGCAATACTATAGCATCATGTCTGCATCAATTCAATTTCAAGTGTTTATTTTAACTCTTGAACACCAACACCAGCGGCAGCAACATCAACAGCAGCCAATCGGCTTGATTACCAGGGTGCTCCCAATTCTTGTTCCATCTGTTTGAAAATCTTTCTCTCTTCCTCCCTTCCATTCCCGTTTGCCACCTCTTCCTTGTCCAATAATCCTGGACATTGGAGCCGTAGACGAACTATATTTAGCTTTCATGTACAATGAGTGATGATCAATGGAAACAAAGAAGCAATGAACATACACGCACATTCACAAACATTGGAACTTTCGAACATGTTCAACAGTTCAACAGTTCAACTTCTTCTTCTTCTCTTCTGTTTTTGTCTTCTTCATTTAACTTTTTTGCTTACCACCACCAATGATTCGTTCAACAATCTTTAAACAATCTAAATTTCCCATGTACATAATCGCTTAGTTTAATTCTATATAATTTCTAAATTTAGATGTTTTCATGTCATCCGATTCTATACGTTTATTACGCAAACAAATTGAGCAAGCAAATGAATGTTTTCACATAATACACTGACAAATGTTGAATTCTGTTTCTTCATTGTAACAATTTTCTTTTTTTTCCATTATGAACATACAAATAAAGCAATCATCTTAATAAGGCAACCATCTTAATCATGTGTTGAAAGCTTAAAGATGATTTTTGTTCTTTCAATCATTATTAATGATATATTGTCTAAATTTTACAATGTAAACTTCTGTCGATATAAAAGAATAAATCAATTGTTTGATTGACCGATCCAGATAAGTTAAAAATTCTTTCAGTATTATTCATCTCTATCATCGCGCGTGAGGCGTGTCTGTGTCTAATGTCACCAACGACGATGTGATAGCCTTGGCATCATCAATTCTTCAATTCTATTTATAGTATTAAATAGCAAAAGCAAAATTTTGCTGTCACTGCTCACACACAAAAAATTTACTAAATTCAAATAACATCATCATGGTTGGGTTGGAGCAATGCACTTGTGTAAGGAATACCGACTAAATATTTTCCTGACCTAAAGCCTGAATTTAGACAAGATTGTTCGTACAGTAAAGTCATTATTAACAATTGTGTGCCTATTTAATTAAATGTTTACTACGTTTTTTTGTTTATTTAACCATAAACAGTGAAGATTATTAGTAAGACGAGAAACAAATACGTGAATCAATGATCATAACAAGCAATAATAATGGTAACGGCAATAATGGAAACAATAATGCAACATCGCCGATTCCAAATCAACAAATGGCATCAAATGTTGATGAGACAATATCAACTTCATCGATTCCGATGCGACATAACGCACAAACAAGGCCAAACAATGTAGCTCAATTACGGCGTTCCGATTCTAGCAAAACTCATCAAACGATCAATTCGGTGGGTGATCAAATGAACAAACCACTCAATCATTCATCAAGTCTCGGTAAACAACAACAACAACAAAAGCCACAATACACAAATCGGTCAAATGTATCGAGACAAGCCAATGTTATTTCATCGGTATCTTCGCCATCGTTGTTATCTCATTCGAATCCTCAAACGGTCTATCCACAAACAACCTCAAATTATCATCAAATTGCAACACAACCATCATCTATGATTAAAACAAAGATGGCAAGTTTTCAATTTGTTCTTTCACGATACCTCTTGTTTATCATCTATTTACTCTTACTATTATCATTGATTGTAAATACGTTTCTACATTTTCTCATCTATGGATCAAATATGTCGATTGGTTCATTGTTCTTAGACGTACATCATCGACACGAATTGATAACTGGAGATTATCTATCATTAGATTCGAGTGGTTCAAATGTGTGTTGGAACAATGGCTACAATAGTGTCAATATGCGAGATCATAATCAATGGCAATCGAACAATCATCCAAATGAATTGCATTGTGATCGAGATTCATTTCTATCATTATTGGATGAATTCTATCATCATCCATCAATTGCCAAAGCAGACGATTCTTCTTCATCTTTTGACACAAATCCACTCAATGGTGATCATGAACAATTGCTCAATCGTATCAAAACAAACTTTCCTGGCCGAACGAACAAGCCATATCCAAAAATATTTGCAAACTTTAATAAGGAACATTCTCGTGGTCATCGAAACAATGAGAATGAATTGAATAGTGATCCAAACGACAATTTTGATGAAGAACAGTTGTATTATAGTAGTAGTTCAACTTCAAATGGATCGCCAAATCGTCGAATAATTGGCGATAATCATTCATGGCAACGACAAAAACGAATTGAAAATCGTCTTCTTATAATCGAAATTGTGGCACTTATTCTTCTATTCATATTGGTCGTAACCCAAATATTGGGTTTGGTAGCCGTGATGAAGAAACAAGCAATCTTGTTGATATTGGTTACCATAACCAATAGTCTATTGTTTTGCCTTCTATTGTACATGTCCAATCCAATCTTCTTGTCACTTCTTCTTCTTACAATATTGATTGCATTTTGGTTCATTCTTCAATTAAAGTTGGGAACGGAAAAAATCATTCAAAGTCAACAATATTTTAAACAAGAAATTGTAAATGAAATTCGTGATCTAATCACAACCAGTACACAACAAAATATTACTGGACGTTCGTCGCCATGTGTTCACGTTTCGATGGAACAATATGAAACGATGACCCAACAAATGTTGCACAGGTATTCGTCACCAATCGTCTATTGTCCACATTATAACGAAAGTCTTTGTTAACATATTCAAATGTGTCCCATTCAATCATTAAATATTATTTATAAACATATGTTTGTCATACAAAATGATCGATTGCATACGATTCATTGAATGAAACTAGAGGGCGCATCAAGGTTCAATCATTATTGAACCGTTGCGAATTTCTATTTTGAACCGTATTTCATTTGCATTTAATTAAATTGGTAGAATGGACCATTTTAATATAAATACAAAAAATTAAAAATTTAAATTATAAAAAAAAGTAATTCAATTTGGCTCACATTTAATGGTTGGTATATTTGACTACGCCAAATTTGCATTTGAATCAATTTTTTTATCAATAAAAAATATGCATATGTTAAATTGTCGTTTGAATTATTGTAATAATAAAAATAGTGAAATGAAAAAAATGAATAAATTGAAAATCAATTAAACGAGTACAATGTTTGCCAATGGTAATTTATACAAAAAAGGATTATAACGTTTTTTTGTCCCGTTTCAATGTTTAATCTAAAAGTTTTCAACTTAGTTAGTGTTATCTTTCAAAAACTATGCTCAAAGTTTTTTGAATATACAATATATAAATATAATAATTAAAAATGTAAAGATTAAATGTAGACAATATTTAAATGTTTGGTCAAAGCTTAAGAACAATTTTTATCTTTTTACCCAAAACATTAGGCAAAATAAAGAAGATAACTCATATTTCATTTAATGCCTTTTATTGACGCAATTGTATTTGTTTGCTTAGCTTAAAGGTTATTTGCCAAACTGATTCAGAATTCTTAATTCAACATTCGTCCGTTGCTATATTATCAATCGAAACGAAAAAAAATTGGTGTTGCTAAAAACTTTTATCTTTACCAAAATTTGTTTTTATTGCAAAATGCACTGGAAAACAAACAAATGAAACAATCAAAGAAAGTTATGTTTTCCTAAGAAGTAAAAGTTTAACCAGAACCATAAAGAAGAATACAATTTACTAATGGTTGAAACTTATCTGTGCTAGAAGATATGTCGTTTTGTTGTATACAATCAAAAAAAGTTTTTTTTGTAATCCAATTAGTTAGCAAGGTATTTTATATTGACTTACCAACCTTAATGGATAACTTTTTTTAGCCAGGTGACCAAACTTCAATCAATTTATAGCAATATAAAGCAAAGCAGGGAAGCACGACGTTATCATAAAATTACTTGAACACTTCAACATTTTAATAACTTTACTCTTAAAAGGTGAACTTGATTTCAACTTTGCTAGATGATGATCATTATCGTCATTATCATTACACTGATTTTATATTTTGAGATACAAATAACTTAAGAGAAACTTAACAGTAGTTACATGAGATAGTGTCTCATCTTGTCCAAATGGTTCTCTCAGAAAGTATTTTTATTTAAATTTGTACTAGTCAACCTCTATTTTTGAATAACCATTAATTTAATACATTTGTTATTAACATTTAAAATGAAAATCATTAAATTCTTTAAAGTTCAAATTTCAATCAAAAATGCACCAAATTTAACTCAAATTCATTCAATTCAACATAAAATTTAACAAAATTCTTTAAAGTAAAACGAACTATTAATGAGCAATTAAATTCAATGGTAAACATTTGTTTAGTATTCAATTTAATTTTAGTTTGTTAAAATTTTTAATGAAAAATTGTTATTCAAAACTACGTCATTTCATTAAACTTTTCCTATGTCCAAGAGACGATTTGTTTGATTTTTTTATTTGAGTTAAAATTGTTATCTGAACAAAAAGGTTTTGAACGCTTTCTTTGAAGCATGAAATCTTTGGCTTAATAAATTCAACAATCACATTTAAGTTATTCAATTCATAACAAAGAATTTCAATTTTTTATTTTTTCATTTAATTTTATATTTGTCAAAAGCAATAAACAAACAAAACAAGAATTGACAATTCATTAAGAATAAAAATACAATAGCAAAGTTAACTTTTATAAATAAGACAATAAAACAAAATCCAAATAAATATTGCAAATATTTTCTACATTTTCTTTGTATGTGTGATTGAATACTTCTTTTAACATTGCCGATAGCTTTCAACATCCAAAAATGTGTTTACCATTCAAATTAAGCTTATACATCAAAATAGAGGAAAAAATCTTTACATTACGTTATTCACTTTTTACGTCGAAAGAATTCTATAAGAGCAAACCAACCGACAGCAATAATTTGGTATCCAAAGAATATAACAAAACATTCAATGATTGATTGACTAATTGAAAAGCCGTTCTCATCCGATTCATGATATCCATGTAGTTGATTATGGACATGACCGGAGGGAAACAAGAATACGGGAACCGTTGAAAGTAGGCGAATACGAAACAATTTCTGATTGTGTCCCAAAATAAATATAACAAGACAGAGAACAATTAAAATAATATTCAAAATGCTTGCTACACGATTTTGGCCTTCATTCATTCGTTTGTAATATTTAATCAATGGGATTCGACTCTTCTTTTCCGTCCAAAGGATGGTTAAATATGTGTTTGGATAATCCACATTATCCATTAAACGTACTTGTCCATCATTATTTGCCCACATGATAATTGCTGGTTGTTGTAATAACAAATGAAGTATTCGCTTTCCATCCAACTCTTCAATGCGTTGCAAAACGTATCCAATTATATCGTTCGTCTTTTCAACCATCACAAAATGTAGTTCGCTATTCTTTATGTTCAATATGTTGAATTGTGTCAACAATTCTGTACAATCATTCTTTGTTTGAAGAAAGGTTTTCGTCATCATTTGTACTCTATGTTCATTGTTTGAATCAATTTGACTATGGTTAAGTAGCAACATAACAAAATTAGTTTTAACTTTACTTTCATTCATTAAAGCAGACTTTACAATGGGCCATGGAATAATCTTTTCCTTTTCCTTTATATCTCTTTTATGTTGATTACTAATTTTTGCTTGAACAATACAAATGAATATGATCATCAATATGATGAATACAATCTTCATAGTAAAAAAGTTTGTAAATTTATGAATCATCAAAAAAACAAAAAATTACATTTGTTTTATGTTCGATCTACATATTGGTATTATGTGCATAAGTCATCACAATTTAAATTTTGTACAATTTTAGAACAATTGGTTGGTTCTATGAAATGTTCCAATTGTCATTGGAAAATAGAAAATAGGATGAAAGCCTTTTCATCTATTTATGACATTCCGATAGTAGGTTTTAAAGCAAAACGTTAATAATCAAAACGAAACGGAAATTATTAAGTAACTAAAGATGTTATAATCAATTATTTATTTTAATGTTCCGGATATTTCTTGTTCTCTATTCTGGTTATTAGTATCTATTCACTCTGAGATTCCTCACTAATCGAAATGGCCTAAATGGAGTCAATTATTCAAGAGTGACACCACATTCTTCTTTGATAACGGCACAAAGTTATCTATTGAAAATTCCCAAATCAATTCGAGAACGAGTTTGCATTTGTGTGTTTATGTGGACAGAAATTGTTTGATCAAACACAGTTAGCCACGTAGAGAGCAAATTCTTTTTCCCATATAGTTCATTGGTCTTGGCTATCTTACAACTTTTTCCTCATTCCCTATTTGCTTGTCCAATTTTTCCTAATAAACACAATACGAATGCAAGTAATCTTATATAATCAGATTAGTGATTTAAATTGCAAATGCCCTTATAAACATTGCATCTAGAAGACGACTTATACTATTTCGGTTCTGATAGCGACCAGACAATTCGAGTGCAAATTTGAATTGGTAGAGTTTTCCAATACAATTGATATAACCAAGATGAATGAATCGTGACCATCGTAAATAAAATCAATGGTCAAGTTTAAAATCGATTTAATTCGATTAAATTTATTCGTATTTTCTACAAATTGTTTTTTTGCATAAAACTAAAACTAAAGTTTGCTTCTGTGATGTATCCTGAATAATTCTTTTAATTTATTAAAAAATCTTAATTCACCTTTACTAACGTATCATTATACATGAACTAAATTAGCTCATTTTTTCACTAAAATTAGATTGAAACTCATAATGGTATTTTGGCACGCCATCTTCTGTTAAATATAGTGAAAAAAGTATACCAAATTATTTCATTATACTCTTGAACAAAAACAAAGATTTTACATTTTTTTAATATTCACAAATTCATCAATTATCCATTACATCTATCTTATTCATTTATTCATTATTTTAATTAGTAATAACTTATTAATGTTGTCATGGAAACCTTGCGATAGATTGAAGTTTAATATAATTTTTATGGAAATTAATTAAAAACAAAAGAATTGATCAATGTATTCGCTTCAATAAGATATAAAGAATTTTGCTGTAATTTGATGATGATGATGAGATCGACGAAATGTGATATCGATTCACAATTCATAAACGTGAAAATCGAACCATTTCATCAATGTTGGTTTGTTCACAAACCTATATTCGGTGATGTATCAACTACTAAAAGAAAGAATAACGGATGAATTGGCTAACAGAGAAAAAACAGCAAATGTGTACATGTCGAATGTTCAGATTGTGATTTCGACTTTGCTGTGCTATGCAATTTAAAATTAATATTAACGCCCGTTATATTAAGAATAATAATAATCAGACAAAGGGCAAACAAACTGCTGGTCATAAAAATCTAAAAAGAAACAAAAATGTCCTTTATAACCAAGGTTTGTTAAATGAAACATGTCAACTTTAGGAATTGGTCGACGTCAAACCCTAGGAACTCCAATCTCTATGTGGCTGAGTTGGCAGTCTTTCCTCTTATGTTCGTTTACATTGCTTTTGAACGATTGTGGCAAATAGCGTCAGAAGAATGAAAGAGGAAATTAATTTTGAATTCGATTGCTTTCATATAGTGGAACTATTACAATCCATTCAAGCAACCATTTCGATTGGTGTGTTACCGTTTTTATTTTCTTTCCTTTTTTTTATATTTTGGTTCCATTCTGCTTCAATAATTCAAATCAAATGTATAAAATGTTGCAAGTATTAAGTAATATAAGGTAACATTTGACTTTCTTACTTCTAATTACTTTGCTACAAATCATTCAAGTGATGTATGTATTCTACGGTTGCGACTCTCTTTAGTTGGTTTGAGTTACCCTTTTTCCTATATCATTTGTCATACAATGTTTAAACGAATTCTTTATAAAATATTTAACACAAACAGAAAAAAATTGCTCAATACTTATCATAGAATAAGTTAGATTAAATATTTAATGATTCTCTTTCACTCACAAATCACCATTTTTAGTTTACCGATTAATTATAGGTCGATTAGAATCAAATTGATCAATTGAATCTTGTTGTGATAAGAATTCAAGTATACTACAGTCACGTTTATAAGAACTTTTACTAAACTAGATTGAGATAAAATGATAATGGAAATTTGACAATTGGGGAACACATAAAAGTCTGTACTCTAATCCAGATATTGGAAGTATATATTTATATATATATATTAACATTAAATTGGAAGAATCATTCATTCGATTGAACCAACTTGCTTTTATATGTCGATTCGATTGTGTCAAAACTCTCATTGTTGTTGTCTAAACATAACCGAAGCCAGGCCGCTATCCCAACGGCGCAAATTGTCGGTCTCGTTTCCCATCAGAATAAAGTCTGAGAGGACAGAAGACACTAACGCCAACTCACATACACTCACATAGATAGACATACAGACACATGGAAAACATGAAAAGAATAAAGGATTCTTGGTAGTCGAGAATATTGTGGATGCACTATCATTGGTGACACACACACACACACACACACACACACACACACACACACACTCACATACACATCAACATAGCTTGAAATTGCGTTCAACATTTTCAATGGTTTACATAGGCACCATACTTGCACTCCAAAAATTGATTCGAAGCATTTAACTTTGGGTTGCTAGGAACAAACCAATGTAGAAGAGAATGAACAAGCAATATAGCACATGGAAACTTGCCGTTCTATGCCGAAATAATAAGAGAAAAAGAGATGTGCAAGTTCATAGGAATGGAGGCGCCTTTTAGTTGCCTTCAATAGTTGAATGAAGTTCTCATTGAGGATGCACCAATTGTGTTGGAAGTTTTGGATATAAAACGATCGATTCGAAATAATGCAGCTGCTGCCGTTTGTCGTCGTCGTCGTCGTCGTCTATTCGTTATTCTAGTGAAGAGAACGGCGACGGCGACGATTATGATGATGGCACAATTGTGTGAAGAACGATGAACGATCTATCTTTCTTTTTTTATTATTTGTTGCCTTTGATCATACTTTGAATTAACAACTAAAAGAATAATAAAAATAACACACAATTTTTCCCATAACTATAGTATTGACACACACACACACACACACATTCAAACACGAACAATTCAATGCAACACAATTGTATAAAAAGAGAAAGGTTAATAAAACAAATCAAAATATCAATCTATTATGATGTGAATAAAGTTGAAAATAGTAGTAGTTGATCCATATCAAATATTAAAATACATAATATAATCTTGAACAAATATAAATAAAGAAGCTATGGAAAATTGGTAACCCAATACTTGAAAGCAATATTCCAAATACACATGATATTATTGTCATGTTTAAATTTGTTGAATCAAAAAAAAAAAAAAAACTTAAAATAGTAACACAAATAGGTCCCATTTAAAATGAAGTGGAAATAGAGTCAATTCTGATTTATATATAATTTAATTTCCTGTTAAAAATGTAATTAGACATCAATTCTATCATTAAAATTATCTTTATTTTATGCTGACTATCTAAAAACTATTTTGTTGTGTTTGTCCCTTGACATTGAGATAGGAATTTATTGGCGACATAAAAAAACGAATAAAATTGTATTGAATTGGCAATTCCATTGCTGAATCAAATTGTTGGTCTATCAAATTGTTAGCGTTTGATGTTTATGAATTCTAATTGACTCACAAGTGTCAAATTACAAATTATTATTTATGAGAATATGTAGAGCACGCACGCAAGCGGAGACTTGCATTCCCATTAATTTTCCTTTACATTCATTTATGGTGTACATTGAGTTTCATTTCTATAAAACAGAGGTTTCTAAAATGCGACCCTAGGCCAACTTCTTAACCCTGATAATAATAAAAATAACAAACGATACTTTTTTTGTGTGGAATGCATCTTGCATCAAATGTTACATTCATCGAAAAATATATTACAGCAATGCCAACATTTACTTTGTTCATTACATTGGGCTTACACTCAAAGTAATGTTTTGGAACCTCTGATTCTAAAAGATATATATTATTATTATTATTATTATTATTATAGAAGATGGTTCTTTATACTCAATGCTTGTCGTGAATGGCAATCATCACCCAACAGAGCCAACATAACCAACCAAACAGTAGCTCACCGATGGTCCCTTCACTCGACATCCATTTGACTAGTTTCCGTTGTCTTGGACGGAACAGCAACAACAGCAGGAGCAGCACTGCAGGCAATAATATTGCAATTTACATCATGAAGTATCCAAGAGAAAGAGAAAGGGAAAGGAAGATTGGGAGAAAAGCTCATTAGGGCTAGCTGGCTAACGCCTGGCGGATGGCAATAGTAACACTAGTGTTAGATGCGATGCAATGCAATGCACTATCACTATGAACGGTTGGCGTCTTGTTGGATGGTTGGTTCCCTTGTCCGCTCACCCGTTACTGGAATGCTCACCCAAGCACCCATGATGACGCCATCAATTTGAGTCCTCACTCTTTCACTCATATTCTATCCACCCCATTTTTTTCCTAGCCCTCAATTGCTTTTCCATGTCTGGTCGACACTGAATGTGTACAGTACTGTAGTATGTGTGTTAGAAATCGATCCAACCAAAATTGAATGGGCAAAGTAGACCGGGAACACAATGGGCCGCCTTCCAGCCATCGTTTGCGTGTATATGTTGTGTAATGCAAACGGATGCGGCATAAGCACATACACACACACACACACACACACACGTTCTCCCTTTTCCCCTTACTCACTCGCTCACTCCATCAGTCTGTTTGTCTGGCATAGGTGATTCCAATCTGTCCGGTCATGTTTTTGGCCTACACGAATTGAGCCTAGCCTGGCACCCTTGCGGCAGCTTATTACGACCAAACTCATCATTAGACGCTTACACCGTTTTATATGCTATTTGATTGGCTGCTTTTGTTTCGATGAACGAGAGCGCCTGCTCCTCGCTCTCGGTCTCCCTCATTCCATCACTCTTTCTCTTTCCCATTGGATTGTGCGCATCACTCCCTACATCTCAAAAACGAATATACGCGAATCCGACAACAACAACAATAACAACAAAAGTAATAATAATAACAACATAACCCAATCTTCAATAAATGCGATGCCAAAATCTATCGATGATTCTCTAATGGTTCATCCATTCTCAAATGCCATTTATCGTTCTCTTTCCATTTGAACAAAAGGGTGGTTTATACTGAAGCATACGAAAAAAAAACACTAAATCAAGGTTTATTCATGTTGGAATTTTTAAATTAAATAAAAAAGACTAAATATAAATAAGAGATTGTAACGTATAAGGGTACATGTATTGAATTGGATACACAAAAGGCTTGAATAATGAATGTAAATATGGAACAATTGGTTTTAGCCATTTAATTAAATGTTAATTCAATTCTTTTATATTTATTATTTGATCAAATATTAATTGATGGACCATCGAATAAATAATGATATGTTCAAAATTGGTCTTAAATTTTTAAAATTTTTTCAAGTTTGGATAACTCATTAAAAAGATATTTTAATTTAAATAAACAATCATCAATTAACAGTAGAAAACTAATTTAAATTATAAATAAATACAATAGTTACAATCTAAATACAAACAATTTTATCATTACTTAACGAGTGGTCTATTGGTTTGTTGTCATTCATTTTACGGGAATAAAGTTGAATTGTACTATGTACAACGGCCACAACAACAACACATCTAAACACATCATCATTAAAGGCAAAACGATATATCAAATCACTTTTAATGGGAAAGTGTTCCAACTTTCTGGTGCTGACATCAAATGTATAGTATGCCTTATGGCACAATCGGCCAAAAAAAATGTTGAAAATGTTCTTGTTGGAGAAAAGTGAGGTGCATCCATTCGGCGTCGTCACTTAATCATTTGGACCAATGGCATTCAATTTGACATTTGATCGAATCAAATAGCCAAAGGCAAATTGATGGCATAGCCAAACGCACACAAACGTACACACAAAATGGGCGGACATGGCACTAGAAGTACTTACATCAACAATAGCTTATTCGAAACATTTAAATAATAAATTAATGCGAGAGAGAGAGAGAGAGAGAGAGAGAGAGAGAGAGAGAGAGAGAGAGAGAGAGAGAGAGAGAGACCAATTTGAAGAGCACACCGTCAACGAACGAGAGAAAGTGAAGCGAGAATCATCAAATTAATTAATTTTAACCGTGGGATACCAAATGGCAATGATAGGCATACCGAAAATAGTTAGCTACCAATGGGAATTACCCAAAAATGTTGGTACCCAATTCAAATAATGCCAACGGCAATTGGAATCATTTTTGTACTACACCATTTTTTTTTGTTTGCATTCATTCTTTGAAACGTCTATTATATCAGATGCCAAAATTGTTAAGGTGAAACAATCTATGATCTATAAAACTAGGAAAGACTTTAATGGCTTTTTGTAGTCACTGGAAGAAAAAGATTCAGATTATATATACTTTGTATAGAAACTGATTATATTAAAGCTTACCTGAAAGTGTTTATTAATTCATTCAATTCAAATTTAGCTGATTTTGGTTAATGCATAAGAAGGGAACATTGGCAAATGCTGACGACGTCAAAGTCAAATTAAGGAACAATGTAAGTGTTGGCAAAATTAAATTTCTTTGCTTCTAATTTAGGCAAGTTTTTTCACGCAAATTGGTTCACATCCTGAACTTGTCCATACACAAACAAAAAGAAAGAATGAAAGAAAGAAAGAAAGAAAGAAAGAAAGAAAGAAAGAAAGACACGAGGGAATGGAAAATCGAGACTTGATTGACTGCCGATTCGGTACCGTTCCAATTTATCATCCACACACACACACTGTGAGTTGTGTCGATCTAGAAGATTCGTTAATTGACTCAATTTGACACATTGCATTTAATGGAACACTTAATTAAATTTTACTGTTAAATCGAAGCTACCGTTCTATACACATAGGACACATTGTGTCTTTGCCATCATAACTTGAACATTGAAGAAAAGAGCGATCGAATTCGATTCGAACAACTCAACTTGCATTCATCTAATTAGTAGACAAGCATAGTTGTAATTCTTTCATTCATACTATAGTATAGACCTTTATATTTGAGAAATATCCAAAAAAAAGAGTTCAAACTTTCAACTAAACATGAATTCTTTCAAATGAATGATTTGTCATTTAAAAGCCTCACACAAAGTTTTTTTTTGTTTTGTTTCTGGTTATAGCTATAATCTAATTTTTTATTAAATTTTGAAACTCAAATATAACAATTAAAATGGATTTTCCGCTTGTACAATCCAATTTATCAATTAAAACTTGTTGACAAAGAATGTCGAAATGAGTTTACCAATGAGAACCTCATTTACGTTTCAATTGATTAAGACAGTTGAATGTTTTGAAAGGTAAAACTGTCTTAAACTTTATGTTCAACTTGAAACATTTTATTGTCGTTTTTTTTGGCATCAAACTAATTAAAAATGACAGGTCTTATAGTTGACATTCCATTTGGAAACATTTTGATCTAATATTAGAAGGGCATCACCTAAAGATGTCAAACTCTTTCGTTGTCAATTGACTTAAATAAAATATATTAATTGTGAGTTACCAAAAATCACACAAAAACTGGTGTAAAACGAATATAAACTTTTTTTTGATAAAATTTAAAATTATGAACACAATAAATGATCCAACTAAAACGTGTTTGTGTCATGTTGATCAAATTTGTTCTCGATAAGTAATGGATAGAATCGAATCAAACCGAATTGAAATGATTGTATTTTACTGTTATATGAAATGGCAATTTTTTATTCTAGTTTAACATAGGCAAGCAAAAGTTCAACCAAACCAGTAATGTACTAGAATCGCATTAACAAAGCAAGTTTCAACGAGGACGGCACTTCCTGACACCCAATTCTTCTCGCCTTGCCAGAAGCTAGTTTTGGTTCATTCTCTCCCATTCCTAGGTCGATAGAACGTGACTTGAGTCTAATTTAGACAATCTAATCTAATCGAACGCTAATCAAGCACTGACGTGGTGCCACCACCACCACCACCACCACCACGAAAACGACGACGACGACCACCATCACCATCATCAGACCATGGAACACAATTCGTGAGCATACAGGTCTGTCACAAGCTTTTAATGTAATTTGGAATCGAGTTGTCCCCTTTATGCACGTTGCATTTGATTCAACCCATCACCATCATCATCATCATCACTATTTGTTGTTTGCTTTGTGCCTTTCTTGATGATGCAAAGTGCGTGAGGTCCATATTAAAAGGAACGCCACAATGTAGTTCATCCATCCATCCATCCAGCGTTTTTCTTTTTTGAGGTGGAAATCCAAACCAAGGAGCAGGAAATATTTTAATATATATATATATATATATACTTTAAAAGCAAATCTCCAATTACTATTCTATACCTTATGGGAAACATGAATATAGTTATATGAACACAAACCTACATTAGACGTAACGCACTGAATAAACATGACAATTCATTTCATTTTTTTTTTGTTAGAATATAGTTTATTTTCGTGACAATTGGATAAATATTGAATAAAAAAAGTTGTTGCTATTGATATTTGAAGCAATAATGTTATTGGTTCAATATTTAAATGAAGATGATTAGTGACCTCAACTCTTGGCATTCACCGCGTGCCTTATGATTATTGAATATGACACATTGAGGCGGGCAGTGAACACGGAGAGTATTGGACATCGATGACATTTTAAATGATGTGATCCACGTTTACATATATAAAATATTTTTTTTTCATTATATGTTTTATTAACAATAATTTCGGAATAGATGGACCGGAAAGGGATAGGAATGAAAGGTGAGACTATGAAACCAACCGCATTTTTCTTCTGATCTGTCGACATAAAGGTTGTGTGGTGGCTGATTTTTCAGTTGTGATCACTTCAAAATGTGAGCTGAAGAAAGTTCATTCAACAAAATTACATTATTATAATGAAGGTTATATATATAGATTGATGAAAAACAGGAAAGTGCATATTTAGTTGAGATAAAGGTGTGCGTGTGTGTGTATAAGTGAATATTGGAAAGAATGATCGAAATGACATTCTTGTAATTAACTGAACTATTTTATGGTAGGACGGAAGGAGTAGATTTGGCTTTTATGCATATTTTTTTTTTTTGGTAATAATCTAAAGGATTCAAAGGATTGGACAGAACAGAACAGTTTACCAGTTTTCAGATCCAATTTGATAACAAATGATCTGAACACACAAGAATGAACCAAATTATAATGAAGATGATGGTGATGGCAGTAATGGCAACGATGGTGGTAGTGATTGTTCTCAAATGGAAACGACAATGAACAAGGACACTCAAATGTAACGTTAATTTGGTTGATGATCATTTGTTTTATAGTCTAACTGAACAGAATTATTATAATGAATCAACTCATTTGATGTCGTTGATTATAAATGTTTCCAAATTTAGTTTAATGGAACGATGGATGGATTGGTGCGATTGATGAAGACCAAGCATGTTCAACGTCGAATGGTCGCCACAACGCATTGAACCAGCCTTTTTGAGACGACCTGAGAGAGAGAGAGAGAGAGAGAGAGAGAGAGAGAGAGAGAGAGAGAGAGAGAGAGAGAGAGAGAGAGAGCGTCTATGTTCCCTTTGGTTGAGTTCCATTATGATGGCGATGGTGGTGGTGGTGGTGGTGATGGCGGTGGCGGTGGTGGCACACGTCAATGCTCCTTCTTAGGGAGGGGTATGTTCTATGGCCAGGGATATTACGTACGCGTGTGTCAGTGTGGATTCATTGTAGATAACCAGGTGTGTGTGTGCGCGTGCCCAAGCCATCTTGGATCGTGGAACACAAGAGCCACACTAACCGACACAATCGACTAGTGCGTGCTCATGTTTCGCCCATGCTCAATATCTTTTTTGGTTGAAACGAAACACATTTTGGGATCGTACTGTATTCGGCGGTTGTCGCTCATGCCATTTCCCACCCCACTTGTGAACCGCTCCTCTCTTTTCCTCTCAAAAAAAGTCGTTTCCGTTTCCCTTTTGATCGGCAAAGACAAAATCGCGCCGCCAATTGTCGCCATTATACAAAATGGTAAAAATGGTTATACATCCGAAATGTCCATTGGACGATTTGTACAAAAATGACATCCAACAATAGGTTTCATACATAATTGACAAAGACGATGAAATGTCACATTAGTGGAGCAAGAAATTCCCGTTCATATCATAGCGAAACAATGAAAGACAATGGAGTGAAAGAGACTAAAACTAAAATGAGTGAATGGGAGAAATGTTCCAATGGAACACATGGTCTACTATTTCGGCGCCGTTTTTTTCGCTCTCTCTTCGTTAAAGTAGATTGGTTCAACACGCGTTTGATAAAATGTCGGCGTTGAATTGAAGTGAATAGAAACTCGGTTCGAGCGGCAAAATCGAATTACTT
This sequence comes from Blomia tropicalis, assembly GCA_029204025.1. Lineage (NCBI taxonomy): Eukaryota > Metazoa > Arthropoda > Arachnida > Sarcoptiformes > Echimyopodidae > Blomia > Blomia tropicalis. Next base: position 10,373,257 of record CM055090.1, on the reverse strand, counting down.
GCCTTTGACCTTTCCGTTTGCTTCTCCTACTGTGTACGCACTATTTCATTTGACCTTAAAACTTTGTTCCCCTACGGAAGTTTCAAACTTTGGCCATCGGTTTAGTAAACTTTTTTTTCTCGTATCAAGGCAATTGGAAGTAAAGGTGGCCGAGTATCTCTGTCCTGTAACAGATTGCCATTCAAGAGGGAGAACGCGTGTTTGCACGTGCTCATTCAAGGGGTCCTAGCTGTCGGAGCTATGGGGACCAATGGACAACGTTCAACAGTAGTGTTCACATACTGTGCCAACAATGTAGTCGGTTCCTAGTGAATGAATGGAATAAACTATTGAATGAACGCGTGCGCCAGCTGCGATGGTTTTCACAACCATGACCCAATGTTTTGTGAACAACCCGGGAAAGAGGGGATAAAACAGTGTGAGCTATAGCCTATTGCTCAAGCATGGATGGATCATCGGCAATTGAAGCCACAGAGAACAGAACGGTAACAGACGACTCTCGGGTCATAATTATGAACATTGGGTCTAGGCGAGGACTATGAATAGCTAGATAGGAATGAAAGGCCGACACGTGACGTATATATCGGCAACAACAACAACAGCGGCAGCAGCAGCAGCAGAAGCAGCCATCATCATCATCATCATCATCTTATGTTGACCGCAATGCTGAACGAAGCAGCTGTTGGTCGTAATGCATCTGCTGCCCATATGCCTGAAGTCGATGTCATCGGACAAGCACGAGTTCGTGTACTAAACTAAACATTTCATTCTCCAATGGTATATATCGATTCACATTGACAAACGAATGAAAGGTGAACAAATTAGTTCGGTAAATTAATGAAAAACGGGTCGACTACTAAATTTTGATATTTGATTTGTTGAACTATATATATAAATTTAACATCTAAATGAGTACATTGACATTTAAGCTGATCAATCAGTTTTTTTCTCAAATATTTAACCATGAGCCAACAAGACAAGAGAGATGACAACATCCGACGGGAAATGCAACATACCGTAAAGGTGACAGATGTCTTGTTCTTGTGTTGCTTGACTCAATATATAAGGTCAAAGAACGATGTCCTTCACGCAAACGTTTGTCAAACGATATGAAGATGACATCACAATTGTATGAATGAATCAATGGATAAAAACATTGAATCAATTGAGTGGAATGGGTTATAAGGGTATCAATGGCAATTCAATCATCAATTGACATTACCATCATCCACATCAAAATTGGTGGACTCAAAATGTGGACCACACCTCGATGCGAGTGCGAGTGCGCCCAATATTTGGCTCCATACAATCAGTCCCCCTTCTTTTGTGCATCTTTCTTTCTTTCATTCTCTCCCTTCCTCTCTCTCTCTTCCTTTAACCCCCCACTTCCTACAATCTCCATCGATGCAAGAGTTGCATTCCATTGTTTTTTGATTTGACACATTTTAAAAGCTTTTTTTTCTGTTCAAACATATTACGCATGCAATGGCGAATATGAGAACACAATCATTGGTTCGAACATTACGCCGACAATGGGAGGAAAAAGAGTGTGTGTGTGTGTGTGTGTGTGAGTGATTCAAGACATTAATATTAATGCAAAACGTTTAGAATGGCAAATCGATTCGAATTGCTTCTGTTGCTGTTTCAAGTTTATGCACTTACATTACACGGCTTCGTTTTTCCGTCAGTTTTGCCCAAATTACTATTCAATTCGAGTTAATATTCATGGATTCGGACATTGCCCATTTTGAAGTTGGTATGGAGATAGTGGAACGAGCAAACTTGCCATCGTATTTCAAGTATTCCAAAATGTTCGATGAAGTGATAGTATTTTTTGCGATGATTATAAGAGGGTGAGAGGTTTGTCCACAAACCGGATCAAAAAAAAAAAAAAAAAAAAGAAAGCAAGTGAACATTATGATAATGTGCAATGATCTAAATGGATCAAGTAGGTTGTGGATTTATTACCACCACACACCATCAAGAGTCTTTGTTTTCGTGCAAATAGAAAGAAGAATATATACACGAAAACTTTAATTCCTTTTGATGACTTCAATTTATGAGCTTAGGTTGCAAGGGTCGGTAGAAATTGGACACGGCCTATGCAAGGAACAGTAGAGCAAAAGACCAAGCCAAACCTCAATGGTTGCCTAGTGCACAGAAGCATTGTGTGCCTATGTGCCTGTGTGTGTGTGTGCGTGTGTGTGATCGAGAATTTGTAGAAGTAGTAGCAAAAGTTGACCAAAATGGCAAAGCACACACACACACACACACACACACACACACATAGCCAACCAAAACGCGAACAATCAGGGCAATCGCACAAGGCCCCATCCATTACTATATGCTACGCATTTTGTTCCAAACCATCATCACCAACCAAAAAAAAAAAAGAAAAAAAAAGCGAATAAATGAGCTTGCATTCTTACTTTTAGAAAACGAATGATTACTACTAGCAAAAAGCAAAATATTATGCTAGCAGCAATACAGTTTTTTTGTGTGTGGAACATTTGAATCCACATTGTAAAGAATAAACAAGCAAATGTGTCCCATTCGGTATATATGAATTTCATATCGATCTATTGGTTACGCATTGAGATTTTTAGTTTTAATAATAATAATAATAAAATGATTAATCGAATGTGTATTTCAAAATATAAAGTTAATCAAAACTAGATTAATGAGAATAGATCTATACAATGACAATTGTCAACGTAATAATGAAAAAAAAAGGGAAACAATATTTGATGACGTTTTCTAACTATAGCACTTTCTCAACACTCGTTCGTTTATTCATTTATTCGTTTGTTCGCTGTTAGCTTGTCGGTGAGTAAATTGATTTTCAATGTTTGGAATCACAAACACTTCACGCCAAGTAAAACTTGCTGACACGAATGGGCAATTCCAATATTATTATTATTATTATACAATATTCTTAACATTAAGAGTATTGGATTCAAGTAGCAAGTTTGCTCATCTTGACACTATAGGTTTGTTTGAGTAACATTGATTCATCAACCATATAAATATACGATTTGACTCTTTGATCGTTGTCAATTTTGTTTAGAGAGGCAAACATTAAGTCTTTTTTTTGCTTAATCATTAGGTTTGATTGTTGAATTTGTCTCACACGTTCAAAGGTTGGCTACATTCCTTCTCTCTACATTAATTGGTTAAGATGATCTATTTGGATATGTTAGCACATGAAATCTAATATGAAAAAGGCAATTGAACAAATAAAGTTGAAGAATTGAAGCGAATAAACACACAAACACAAGCGAACGATTGCAATTGAACATTTTCATTATGAGAAAATTAAACTGGGCACATCAACACTCTTGAAAAGGGACCAATCCGCTCGAATGACCATTGAACCCATTCACTTTCAATGTAATTGGCATTATTTAATCAAAACTTTTGTTTTGATTTCTTTTTCCATTGTCAACTTTTTCTTCTTTTTCTACTGCTTTCTACATAAATGATTACAGTTTTATATATATTTATTTATATTATTTGATGATGATGATGATGATGATGACGAGAGAATAGATTCATTCATTTTGCACACTTCTTTTTGGTAGTTGATGGAAACTTGATCAAATTGGTTGAGATGAATTAGTTTCCCTTCGCGTACTAAATTAGGACCGGATCACAATTGTAATTACCGACATTCAATGGACGCGGACGTTGACGTCGTCGCTCGTTCACATCGGAAGGTTTCTGCTAATAACGAGATTCTTGAAAGCCTAGCCCCTATAGTTTTCTTTCATTGGTAAAGCCCCAATTCGAGTGCATCACACACACACACACACACACACACACACACACACACACACACACACACACACACACACACACACACACACACACACACACACACACACACACACACACGCAACCCACACACAAACCGTGCTAAGCACATAATATTAGCTATAGCACGCGAATCGAAATCTATTGGGTTCAACACACCAGTTTTTCCTGAGTACAGAGATGACGACTAATAATAGGATTGTTTTCAATTTTTTTTTCATATATTTAAACAATTTAATGCTCCGATTATTTTTGATGATCGTCAAAATTTGATTAGTCGACAATATAAAGCTGCTCATATAATGCTGGCATAAAGTATATATGTGTGCATATATCAGAGATTCTCAAACTTGAATATATAAAAAAATGTTGGCTTCACTGCAATATATTTTTTTCGAATGCGATACAGTTCAATGCATTTAATTCAATTCACAAATAGTGAAAGTATTTGACACAATTCTTATCTGATTGAAATAGAGTTTTGCAGATAAGCAAAAAAATCAATTGATACACACAATTTCCAATAAGATTTACCTATAAACTTGAACATGTATAGAATAATTTGGAAAATGGAGGCAAACATTTATAAATGTTTTCATGCAAACTTTCACTGCATGTTGGTTGATAGTTTTCCAATCATCTTTATGAACCATGGAATATTTTATTCTTTTTTTTAAGTTTAGGGAAATAATTTCCTGTGTACTATGGTTGAATGCGCACAATTCTAATTTGTGCAAGTTCCAAACTTCAAACTCTATGCACATGAAAATAAATTGAACTATGGATAAGTCATCATATAATGGGTTACAATATTTTCTATTTTTGGTTAAATGCCAATGTAACCAATTTACATTCAAACTATAATGAAATGAGCCAACATCCAAGTCCAAGTTGCATCGAACAGCAACTAAATTTCATGGAATATATTGCAATAATAATTTACTTCAAGTTATGCTTATTCTTGAATATGTATCATACAAAGTATTACTAATAATAATAATAGTAATTCTAAATGGAAAATAATATGCTACATCACATAAATTCCCATTATATTCAATGTTCCGGCCTATACTTAAATCTTGTGACGAGAAAAAAAAACGGAATAATTCCAATTGGTAATTGAATTTAATATACCAAACATATATATAATAGAATAAACCACAAACATTGTTATTTTATGATGATTCGGTTCATTTGTGGTCAATGAATCGCTTAAATTCTTAGGAAACAAAGAAACAAAAACACAAACCATTTTCTTTCTCTCTTTTTAGTAAACACCTCAAATACATTACAAATTCGGAGGCGTAAAAGGTTTCTAAAATTGATTAATTATTTAATGGCAACTCATCAATAATTGATGTTACTGTCAAATTGAACAGATCATTAATTATTATAAGCATACAAAAAAACATTGCTATTAAGTTTATGTCGACAATGACGACGATTCGGATAACTAAAATACCAATGTCTAAAAGTTATCATTGAATAAACAGTAAAATTGATCAACAACAACAACAACAACAAAGAAGACGATTGTTTTCGTTGATTGCACAATTCTATTGTAGCTACAAACCATTGGATCATTTACTTTGTTGCATATCTTTGGCCACCATTCTACCATTGGTTGGTAACATTAGAATAAATGAATAATGTGAGAGAGAGAGAGAGAGAGAGAGGGAGAGAAAGAAAAACAGAGCACAACATTGGATGATTGCATCCAATTAATTAACGTATAATGATCGATTGGCAAATCGTGAATATTCTAGAATAAATGGATATTAAAGAATATGATGCTGATGATAGCATAAATCTCTTTATATGAAACTCTCTAATATTTGCTGATATATGCAACTCTAATTAAGCAAATCAAGCATTATATTGAATGATGAATATTATGTTTGCTTCATTGGTTCTATTGGTTTTCTTCGATATGAATCGAAATGATAAAATAAAACGAAAATAAAATGATAGATAATAGAAAACTATCATCAATAGGAAAAGTGTTTGAGAAAGTTAAATATTTTTATTTAAAAATATCAAACGAATTACATTGTCAGAAATGAGTCAAGGCGTCGTTTGGCAAAAGAATGACATGTTTAAATTAACTAGAATAAATTCAATTTCAACTAAATGATGGTAAATGAGAATTTGAAACTTTTTTTTGCACACAAAACCTACATTGAAATGTCAAAACCATTCATTTAAAATGGTTTATTTAAAAATTTAAACTAAATTTGTTTCTATTTCTTTTAGCTAATATATTTGAAACTTGTTTTATATAAAAAAACATTGATAATTTTAGTAATGTAAATCATTAAAAAAAAATTTCTCATCATCATCATCATGAAATAAACGAAACGATTAGTTACTTGAAATGTAAGTAACTCAAAATAATTGCATGTTTCAAATAGCTTTAGGTTATTTGCTAATTCAAAAAAAAGGATTGAATTGTTTCTCAACAGAAAAAAAGTTTGAAAGATAGAACCAATTCAACAAAAAGTAATTTCTACAGAAGTGAAACAAGAAGAAGAAGAAGATTCAATGAATTATGAATGAAGGAAAAAAGTAGTATGTCATCATACATCTGAAGAATAATTGCTTAGAGGCATTCAATTGGAATACTAATAGACTTGAGATTAGATTCGTACTGATGTTCAAGTTGAAGAGGATTGCAATTTTATGATGAAGAAAGTGAAAAGGGGACACAAATGTGATCGTTTCCAAATGAGAGGATACAAAATTTTTTACTTTAACGGTGAGCGGTGACTTATTGAGCATGTATCTTCAAACTACCGGTCAAATTGTCATCTATATAAATTGAAGATGTTAAAGTGCACATGTCATTATCAACTTTTCTATAGAACAAAGAAAGACATTTGGCTTCTATCTATAAGCTTGACAATAAATTTAGCTATAAAATAAGTTCAATAAAGGTAATAATTACCAAGCCATTGTACATCGAAAACGATGATACCAATAGGGTCTAGGGAGAAAACTGAAATAAACTTTCTACATATAAACAAAGAATAGGATTCGAAATGATTTGCCCTTGTCCTTCTCCTCTCCCTCTTTGCGTTTGTGTTCATTTCTACTATTCTCTAGTTTGGTCTGGTCTAGATCCATTCCCAAGACACCAAAAAGGAGAGGAATATACTATTCCACTGACAATTTGGCCAAATGAATTGCTATTCTTTTTTTGTTGTGTGTGTGTGCGTGTGTTCACTATATCATTCGTTGTTCACGATCACAATTTTGGACCCATCCAACAAATATCTGATCAATATTGATAGAGCTTGTTAATAATAATAATAATGATGGAGAAATAGATCGGGAAAGAGAGAAAAAGAGAGACTGCTTCATTAACGACTCGATCGTGTGGTAACACGAGGTCAACATTTTTTAGCCAAAAACGGTTGCCACAACTTTTTGGTACCCAATTATATAAAAATAGATAGATACCTCATCACTAAGGCATCTTCTTCATTTTTTTTCTTTTTCATTTTCACTATTTGAAGCACAATTTTATTAATTATTAGTCCACAATCGGCTTGAATTTGTTTTGTATGTGTGTGTGTGTTTATACGAAAATCCGATTGTGTTCTAATAATAAAAGTATAATACTAGAAATAGAAAGGAAAGGATAAGGAATAAAGTCGTTTAAAGATATTAAGCAACAATGGTTGAATGGAATAAATTGGCAGACAGAATATTATTATTGTTGAAAAGGTAAATTGATGGATTATGTTTGAAAGCATCAATGAAATGGTCGATTATAATCAATTGCTATGGACATTTGGTTGCCTTAATTAGGAGGATCATTATTCGGCAATGTATTTCCTCACCTTCCTTCCCCTCCTCAATACATTGAATTGAATGAATCATTGAAGACACATCCATTTATTGGAGACAACATTTGTTGAGATTCAATTCGGAAATGTACAGTATACACATCTCTATACACAAATAATTGTACAGCTCATTTATTGGGACATCTAATAGGCTTAGCCTCTTCGTGTCTCGACCAATTCTACTGTCCAAATTAATATCATCGATCTTAGTTGCGTGTGTATGTGTTTGTCCATTCAGTTAGTATTGCCGAATAAAGATCGATATATACATCCTAAAGTAAAAAATAAGGTGGTAGTGTTAGTGGCTAGAATAAGTTTGGCAACCATTGGTGATCACTATTCTTGTACATCATCATCATCATCCAATGTTCTTGTGCCTTTGTGCCAAATGTAACAAGAATATTGAGGCCGAAAGTAACCACAAATAAGATTGAATGAAAGAATGTAAGAGAGAAAAATGATTGTATTGGATAGGCTTGTAACCGTTGCCAGATAACGAGTATTGAATGATATATATTATATATATATGTATTATATCAGGAGAGAGAGAGAGAGAGAGAGAGAGAGAGAGAGAGAGAGAGAGAGAGAGAGGAATTTGTCCAATTCGTTGAATCCAATCGAAATTTTGTGTGATCCTTCAATTGGAAACGAACGAACTGAATGGACAATGTATGGACAACTGACACATTGGCACAACAACGACAAGAACAAGAACATAAAATAAGAAAAAAAATATATTTTTATATCGCACACTTATCAAGTGAATGGTTCAACAACAACAAAAACTTGAAATTGCAATTGAACCAATTCCAACAAACTTTCCAGAAAAAAGCTATTCGTTGCCTCATATGCTGCAAATCAATTTGAACACAATATCAATCATTATTCCATTTGGTAGATGCATCTAAACATTTTCAATCTATATATTTGTTGAAATAGGATATCACCTTCAAAAGAAATTGAATGAGATTCTACTTTGTTCAAATAATAATAAAAATTATCAAATTTTGATTTATTTTAATAATATTACAATTATTTGATAAAACGTCAATGTCTTGTTAAGACATGTAATATTTATATTTTAATTGAGAATATTTTAATAATTTATCATTATTTAAAAAGAATATTGTGTTGCACAACTGAAAGCCTAAAACATTATAGACATTTCTTGATGTGAAATGATCATCTCTTTTTGAAAATTTTAAAATGAATTTTGATATAAACGTATAAATTTCAATAATATAATATAGTTGAATTGATTTTCAGTCAAATAAATGTTGTATTCTTATAAATAAGTCACATAATGGACAAGATTCGTAGCATACTTGAACAGGAGAAGTAAGGGAAAGAAAGAAAACCAGAGCCAGATGACAATATGACATTTTATATAGTAGATTGTTATAAAAGACGCGCAAAGAGACCAAATGGCAAAATGGAATGAGAATAAAATAAAGAATGGGTCAAAGTAATCTCGAGCCAACCTCGTACTCGTCGTCGTCGTCTACTGTCTCGGGAGCTTTAGGTTCGAGCTTTTTTCTTTTTTTCTTTCTTTTTTATCTCATCTGAAAATGGAATGAAGCCTTCATTGAACGAACACTGCTGAAGTGAATGGTGTCAACGAAGGACGACGACACAAAAACACAAACATAATAAGAATCGAAATAATCCCCAAGAGAAATCGTGACAAAAGCATTCGAATGGTATCAATATTTGGAGGCAAACAGAGTCAAACAATGTACACATCGATGATGGCACAAGTTTCCAACATTGCTAATTTAATAATAAAGACTTTGATACCTTTTTGCCAATATACTTTTTTTTATAATGAAGAAGTGATAATCATTTTTTATTAGAAAAATTTATCATTAAAAAAAATGAACTTTCCAAAAAATGGTGCAAAGGCCATTGATTTATCAATTAAACAATTGTTCAAAAAAACGGAATATAAGTACGGAAAAGACATGCCAACAAAATAGATTTTCCTTTATATTTTTATTGAAATTTATTACTAATACTTTACTACATTACAAATGATTTTGTCACAATAATCATTATTAATTATCATTGTTTGCTTTCATTAATAATGATTTGTGATAAGATTATTCTATAAAGTAAAAAAATTGTTGATAAATTCGGTTGAAGATTGTGTATCCTATTGTCCGCTATGTGACATTGAGACAACCAATGTGAAACCGCCAGATTGAGTTTTCAAACATATTCTAAATGAAAAAAAAACGAGATATTATCATCACAGAATCATTACATTGCAGTCATCATTTACTTGCTATTGGGTGGCGCGATAACTGAGTGGCCATTCTCCAACATCATCAATGTATTGTCGATTTCAAGTTGTGATTTGATTGCCTTTTGTATTCAATGTCAATTTTATATCATATTTTTTTTATATTTACCCATCTCAAACTTACCAATTGCCAAAAGTATGTTTCCCCATGTGGATCCGGCTCGAATCGATGTTTAAAGTCTCCACCAAAGATTTTTACTTTTGTCTTGTATCGATAACAAGATGACGTTGTCCATTGTTGGCGTCGATCGTCGTCATCATCGTCGAACAATGCCTTCCATCCAACCGACTCGATCTCCTCCACAGCACATTTTAGCCATTTCGATAGATTAATTGGCGCCATTGTTACTGTTGTAACATCATCAGCGTACGGCGCCTCGATCAAGCAAGAATCTTTATTTTATGTAATAATAGTACCATTTCAATTGTAAACGTAATTAAGCGTGGGACCAATATTTTTGCCATCATCACATATATATAAATTACCATTGGACGGAATTCCTGTCTTAAACAGATCGGAATCAAAGAACTGTTTCATGATTGGCGCTAATTGCGTTCCAAGATCGGTACAATGGAGCCATCGTTCGAAAAGAATACAATTCCTATCAATTGTCGAACAATTGTTGTGGTCCCGTTGTTCATCGGAAACATAGTAACGAAGTGCATCGAGTTCATTTGGTGACCTATCTCGTTCGATAACCAAACCTAAATATGACCGAATGGATAGACAATAGATCGATTGATCAATAAAGGACAAAGACAATATACCGATTGTATTGGGAAATCGTTGAGGCGAATGTGGTATACGAGCTGGCAACAGGAATGCCTCTCCTTCTCGAATGATGATACTCTTCGGTTGGCCACGTTCAATGACATTCAATTGCATGTCGCCTTTCAACATGTAGAAAAACTATATTTAATAAACAAAAGTAATTTTTAGTTTGATTTTACTATTAGTAATGACTTAAAACGTTCTAATACTGACTTCTTCGCCCAATTCCACATGATAATCGGTTCTTTGATTCGGTCCACCGACATAGAACACTTTCAATTGATCATTGTAACTAGAGTTGTAAATAAAGAATTTATTATTCATACAAATATTCATTCATATTCTTACATTAATTTATTGCAAACCGGTGGTTTAAAAAATGTTTGATTTTCTTGTAACCACTTTGACACGCTAATTGGTAAATTTGGATTCATTATGTTTTTGTCTATCAGCCCAATGTAAATAAAAGTAAGGAAATAAATATTAAATATGACGGGTTGATGATATGATTTGTTGTTGTTGTTAATATTATTGATGGTGATGATGTTGCTTATGATGATCGGCGTCGTTATCGTTCGATATCGAAGTTGACTATATGCCAAATGGCGCCAATGCATTGATCATGATCGTACGATCTTCATTTTCAAGGTACTAAAGTACCTGAACATGATTGAACATTAAAATATATATGAACAATAAAGCAACAAAGAAACCAAATAAATTAATTTTATTGAAATGAGATGATGTTCAAGATTGTACATTGATTAATATTCAATTCGTTTGCCTCTTTCGCACCATAATTAACATTGTCTAGACACGTACATGCTGTATATAACTCAAATATGGAATTATCATCCATTTTATATTATATATACTTTGATGTAACCAAAAAATCAGCAAGTGGTTTTTGTTGCAAGTGAGACTTCAGCCTAAACTGATGTTGCAAGTTGTACAATGTATAATGTACAATTCTCTCCTCCCCTTCATCAATCAATCGAAATGATTGCGAAAGTGCAGTTTGTATGTGTAGTATATGTGTGGGTGTGGGTGTGTGTAAAATCAATCGTGAACGAGGTCGATTATATAATTGAATATATATGAAATATAATACAATGAATGTACTGATTTGTCATTCAAATATTGTTAGCCATAAATTTGCTAAACTCAACATTTTGTTGGTTTTCTTTTCATTGCTTTTCTCTTTGTTAATTCTTTATTAGTTTGTTGCCAACAACTTGTATACTGATTGAGCAAGTTATGGTCTCCTTACGATCCTATGAAAAGTAATTAAGTTTGTGATAGAGTGATGCATCTCTATCTTTATCTTTTTGGTAAAATGTTCTTTTACTTTCTTTCTTTCTTTCTTTCTTTCTTTATTTCTCTCTCACTTTAGCTAGTCTTAAATAGTCATCTTCGTCGTCATCGTCTTTGTCATGTCATCACAAAAAAACCATTTGAGACATTAAAGTGATAAACCAAATACGATTCGTATATTGCGAGCTAAGCTAAGCATTATATTGTGTGTATGCATTTTTGAATCGGTCGACTGTTTTATTGTGTTAATCAACTGTTAATTCAACAAAAAAAAGAAAACAGAATAGGATGACATAGAACATATAGATAAACTCATTTTGTATTATCCAATCTAGGTTGCACTAGAATAAAACTAGAAATGTTGAAATTCGTTTAAGATTTACGTTCACAAGACGTTTGTTTCCAGGAATTCAATTCGTCTTTCTCTCTTTTTCTTTTTTGTTTCTTTCACTCTCTTGTACATTTGTATCTACAAGCCAATTCGCACAATGAGTTCGGTTCTATTTAGAATTTGATTTGTCGACTCGCCTTTAAATCTGCTATAGTCGCATTCGGGTTCGTGTTTGAAGCATAGGTTATGCTTGGCTTATATTTCTGATGTTGTATAATGTTGTTGAGCGCATTAGCTTCCGATTCTTCACTCGTATGTTCTTGTTCTTTGCCAAATCTGTTGTCACTATTGTTGGTGCGTATATGTCACTGATGAATGCACTGCTAATGTCATGCAAGACAAGAATTTGCGAACCAATCAACAAGCAGTGTGTGTGTGTAATGAAAATGAATGGATGCAAATGTATTGCTATAGAGCAGTTGGCACAAGTCGACTGATTCGTTCAAAAGTAAAACTAGATGGACTAAATTACCATTTACCAAAATTAATTGTAATCAAATAATAGTAATAGTAAAAGGTAAAATGTCCAATGTTGAGGTGACAGTACGGTCACCATCGAATCAACATCAACAATCGACATCATCAAGATCAGTTTCATGTTTGATTGCAATCATCTATCTATTGGCATTGTTCATAATTATAATTCCAATCAGTTCACTATTGACCATATTGTATGTCCTACTCGAACCATTACAATCGTGTCAAGTGGCCTCCAATTGTATGCGTTTCTTATTTCGTAATTTTGTTCAACTACCATTACGGTGTGCCAATCGAATACGAAACAATTTGTCAAATAATTCCTGCCATAATCATTCGAACGAGGCGACACAACCATCAAATGATCACAACAGTGGCCCATTATTTGTTGTCACAAGCCCTGAAGACCCATTAGACCATAAAACACCTAACATAAGTACGAATACGAACGGACACTAATTGGATTCGAAGTTGCCATTTCGTTCTTCTCATAAACTTTGTGTGCTTTGTTTAAAAAGTGAAAAGAAAACCGACATAAAATTTAAAAAAAATGTTGAAATTAGTTCCAATAGTCTCAGTGGAACCATTTCGGTAAGTAATAGTGTTTAATGATGATTCTTTTGATGATGATGATGATGATGGAAGAAGAGTTTTTTTTATCTACATCTTTTAGGTTTATCACACATTTTGTTCATTTATTACTTGTTCATTCATTAAACGAGTCATAGCCATGTTACATTATGAACATGAAAATGCTCTACATGATGAGAAGTAATATTCACATTAAATAAAAAACAGAATAGGTCGAGAATAAGTTCTTTACCCATTGGGTTTTTCATTCCTTTTTTTTTTTTTTATTATTTAGACAAGGAAAGTAGTGAACATTGTTGTGGAACACTTTTATATACTGATATAGAAGGAACAATTTGTCAAGCAAATATGCACACAAGCACGGACCATGTTTTCACTTCATCTATCTAATAATAGTGTTTGTTCGTTTGCAAACACAATTCAATTGCATTTATGAACTGCCACCATTCAAATTGAATAGAACATTGGATTTGAGGCTTCTATCATTTTTTTTGTTATGCAAATTGCACAATTATGGAGGTGTCTCATGTATTGCAATATGCAAATTGATCAAAGAATAGCGAACCACATTCAAACAAATTAATTTCTATTATTGTACTCTTCAATTCTTTAGCGATCTCGAATCAATGCGACGAAATCCGTTTGGTTTGAATCTACCAAATCCGTCCAATCATCGTAATTCATCATTGACCAATTGTGGTCTACATCATACTAGTACGAATACGATAACAGGAGGTAATGCTGCAAGTCATCATCATCATCAGTATCAAAACTCATCACCATTGTCCATGTGCATATGGACATTCTTCTGGTTGGCGATGCTAATCTTTGTTGCCTATCCAATCGGTCTAATTTCCGGTCAATTGTACATTCTTATATCGCCCATTTCAACTGTACAATGTTTTCATCAATTATTGCAACCATTGTTAACCACTCTATTGAATGGCCTACATCTTCCATTGATGTGTACGGACTATATGATCATGGCAAAGCCATTGATCTTTATCTAACCATAAATCAAACATTTATAAAACATATCTAGTCTTATGCTATTCATTTTATTGTATATTACACAAAAATATTAATAAGAATAAAAAAACCTTCAATCACAGTAATTGGAGAACCATGAATTCATCATTGGAACCCATCGATGCTTTTTGTGTTCTAATAATATGAATTCTCTCCATCGTCAGGGTTATTGTTGTTGTTATCGATTCGTTCGTCATAGATTTCATTATTGTTAAATTCATCAGAAACTATAATATTGATCATTCCATCCGAATCTTTCAATTCATTGGAAACAAATTTGGCAGTGATTCGTTTTTTTCCAGAACTTTTTGGCGTTAAAATGGCAAACGTTGAAACCGTATCATTTGGCCTTATTGATCTACAAGAAAAATTGTTAAATCAAAATAATTTGACAATGATCAATTCTTACCCTTTTACAGGTAATCGAACTCGAGTAGTATAATCGGGACCTTCAATTGAAAACCTAGCCTTCGTTAACGGAACCGGCAATGGATTGATCAATGAAAGGTGGACAGTAAATGGACGTCCAACGATAATGTCACCTTCGGTTTGTAGTTCAATGTTTGGCAAATGTAATCGATAATCGATCGACATATAATGTTGGTAATCAGTTTCGACAATATTGGCCATAACCGAAATGTTGAAAATCGATTGTGACGATAATCGATCCTTGTAATCACCATATTGAACGATCAAGTCCGAATCAATGGCTAAATATTTTGAAATATATGTAAATCAGTAATTAATATGAAGAGAAAAAATAATAAAGAAAAATACTTTTCTTTGGGCCAATGGTTTTGACCAGATGAGCTTGTTTGATGACCCAACTTTGAGCTTCAGCATTGTACGGAGTTGCTCGAACATGAATCGTCATTTCGGCAGTATAAACTTTGTTACTATTATTATGAATTCTTATAGTTACATTGAATGGTTGTCCAATAAGACGATCTTCAATTGGTAATAACTCAAATCGAACATCTTCAAATTTTTCATTCAAATAATAACGTGAAAAATAATTCTTTGTCATCTTAAGTGCTTTCAAAAGTGAATCACGTTCAGCTTTGCTATTTTCTTTATGTTTGTAATTGGATGTTATATCAACACGTTTATCTTTCATTTCAGCTTTAGTTGATATGTTAACACCGATTCTATTAGGATTGATTATTGATAAAAATCATTAGTTTTCAATTAACAAATGTAGGTACACTTACGTGTCAGTAGAATGTGTAATCAATTTCAATGGCTTCTTATCATCCCGATATAACCAATACACTTCATCGGCATTCACCTCAGCATACACAAAGAATCCGTCATATGGTTTGTTTATTTCGCCAAATTTAATTGCTTCCACACTTGTCGGTCCAACACGATATATTCCTTCCGATGATTCTTGTGGTGTAGCATCTGTGCAAATTAGATCAATTATTACATCGATTTCAGCTATATCGTTTTTTCAGACAATTCAAAACTTCTCCAAAGTCTTTTTTTAAAAAAAACAATTCTCTATCTCTTACCAATTACATTCCAACCATCGTAAGCACCGGATATAGACAGATCAGGCCGCTTAAACCAGACCTCATCCCAACTATGAAAGTTCCATATTGAATCACGATTCAATTTCTTGACCGGATCACCATCTTCATTGAAGAATCGATCAACAGTGATACTATTATTGGTATCGTGTGCTGACATATAGTTGGTTACAACTCGACATGGTATTCCAAGACAACGTGCAACTATGGTTTAAAAACAGAGAGATGATCAAATCGATTTTTTTTCGGAAAATGATATCAACTCTTACTTGAACAGGTAACACCGGAAAAGATCCAACATTGTCCAAATTTAACTGATCGTTTTGTTCTATAAAATTGTTGTAATATTGCCTGACTTCCATGCCATGCTGTTGGTTCAGTACCACCGGAAAAGTCTTCACCCCAATTGCCGACCACAATGCCATGATCGTCTTTACTGTTGACTATTGCCGCAATGTGTCGAGCAACTTTTATTGGATCATTTCGATCAGAAGGTAATAACTTGCCAACATTTGTTAATGCATATAAACAAGCTTCAAGAATGTCATCTTCAAACTATGGTTCAAACTTCAATTAATATCATGGCTAAATTTATATAGATTTAAATTAAACTTACTTGAGCAAAATTCCAATGTGTTGTTTTCATCTGTTGATGAGTGCCACGCCATATAATTCCTTGATCGTTCAACACATACTCCTGTTTGGCTGACCATTCTGGCATATAAACTGGATCACCTCGAACCCATGGATTGAATAGCATAATAAACGATTGTGAAATTGGATTCGAAAAGAATGAATCATCAATTCTTGTTGGCGATTTCGTATCAATCACTAGTAGATATTCTCCAATGATCGATTCAGGTGACGAGTTTACTTCTACTGTTACTACATTATGATCAGTTCGAATGATTCGGGCATTCCATCGACTATCGGATACAAACGAATATCTTCGAGCTGAACGGTCATCCAAAACAGGAACTGTTATTTCTGTTCGATTACTATAATTTGGATTGACTTCATCTAAATATCAAAATAGTAGTGAGATATCTAAAGTTTGATGATAAAATAATATATCAAACCTTTAACCAAGAAGACTAAACTGAGTACATCTTCACTATATCGAAATTTTCTTTCGAAAGTGATTCGCAATTCGAATGCCTGCCCTCGTCGTACAATCAATTTTGGATTGATTGGACGTCTTGAAAGCGAATACTTTTCTGTCCGATGTTTACGTGAATTGGTGTTGACCAGATAGTTCACACTTCGAACAACGAGATCACCTTGATCTTAAATAAAATCAATATTAATAAATTATACAAATCAAAACTGTCATAATATTTACTTGGAGTTTCAGCAGCATATCGATCAATAATTCGATTCGACAATTTGGGATGACGATTGGATGAATGGCTATTACCGCCACCACAAAGATCGGAAAGACAATTGCCCATCAAAGATAGCATTATAATAAAACACAAGTCCAATACATTGTTATATATTTTTTTTATTGAATTAAACACACACACACACACAAATATAGAAAGATCAATTGAAAAATTTATAATCCACTCAGTGTAAGATAAAATTGTTGGATATTGAATGTTATGTTCCAATGACTAAGGTTGGAATGGTGCACCTGTTGTTGTGTTTGATGCTCACTCCAATATAATAGTCTCGAACGATCAAATGCGTCTGTGTGGATTCCTTCAAACAAGGCAAATGGCAATGAATGGCCACTTGTTGATCACTGTGTGGTCATATTGATGCTGATTACCATCACCACCACCAGCAGCAGAAAAAAATGCGAAGGCGAGATCGTCCAATTCGTATTGTGCCTTAACGGGTTCTCTTACATTCGTTTCAATGCGAAAAGTCATCAAAAATGGCTTCCAAACATACATGGAAAACGATTTCATTTATATGGAATACTGTGTGGGTTGCATATACATTTGAACATGCGTTCCAAACTAAATAAAACAAAATGGCGACATTTCATCTTATATTTGTTCTTCCGTCACGTTATACATAAAACAATATTAGAGACAATATAAACCACCAAAAAAGTTTGCAACCAATAATAAGTTCGATGTCCATTTAAAGTATTGTCACCTATTATAAGCACCATTTCGACCTTCTATAGACATGAAAAAATAACCTTGTAAGGTAAACGAAAATTTTTACACACTTCCAACAAGATAAATAATGTTTGAGCTAATATAAGAATGGTTTATTGATTTCGGAAATATAAACACAAAAATACAATGTTTAACGTTGAAGGAAACCAAAAGTGAAATTCGGCAAGAATTTTCGGTATTGATTTCTAAACAAATTAAATAAAAAAAATTTAAATATAAACGAAAACAGTTAATACTTATATATCTTATACAAGATATATTCAGACATCCAAGGAAGTAAATCAATCACAAAAAATCAAATAAAGATGAGTAAATGTTCATCATATAAATGAAATTCAAATAAAAATTGACAAAAACTTTTTACTTACTAATAAAACGATTTTATTTCCATTTACAGGTTTAAACAATAGACGTTCATTAAACGTTCATTTCAGACAACCTTGATAAAAAGAGAAAGAATAATTGATTAATTGATTGAATCTTTAAAATAATAAGTATATAGAGAAAGTGATTCAGACATCCAAGGAAGTTAATACAATCATATAAAGTCAGTCGATTGTAATATTGTCATCATTGTAATTGAATGGTTCAATTAATGATAATTAAAAAGAAATAAATACCTTGTACGAAATATAAGAATTGATTGTCTTCACGATTGAGAAATGAAGCAGGTGCCACGAGCAAAACAAGGGAAGTAGGAAATAACTGATGATCACTAATGGTTGAGTCTGCACATCACTGCTGAACCAAAAACAGAAAAGTTTTCTAACCACGTGACTCTGATTCTGTTCATTCATAGTTGAGGTAACAAATTTTGTTTACAAGAGTGGTTACCAATAACAAACCTTACGATGAATTCGCATGTTTCCTACTTGGTTCATCTTTGATTTATTCCATTTACTTTTTTGTTTGGTTAAACATTTGAATGTACTTACTTTTAAATTATACTAGTTTTTATTTATTATTATGACACAACCAAAAATATAGAAAATTTTGAGCACAAGTGGCAATTTTCGTTCTATAATACGAAGCACATTATCGTCAAGCTGTGATATAGACCGACGGTTTGTTAGTTTTTATTTGCATATTTATTTGTACAGAAAGTAAAGTTTTCTGATTTAAGAATAAAATGGGGTTTCAAGCAATGTCGATTCTCACCGAAGGTGTGTGGGCTTCGTTCACTGGCGGATGGTATTATGATCGTAAACAGTCACACTTTTCCAATTTATTCCATCTATACATTTGGTTAATATTTTTATGTCTGCCGTTTGTCAATTTTTTATTCATCAATACCTATTTGTCGTGGATGGTATATTGCATTATAATTGGCTTAATTTTCATAGTCATAAAGTTGATCAATGCTTATTTTCATCTTATATTTGATACTGGAAAATGTATTAAGGACGATGTAGATTCATCTGATCTAGATCAACAAAATGGTGCCAACGATGCTTCCAGTTCTCGTGATCAATTTGAGATGACTGCAATGCCTACATCTTCAACTGATAACAACTTACAATTAATGACAATTGACAACAATATAGCCAAACCTGTTCAGCAACAATCTATAGATATTGATCAAACAGCATCGGCAAATTCATCATCTGCAAACAAGTTAGATGAAGTGTGTAATGATGAAAATGATATTGCTAAACGAATAGATTGTAAAGCTGATGTCCATTGTAACGGATCCAATGGATCTTCCTGTGTAAATCTTTCATTACTTTTTCGAAGCAATTCGTCTGCAGATGAATATTCAGAAAATGATGAAACACAACACAAAAAGAGCAACAACGAATTGATCAAAAGTTCATTAGATATTGCAACTTCGGTAAATTATTCTAAAGCTAATTCCTCTTGCAACTCTATTGGTTTATATAGAAATAACAATTTGTATGAACAAATACCAAACTTTCGTCGTGCTCGAAGTGAGCTAGAAACTACGAAACAATCCCGGCCTACCATTCTAGTGCCACCGTCACATCCAGTTAGCTTGGAAATTATCAATTCATTGAAAAAACCTTTGGCTGATGAGTCTGGAATAACGCTTGACACTAGTCGATTCAATAAAAGTTCTTCCAGACAATTAAGCCCATTTGAGTTGCCTGTCAAGAAATCGACTTCTAAGCAAATGAAAGAAAATGAAGTACCTGAAATTGAAAATTCTCCACCTGGAGGAAGTTTTAATCTCGAAAAAATTGATGAACATCAAGAACGTAAAGATCTTGGTTCAAATCCGGTTTCTAATAGTAATAATTCAACTTATATCAAAGCGTTCAATTCGAGCGAAGATGGAGATGAAAGCGAAGTTTCATTATGTACGAATGAATCATTTAAAACGCCAAAGAATGCATCCGTTAATCGAAAGGTTTCTAAACTACCTTTGCGACGAACACGTTTCTCATCCAATAATCGTAAACGAATGATAAAATATTCTGGTGTTCCACGTTCTGATTTGATTCAACATCACGAGTCATACGTTCCCGCAAAGGATCGTACCAAATCAGTATCATTGGTTTCTAAATTGAATCATGAAAATGATCTTATGAGCTCATCAGATGAAGAAGAACGTCACAACAAACATTTACATGAAGATGATTGTCAAAGATCGACACGTTTGAATCGTTCGAATTCTAATAGCTCATCAGATAGTTCATCTTTTATTCCTTCATCCTCGTCATCGATTGCTAGCTTAGAAATGCGAACAAAACTGTCGTTGCCAATCAATATCCGTTCTAATAGTGGATATGATGATCGTAACAATGATGACGAAAGTTTTCTTTTTCAAAATAAGACAACTAATCCGGAAACGATTCCATTAAATGCGCCCTCTACTTCAACGGGAATCTCCCATCTAAATCGTCGGCGTAGACATCGCAGTCATTGTGGAAGCAATACTTTGGAATGTTTGCGAACACGAAAATTGACAATGACAGCAACTCAAATTAAGGAGCAACTCAATTTGTATAAAAATGATCCCGAATTATTTCGAACACTTTGTATCTTGTCATATCCAACCGCATTGGAACGTGAAAGTCATTCACGTTCTAATTCGTTATTGCGCGATTCTTGTGATTCAAAAATTCCTGTATCACAAGTAATATCGTCAGCTTCACCAAATTCAAATATATTTGCGGAGATACTTGCATCTCCCGGGACACATTTGGCAACATCTCATGAGGATACTACGGCCGGTTCAGTTCATGTTTTTCAAGACGAACGCGGTAATTGGTTTAGTTATACATTCGATGATAACAGTACTGGACTGGCTAAAGGTATATGCCCGTTAACTCCATTTACCAAACATATTGACACTGGAAATGATGCCAATAGTAAAATTTCACCCAACAACAACAGCAAATCTAATAACAATGGAAGCAACGCTTTAGTTCCTTCAAATTCCATCTTTTTCTTGAACAATAATAGTTCTTATCCACAATCTTTAAGTTATGATCAAAATACTATCATCATCAATAATTTAAACAACAAAGAAATTTCTAAGAATTACAATTCTGGGCATGGTCGATTGTCAACTTCACATGTTACCGATGAGTTGGATTCTCCAAACCACCGATCAGCTGTCTTTTTTGATCCAATGCCAAGTAAGAATCTTGTTCGTTAAATTCAACTTTGTTTTATTTTATGTTATTTTATATTTTATATAGTATTTGATACAAACTTCGATCCAATACCTTCTTTCCTTCTCGATGCATCTACAACTAGCGATTTTTTAAATTCATTTCCTAATCATTCACTAGCAAGTCATTCATATGAACGTTCACAACAACAATTGAAGCAATCACAATATTATGAAATGAATGTATTAAATTTAAAGACATTTAAAATCCGTTTTGATCGTTTGGCATTGCAAGCATTTTTGGATCGCAACATAACTACAAGTGAATTGATTTTTTCTATTCTCCTTTCTATTTCGGTCTCCATTCTTTCGTCAATTCTTTTGTATAAAGAATTTTTTCAAGATCTCTCTTTATTTATATTTTGTTTTGTTATCGCTAGCTCTCAATATACTTTACTGAAGGTAATTATTGTTATTTTGTTAATTTTGGCCTAACAATTTAATCTATTTCAGAGTGTTCAACCTGATGCAGCATCCCCAACTCATGGTTTCAATCGAATTACAATTTATAGTCGACCAATTTATTTTTGTCTTGGCTGTCTACTACTGCTTTTCATTCAATATTATCTCACCAATTATCAAGATAATAGTCTAATATTCAAACTATATGGCATGAACATATTCAATCGGGATCTTATTCAAGCATTGTTTGTCATTTCAAGAATGTTCTTGCTTTCCTTTCCTCTTTTATTCACGTTCGGATTTTTACCTCAATTCAACACATTCTTTATGTACGTCTTTGAACAAATTGACATTCATATCTTTGGAGGAACGGCCATGACCATGGGCATTATATCGGCAATTTATTCTCTTAGTCGAAGTATTCTTGTGGTTTGCATTCTCTATTTATTGGGCCAATTGTTGAACATAAAAGAAACTCAACGAGCAACATTTTCAGTATTTTGTGGTCTACTAATTGCTATTTCTTATCACATTAGCAGATTGCCCAGTGATCCATCACTTTACTGGAATTCAGTTTGTTCGATCATACATGCTATTGGTCGATTCTTTCGGCGACTATTTTCAATTGGAAATAATAGCACATTATCACATAAAAATGATTTAAATGAATCGTCTGAAGCTCATATTGTTCGCATCGATGTTGCAAATATGAAGAACCAACAACAAACATCTCCTATCAAAGTTGTCAAATCAACAAATAATGTATCGCCTTCAAGTATAGATCAAACCTATACGGATCCATTACCATCAATCTTACATAAGACAACATTGAATCGACTTGAATCAGATTTCATTGTTTGCATATTCATTGTGATAAGCGTCTTTGGCGTTCATGTTAGTTCAATCTTTTTGAAATTACAACCATTAATGAATAATTCATTGACTGCAATTGCTATTATATTTGGTCTCATTCTGCACTACTTAATGGGACATACCCGGAAACAATTACCGTGGTTATGCTTTGCCAATCCTCTACTTAAATCTCAAGAATATAAAAAGTTTGAAGTCGATTCTGCTGCCCAAAATATGTGGTTTGAAATATTGCAATCTTGGCTGTGGTTGATCGAGAAAAATGTCATCTACCCATTGCTCTTTCTTTCATATATTACCACCGATTGTTCTTTATTAATCAAAAACTATGGTCCAAATCTTGGCGTATTTCTCTTGGTCTTATGTGCATTCAAAGCTATTCGTGCCACATTAAACGATCCATCGAACAATTACATTATTATCACCTTTACATATTTATTCTTTACTCAAGATTTTAAACGATTCAACGGTTCAAAGGATAATATTTTTTTAATCAATTATTTCTTTATGTCAATCATATTTCACAAAGTAAGCTATTGTAGTTTTTTTATTGATTTTTTTATTAATTAATTGGTTTTATAGGTTTATGATTTTTTGCTCAAGCTTCGTTTCGTAATTACTTATGTTGCACCTTGGCAAATCACTTGGGGTTCTGCGTTCCATGCATTTGCTCAACCATTCAGCGTTCCACGTATGAGAAGTGTTTTTTATAATAATAAGCAACTTACTTATCTTTAAACTCATATTTTATATAGATTCGGCAATGCTTTTAGTTCAAGTGTTTATTTCATCGATATTATCATCACCACTTCAACCACTTCTTGGTAGTGCCATATTTCTTGCATCTTATGTTCGTCCGATCAAATTTTGGGAACGAGATTACAAGTAATATAAATAGTATATTCAATATATGTATAACTAATATTTGTTTTGTTTTTATTTTATTCTATTAGTACGAAAAGAGTTGATCACTCCAATACTCGTTTAGCTTCTCAAATTGATAAAGCTCAAATTGGCTCTGATGATAACAATCTAAATTCAATTTTCTATGAACATTTAACTCGATCATTGCAAACTTCATTATATGGTGATCTAATACTCGGAAGATGGGGAGATGTCAGTCAAGGAGACTGTTTTGTTCTTGCCAGTGATAATCTCAATTGTTTGGTCCATATAATTGAACTTGGAAATGGATTGGTCACATTTCAAGTTCGAGGTCTTGAATTTCGTGGTACTTATTGTCAACAACGTGAAGTGGAAGCTATCAGTGAAAGTGTTAGCGATGATGAAGGTTGTTGCTGCTGTGAACCGGGCCACGTTAAAGGATTATTATCGATCAATACAGCATTTAATCAACGATGGCTATCGTGGGAAGTCACTCATACAAACTATATCTTGGAAGGTTATTCTATTTCGGAGAATTCCGCTTCCGCTATTTTACAACCATATGATCTTCGTAAAGCATTAATCACCTATTATGTGAAATCTATCATATTCTATTGTGTGACATCGAAAAGTTTCATCAAATGGATTCAAGACGGTGATCTTAAAAAATCTCTCAACTATTTGGAAGACCAATCGTTTGTTGATCTTGATCCAACATTTAATTTCAATATTGACGAAGATTTCGATGTTATGGCCACCGGCATAACGAGAGTCAATTTCAAATTAATCTACAATGAATGGATTCAATATTGTATAGAGAAAGATATACAAGATGCTTCAAAGCAAGAAATTGTTCGACAAAACGACGAATTTGTTATCACATTATGTATGGGATTAAGTTTGCTAGCAAGAAGAGCATTGGGAACGGCTGCACATCATAATTCAGCATTGATGAGTGTTGACTTCTTTTTGTACGGTTTCCATGCTTTGTTCAAAGGCGATTTTAGAGTTCACTGTCCTCGAGATGAATGGGTATTTCAAGACATGGACTTTTTGAACAAAGTTATTGCGCCAAGCGTTAGGATGTCATTGAAACTTCACCAAGAACAATTTACTTCTTATGATGAACATGAAAATAGTTCATCATTGTTTGAAGCCATATTAAAAAATCAAGAAAATATTGTTATTTCACACGAAGCTGATCCAATTTGGCGAAACGCTATTTTGAGTAACGTTCCGTCATTGCTCGCACTGAGACATGTATTCGATGACGGAATCGACCAATATAAGGTCATCATGTTGAATAAACGATTTCTCAATTTTCGCGTCATCAAGGTAAGAGAATTGTTTTTTTGTTTCTAAATTTCAAATAATCATTTCATTTCTATTAGGTTAATCGTGAATGTGTTCGTGGTTTGTGGGCTGGCCAACAGCAGGAGTTGATATTTTTGCGCAATCGAAATCCAGAACGCGGATCGATTCAAAATGCTAAGCAAGTGCTTCGAAATATTATCAATTCGTCATGTGATCAACCAATTGGTTATCCAATTTACGTTTCACCGTTGACTACTTCATTTGCTGAAAGCAGCAAACCTCTTTGCTCAATTATTGGTCCCTCATTGAGCGTATCAATGTTCAAACGAGCAATTTGTGGATTTTTTCAAAAGTATTTATTCATATTAATTTTAAATGATTGGCAATCAATTATCTTCTTTTTTTACTAGAATTGGAAATCGTTGCAGCGAAGTATGCTCAAGTCGTGATTTGGCAAATGAACTTGCTTATGCTAGTGCTCGTTTGTCCAAAAGTGAATCAAGTGATCGAGGTATCGACGAGAATGTAATTAAAAGTGGTTCTTTGTCTTCACATCATCAATTGGCACAACTAACAAACTATAACCAATACTTGAAGAAACGTGCACTCCAACATCATCAGGTCAACAACGATGAAGAATGCATTCCATTGAACCAAAAGAATCTAGTCGCCCAATTACCAACTAAAAGTGC
The DNA here is from genome assembly GCA_029204025.1 of Blomia tropicalis. NCBI lineage: Eukaryota > Metazoa > Arthropoda > Arachnida > Sarcoptiformes > Echimyopodidae > Blomia > Blomia tropicalis. The sequence goes on along the minus strand of CM055090.1, from coordinate 10,347,253 downwards.
ATATGTGTTGCAAACGCAAACAACCCATGAACGTTTACAGAATTCACAGAATAGCCAATTTTCCGATTCATCTTTGACAAACAATCAAAAAAATAATCAATCACAATCGGTTCTTGCGGAAACTTCATTTAATGTCAACATTGAACAACCAAAAATATTAATTGTCGATAAAGGCTCCACACATTCAAATGGTGATTCAGTTTAGTGTAATATACACATTAGTAAAAATAAATTCTTTATTCAATTTCATTGTTTTTTGTTATTATCTGGTTCAATTTTATTTAATTCATATTATACTACAATTCAACAAATCATGAAAGCATGAAAAAATATTCATAACTAGTATTTGCATTAAAAAAAGTTACTGTTTAGAAATCAAGGTAGCAAACCGTTGTGCTACCGCAATGGAAGTGTCTAAAAATCGGTCAACACAATTGCGAAGACAATTTTCAGTTCGTGAATCAAGTTTTGTTGAAGGTTTGTCCGTAACACATTTATCCCAACAGATATCATTCAAACGATTGATCTATAACAAGAATTAATTTAAAATAACAAAAAAATTAATGTAAGTTTTTTTACCTGAGATTGAAATTGAGCTTTCTTTTGTTCCATCATCAGAAAGTCTTTCAATTCTTTATCGACACCAGTGTCGGAAGTATCAACATTATTAAGATCAAAAGACATTTTAAATGAAATATTTTTCTTCCGTTATAAACAAAACTAAAGGACGATAAATTCGGGACGAAATTGGCTTGCAATTTGTATGGAGTGTTAAGCACTGTAAAGGAAAACAACGTGACTAAAATGATGAATTGTATAAAATGGTATTGTAAAACTTGTATCGTATAATCATTGAAAATACTAATTTTCTAAACAAAATTCAACATGTGTGCCTTCATTTGAATCATGGAGTCTGGTTTGGCTATGATCTCTCGTATCCGTTCATTACAACATCCATTAGATCCAAAATTATTTGATAACCATTCGGAAAAGGTACTTCTTATACACCTGACAGATGAAACAGATGAATTGATTGCTTCTAGATGTTATGTTTACTCTCTGATTCAAACAATATTAAAAGTGGAAAATTTTCCAATCACAAATGTTCACCCAAGTGTGCTCATCTTCGATGGCCGATTCTTCTTTCGCGATGAAGAATTTATCAATTCAATTCCATTATCGTCATCGTCAAATTCAATTAAAAGGGAACAACTATTGAATCAATCGCGAGTCAAGATATACGAGGCCTCTGACGATAATGAACTATTATCTCAGTTATATACAAATGTTCGAGTTCATATGGCAATCAACCTAAATTTGAAATTGATCATAATTGCAGTCAATTCTAGCATTCTTTTTCCTGATCTATTTGAAAAGGTTAGCAAATTTTTATTTTCACTTACAATAACGGTTCATTCGATAATAATCACTGATCACCTAAGTAAGTCTTCGAAGCAATACTTTGGACAACGAAATAATGTTTCCGATATAATTCGTTGCAAACCTGTAAAGTATGACCAAAATAATATTCACATTCGAATTTGTAGCAGAAAAACGCGATCAGTCACAGAGAAAAAAATTACATTTTGAAAATCAGTATAAATTCTTGTTTGTTAATATGAAAATTATGAATTTTATAATGAGGCTTAAAAAACGATTTAAATTGTTCACAATTCTAAAAAACATTTAACCGCCATAATCATGAATCTCGGAATGTGCTGGAGAATTGTGGCCGAATGTGGTGAAAAGAAGCACTAGTGTACCAAACACTGTTGCAGATAATAAAAAATGGTTGATGGAAATATAATAATATAAATAATAACTAGCTGATTACAATATTGAGAATATACAAAAATCACAGTCAATAATAACAAGCCATTCCAGAACTTCTATACAATTCGTAAATTGAAAATAATAATGTTTGAGTGTATATTCATTGAGTGGGCTTTAAATTATCCCGATCTGTGAAACCTATAATCAGGAAAAAAGTTAAAGTAAATGTTATTTTTAAATAAAAGAAAAAAATAATACCTTGTCATATGCCTACTATCTTCATGTACCTCCATTTCAGAACTTTTAAATTCGTTAAGCTCTTTTCGAATAGCAGCCTATAAAAATAAAAATAATAATAATAATTCATTAAAGTGTTTGAGTCATAAATAAATTTACCTTGTCTCTGGGAGTTAATCTTGTCCACGGCTTGTCAGCACGTCGATCATAATCATTTGCTTGCGTCACTTCCACATAGTCGTTGAAACGAATGATCTTACGCTCTTTTAGTTCATCGATTGTTGGACGGAAACTTAACTATAATAATACATGAAATAATAAATTAATTTCGCTTTCGTGATATTTTCCTATTAAGTGAAAATTACCTTTCGTATTAAGGTTTGTTTTGTTTTTTCTTTATCTTCTCGTAATTCATCTGCTGATTGTTGTTTCAAAATGTTACGTTGCTCTAATTCTTCAGCAGTGGGACGTAAACTTAACCTTCGATTCAATTTGGTACCAATTGCTTCCCGACAATCGTGTCGCTCATTTTCACTCATTACAGGAATTATATTTTTATCGATTAATTCTTGTTTGTTAGGCCTCTGTAATAATTTTAGTTGAAGAGATTCTTTTCGCGCAATCTTAGCCGCAATTTTTCCTGTTATGTAAAACATAGAAGTAGTGTAATAATAAAAATTCCATTACTAATTATTCAAGATAGAAGTCATTTTAAAATAAAACAAACCCTTTTCATCTTCGCCGTAGTAATCTTTCCAATTTATAGACTCATCATCGTTGACATCGTCTTCATTGTTCGATTCGGTGATACTGTTCGATTTTAGATCCGAATTGTTTATTGTGATGGATGGCATAATATGAAGTTTTGCTATGTGTAGTTTTGCTTCATTATTATTACCATTGTAATGATTGCTATTATTATTAATATTATTTCCATTAAATTGTCGTATTTTCGAAAGAACAGATCTAAATATTAACAAAGAATAATTATAATTAACCAAAAGTAACCAAGTAATCAATTATTTACCCATTGGTAATATTCGATGAATTATTGGATTGGCCGTTAACGATATTTCCATTCGAAGCTGAATTCGGATGATTATTCGTAGCTGTGGAAAAGTGAAAAATAGGAATATTCTTTGGTTTTTTTAACGCACTTTTCTTTGGAACGGCAGAAAATTGTGGCTCTTTAGCGGGAACTTCTTCCACAAATGGTGAACTCCATTCATCTTCATAATCGAAATTTGGATCAAAATTTAGTAGTTCATCGTTGATATAATAACCATTATCACCACAGCCACCATCACCAGCACCATTAATCACTTGAACATTGTTCAAATTTAGATTAGAAATTTGTGAAACAAGTGTTTGCTCATGATGATCACAATTATTACAATCATTTTTAGGATTATCGACAACGGCTTTTTGAGTATTAGCGGTATAATCCATTTGAAGACACTTATCATTTTGAGTGTTATTCATTTTTTCAGTTTTTTGACGATGATTATTGTAATAAATTTGTTGAACATTCCCATTCGCATCAGCCGCTTGTAATGTTGAAATGACAGCATCGCTAAACATGCGAGGTGGTGGTATTGGACCAAATTCATCAGAAATATTGGAAAATGTTATACTAGAAACGCTCAGTGGTGACACGGTTCCGTGATGATCATTTATCAATCGTTTTGCATCATAGAATCGAGAATTGGTAGTAATAGTTGCCGTTGTTACACCCGTTGTCGATGACGATATTGTTACTGATGATGATGATAATGATGAATTTGTTGTAACATTCGATGATGGCACAATGGTTGATCTCGATGGATAGGAGCAAGTTATCACTAAAACAATTAACGATTAGATTTAAATAACATTAAATTTGTTTTATACCTTTTTCAATTTTGTTTATATTATTTGAAAAATCATTGTTGCTAGTATTATTAGGACAATTTTCATGAGGAAGACTGGAATTTGTATTGCTAAGTGCTTGTTGATTATTAGAATTTGTTGATGTTGGTTGAGAATCGGAACTGTAGCTACTACTATTATTATAATTCATAGAATTTGTTTGATCTAAACTTGATTGACGTTGTTTTAAAAACTGTTTCAATTGTTGAGTATGTTCGGGATTCGATAGTGCAACCAACGGTGTAGCAACGGCTCCCTTCAAATGAGAACTATTTGATGCGGCTGTAGATGATGATGATGATGATGTCGATGTGACGCAAACTATATCTGAAGAATTGTTCATATGATTATGGTTATCCATTATTGGTTGTGTCGATTCTTGTTGATGAGTTGATATATCAACAGTTATCGAGTTGGACTCGTCTAAACATGTAAAAATAATTTGAAGATTAATTATATTGGTAACTATAACTACACAATAATAATAATAATAATAAATCAAGATGTTTTATCTAGGAAATTAAGGAAGATAGCATTTGAACGATTATTATTCCATATTATGCAATGCAAAAGCAAACAAACATCGTTAAAAACAAGACCAATGATTGATTGTAATAATTAAAATTAAAAACAAACTACGAAAGTATCAAGAACTGTATATAACCAAAATAAAAGCATTGAAATATGCAATGGAATGCTCTATTGGGTTGCCTATTACTTATTATGATATATACCTAAACCATTAACAAATCGTCTGTAATGTTTGCTGCTATGGCCTGATGCATAGCTGCCGCCAATACTGATGTGGTTGTAGCTGAATGATCGTTTGCTAACAATTTGATTTCGCCAGTTGTTGTCATGGGATACTGTGGTTGAAGTGGAAAATATGTAATCACAAAAATAAAATATAAAGGCAACTGAAAAACTAAACGTATGTTCGTACTGATCCAACAACATTGCTCTACCACAAACTGGTCTGATATTACCTTTTAAGCATTTTTCAGACTTCTTTTTCCGCTTCCATTTCCATGGTTTGAATAGGCGGGTAAGAATAATAAATTTGCGTTTCGCAGAATTCGATGAAGGTGTTGATGAGGTCATTTTTCCCGATGATAGTTGTTGTTGCCGAAGTTGTTGTACGTTATTGTTTATTTGTGAATCTTGTACAATTTGCTGTTGACTCGTCGTACCATTGTTATCTTCAGAAGAATTTTCCCCATTATCATCTTCAGAAGGTACATTATGTTGTATACTAGAGATCATTTGACCATTAACATGATTCGATATGATGGCTCCAGTTATATTGTTACTGCCTTTATTGTTGTTATCACAAGTATTTTGCTGCAATTTTGACCCGCCAATACCTGCACAAATTGATTGGTGTAATTGTTGCCGATTATGTCCGGCAAGCAAAGCTTTACTGATAAGATTCTTATCCTCAACCGACAAAGAATATTCATTACGAGGTGTGTTTATTATTTCAGTAGTGGTTGGTGATATCAATACGGGTTCTGGTTCCATCGGTGCAGCGATGCTTTGATTTTTACCTTTTTTCCTTTTATGAAAACTCATTCTTATGTGTAAAAATACGAAGTTAAGAGTTCAAGATATGATTGATTGAATAATGAATGCTCAATTATATTTTCATCGTGAATAAACGATTGTTTCGATATATGTTTAAAATTAACATATTTTACAAACTTTTTTTGAAAAACAAAAAAATCTTCGCACCAGATTCGTAAAAATTCATATATAAATATGGAGAGACAAACCAAATTGAATCTGGTTCGGTCCCAAATTAAGTAGAAATTGAACAATATCAGGTCATTGATAATGTATCTTCCAACTGTATCAAAACATATAATATAAATTAAACATGTTACATACAATATTCTCAAAAAAATGTGAGTACTTACAATTAATTTTCTAATTGATATAAATTGTTTAAAACTGGTTTCGTTGATAAAAACATTTTCTTCATTGTTGTCTTCAAATTCTCAAGTTTACGTTCTGTTCATTGTCTAAGGCTGCAACTTATTTGGTGAAGTTGAACAAAAACTTTTATTCATAAAGAACGAAGAGTGAAATCAAAGCTTGAGTGCTTTATATATATCAATAAATAAAAAATGGTAAAGTATCTTGTGGCACATGATATGGGGCATGTATAGATCAGATTAAAAAATAGCTTGATTACTCAACACAGATAGGGGTGTCAATAGTGATTTGTATATTACAAAAAAAATGGTTGGTTAGTTGCTGCCTCTTGATTTGTTCGATTTTTTTCTAATGGTGACGATGTTCATATCAACATACAAATTGTTTATCACAATTTAATAATTACTTCAACTATTGATTGGCCATAATTTGGTCACATTTTTATCCAATCAATAGTGTGGTTAATGGTATGATTGTATTAAATAATTCTAAGAATGAATGTTGTGCTGAATATGTTTGTGTAATAATATAATAAATAATCTGTGCTGTATGTTTGTTGTCATCATCGTGTGTCGCACACAACAAACATACACATGCAGTGTGACAAGGCAGTGGCAAAAGACAGACGGTGGAACACACAAAGAACGATAGAAAGATCGCCCAACGGTTAAGTAACTCAACACGCTTCATTCATTGAACGAGAGAAGAGAGAGAGAGAGAGAGAGAACAACCATAGCCGAAAACGACTCAAGGGCCTAAGATGATAGTGAATGGATGATTGTTGTAGAAAAGCACGCGCCCTGGACGAAGCAGTGGCACCGACCATCTCCATCCATCTTCATACCACTGCAGTGAGAGAATGGGTGAGCAGCAATAGTGGACGCAATACAACGTTTTATAACATTTGTATTAATATGCTATGAATGATGAAAATTGAATGTTGGGCGCGATAGGTGATGTTGGTTAATGAAGTACAATGACGACCTATGACGACGATTGGTACTATTCATGCCTTTAGTGTCTGGGTAATGTTTCCGGTTCGAATCATCAATTGTTTCATACTGTTTCAACTCATTCGTATAAACATTATAAGGAGTGAAGAAGAAACAGCTGATTATAAACTTCAACATATACATGGTGCGATATAATGTGCCGTCGCTGTTGTTGTTCGCGCAACACATTCACGTGACCTCTACTTTCATCATCGTTCTTCTTGTGATCGTAACTTGAAAATTCTCATCAAGTGAATACAAAACAATCTAACAAGTGATGTCACTCGATCATAAATATTCTACTAATATTCATTCGGATGAATCATTTTCAGAAACGAATCCAATTTCAAACTTTGTGCAATGCATGAAAAGTCTTGATAGTTTCTATGGACAAGGTATATGACATGATGATAAATTATTTGGATGTAATAATCACTTGAATTCTAACATTATTCTGTTGTTATTCAGTGAAACGGCAAATTTTACGTTATCAATCGCCAACGACGGGTTTGTTTCCATCAATGTCCCATGAAACGAATGAAGCCGTAATTCTTGATTCAATATTTTGTTCAGCAGCCATTTGGGCTGTGTATCAAGCATACCATCGATTAATTGATGACGATCACGGAGCGGCTCATGGATTGGGTCAAAGTGCCGTAAAATGTATGCGTGGAATATTGATGGCATGGATGCGACAATCGAAGGATAAGATGGAATTGTTCAAGGCAAATCAAAGTACAAAACATGCATTACCATCGAAGGTTAATCTATTTACGGGGTTACCATTAACAAATGATTCCGATTATGGTCATCTTCAATTGGATGTCGTCTCATTATATATTCTGTTTCTGGTACAAATGATCAATTCCGGCTTACAAATCATCTATACGATGGATGAAGTGCAATTTGTACAAAATTTAGTCTACTATGTTGAACGAGCATATCGAACACCGGATTTCGGAATGTGGGAACGTGGATCGAAATATAATGATGGAACACCCGAAATTCATGCATCGTCGATTGGTATGGCCAAATCAGCATTAGAATCTATAAATGGATGCAATCTGTTTGGTGATAAGGGCACTTCATGGAGTGTGATTTATGTCGACATTGATGCCCATTCGCGTAATCGAAGCACATTTGAAACATTACTTCCACGTGAATCAAGCTCAAAAAATACGGATGCCGGTAATTTCTATTCTTTGGTTCATTTCGTGTTTGAATGCATAATTATTGAATGAATACATTATTTAGCATTACTTCCAACGATCAGTTGGCCTTGTTTCGCAACACATGATGTCAACTTGTATGAAAGTACAAAGGAAAAGATAATTTCACGTTTAAAGACACCTTTTGGATTTAAACGATTTCTTCGCGATGGTTATGGAACAGTACTTGAACAACCTGATGGTATGTTGGTATTTATTTACACTCATTTCATTCATGTTTTTTGTTGTTGTATAGCAACTTATTACAAAAGTGGTGAAACCAAACATTTTGAAAACATTGAATGTGCATGGCCAATATTTTGTTGCTTTCTGATAATAGACGCCAAATTCAAGAATAATGAATCACAACTTAAAGAATATAAAAGCTTATTATTTGACAAGTTATTGAAACGCGAACATAAATATGGAGACTATATCATGCCAAAATACTATTATGTATGGTTATTATAATTGTTTCTTAAGCGCCCAATTGATATTTTGTATTTATTGTATATTAATTCAGGTGCCACCAGAATATGTTGAAATTGAACGATTGAATCCTGGTTCATCACCAAGATTTCCCATATCAGACGGAACAACCTATTCGTCGATGCATCTTATGGGACAAGCAGTCTTGCTCATCACTCAACTATTATTAAATGGCTTGCTACAAATTAATGAATTGGATCCATTACGTCGATATACTCCTAGTTTTGAACGGAATCGCAATAAAATGGGACGATATTCTGTCTTTCAGGTACTATTCTTGTTTGAATTTCAATGTCAATCTTAAACTTCTTTTGTCTGATTTATATATTTTTTTCGTCTTATTGTTTAATTTTACCTTCCTTTCTAACACTTACTAATCCCTTTTAAAGGGTAAAGTTTATGTAAGTGTAAAGCTTTTCTATCATTTCTATCTTTAGTCAATTCTAGAGATTTCTTATTTAATGATTTTTTCAGGGAACTGCATCCGATCTAGTCGTTCAAGTTGTACTAATTGCAGAATCTATTCGCCTTCAAGCAATGATGGTAAACGAACGGCAAATTTTGTAATCAAATCATATTTAAAAATATTATTAATTAAATAGGCTACTTATGGAATTCAAACCCAGACCCCACTCGAAGTTGAACCTGTTCAAATTTGGCCTTCATCTCAATTGGTTAAGATCTATGAATATCTCGGCGTAAACCGTAAACTTGGATTAAAGGGTCGTCCTCCACGTCCTATTGGTTCTCTTGGAACAAGCAAATTGTATCGAATTATGGGGCAAACCATCTTGTGTTATCCATTGATATTTGAAGATTCTGATTTTTATTTATCTCATGATATGGCATTGTTAATTGATGATATTAAGAATGAACTCAATTTTGTTGGAAAATATTGGCGAATGAGTGGACGACCAACTGTTTGTATCATTCTACGAGAGGAACATCTTCGAGATGCAAATTTTAAGGTCATGCTCGATCTATTGGTTGAATGTAAAAATGGTTGCATTAAATCGTCAAATCTAAAAGTCAAGATTGGTCGATTACAGAATTTGATTAGTTCATCGTGCGTGGAACATCTTGATTTCTTTCATATGATGCCACCAGAAGATTTACCAAAGTTACAATCTTTTAGACAACTTGAACATACTTATGGCATTGGATATCAATCGTTGACTCATATACCAAGTGCAATTTTATACTCAGAATCGGTTGATTTCGACTATAAGACATATGAATCGTTACCTACATGGCCAAACGTAATTGAAGCATTGAAAAATTGTAATACATTACTTGGTAAAAGCCAACTTTTGTCCATCCTACTCAAACGTGAAGGTCCTCAATTCTTACTACCATTTAGTGGTACCACAGTTTACGAACACATTGAAAAGATCTCAAAGCAAGCTGGTGCTTTACGATATTGGTCGGTGGTTCGATTCTGTAGTTCCATTCTACAAAAACAAGTCGATTCAATTTCACCTAGCATTACATCGATTTTAGTTAATGGTAAACAAATTTCATTGGGAGCAGGCTATAATGAAGTTTTAATCGATCATCCAATGACTCCGAAAGAAATACATGAATTAATCTATAGTATTGGACAAGATGTGTATGATTCTGTTTTGCAACAGGAGATAATCATTTATGTTGGACGATTGATTGCCACCTCACTTCAATTGTTTGATGGAATATTTCGAATTCGTATTGGTGCCGGATTGATGCAGGCAATGAGATTTTATTTACTTTATAAACAAGAAGATGAATCTGGTACAACAAGATTGGAAGCATTATCACCAAGTCATGTTCGCCGCCTTTTGTATCGTGTTCTGACCGATACCGATCTTTTGACCCACCAAAAACGACAAATCGATGGGTGTTTGGGAAGATTTCCCATAAATTTTTGCGACAAAGTATGGTCAATTTTGTTGCGTTCGCCTATTGGAATATTAGTTGGCAATTGTCAGTTGTCATCGAATTTAATCATTACTCAAATGGCTCAACATGATTTAAGTTTTATTGTTAAAGTTGAAGAGTTTATTTCCCAAATTCCAGCCCCAGAGTATCGACAAATATTGATCGAGGTAAGTTACAAACTGTTCAAGACAAGCAAATGTTGATTGAAAGTTATTTTCAGCTTTTAATGGTAATTCACTTAATCTTGGAACGTAATCCTGAATTTATATTTGGTCATAACCAAGTTGTTGATCTAGACAAGGTATGATTATAACCGTTATTTTTTTTATTTATTAGTTAACTAATTCTGGTTCTTATTTAGTTGGTCGAAGGCGCTTTGAACCATTGCAAGAAGGAACATAATAACAAATATACAATACTACAATTTTACTCTGAATCAAAAAGTGATACTTCAGCTTACTTTGCAAGAGCTGTTCTTGATACCCTGTTGCAATATCCACCGATAGAGTGCAAAATTAATTGAAAAAAAAATCAATACTCAATTTACAATATTACTTGTGCCATTACTTTTTTTGTTCAATCATTCATTCATTCATTCTACATTTAAAATACCAATTGTTTGAATGACAATTACATGGAAATTTTAGCTATATATATGTGTTGCAAGTGAGTTTAGCGGTACTAGTTTTTTTCTATGTACTGCACATTCACATTTATAAGTAACCGAAAGGGAAAGTTTATAATATTAGTTACGCCAATGTAATTGTAATTGCATTCAAGCTGCTGTGATGATATTGTCAGCATACTTGTTTAGCTGACCAAGGCTACCGTGATCTTGCTTGCTTCGATTGGAATGCTTTTGTATTTGTGTGTGTGTATATGTGTACTGTTTTTCTTTCTCTTCAACATGGGATGTCACAAGGATACCAAATGTGATGCCGCGCTATAGCTAATGTGAGATGTTTGGTTAATGATTTTCATTGCCACTACAAGAAGTAGATGGTAAATTGCCCCGCTCAACTATAGCGAAACACAGTTCAATATAGCAATGCAAGTTGTGTTGGAGCACAGCGTCGTGTACTATATCCCTGACATGAACAAGGATAACAGAAGACTCGTTGCTATTGGTCGTGTTGATATTGCTTGACATGGTGCTGCTGTTACCGTACCACCGTGTTGTAGATTGTGCAAATTCTGCTCTATCAGTTGTGGTTCTATACGATCACATTAGAGTCTGGTTTGAGGAATTCTAGTTTCTCTCTTTCTCATTCTACCTCTCTGTGCATTCTTTTACTATTATCTCTTGGATTGTATTAAATTGGCTTATCTTGTTTCGCATTAAAGTACCTTAACCTAATTTATAAGGCTTCTCCATCTATTCAAAACATTTATTCGTGTCTTCAATACCTATTAATTCGAGGTATGTTTTAAATCTAAATCTATCAATCTGTTTGTTGTTATATATACATATACATTGTAAATAAGTTTATTCTTAGTAGGGCTTCAAACCAATGAAATTGCAAGAGTTCAGATGACCATTTGCACGACATTTAATTCAACTACTCGAAAAGGCAATCATTCATTGAAAATCGATTGTTTTCCCATATTCAAAAGTGCATCTTCACAATAATTGGAAAAGGATAAACCAATATCAATCGGTTTATTTTTCCACCTCAATTCACGTCTGTTTTGCTAGTATTTCCTCTTTTTTCGTCTTCTCACTTCATATATAAAACAAGCCAAAATGGTAAGGATTCACATTAATAATGTCTTCACTTTGTAACTAAACATTACAATTCCAGGGAAACGAAGCATCATTGCCAATGGAAATGTGTTCCAACTGTAAGCAACATTAATTTATTTTTCCTTTGTAACCAATATTTCATTGAAATTAGTTGATGCCGATGAAATCAAAAGACTGGGTAAACGATTTCGAAAGCTTGATCTAGACAATTCTGGATCGTTAAGCATCGATGAATTCATGTCGCTTCCTGAGCTTCAACAGAACCCTCTAGTTCAACGAGTTATCGACATATTCGATACCGATAGAAATGGAGAAGTCGATTTCAAAGGTTTTGGTTCAATTTGGTTTTGTTAAACTAAACTTGATATTTACAAAAAAATTAAATTTTATCATAGAATTCATTCAAGGCGTTTCTCAATTCAGTGTCAAAGGGGACAAAGAATCCAAATTGAAATGTAATTCTTATCAATTGTTAATCATAACAAATATTTATCTAATATTTGCATATTTTTTCATTTTTTCTTATATAGTTGCATTTCGAATCTACGATATGGATAACGATGGATACATTTCAAATGGTGAATTGTTTCAAGTTCTTAAGATGATGGTTGGAAATAATTTAAAAGACACACAACTTCAACAAATTGTGGACAAAACCATTCAATTTGCTGATAAGGATGAAGATGGAATGATATCATTTGAAGAATTTTGCAGCGTACGATTCATATTAAATTTAAATTGCCATTCAAGTAATGATTTTATCCTTACAGGTGGTAGGTAATACAGACATTCATAAAAAGATGGTGGTCGATGTTTAAAATATGAAGATGTTCTAAATCAGTATTGTGCATGGATTGGTTTTGTTATACTTCACTTTCCTTTTTTGTGTGTTCCATATTAGCTTTTGCAATTACAGTTACATTTTATTTATTCATTTCTGTCACTGTTGAGTTTGATTACTTCAATGTAAAATTTAATAGCCAACAATCGTCAAAATTGGCATATTTTAAAATTATCATTCTTCTACCTAGAATTAGGGTACATTGTACAACGACATTCTTTGAATTTTTGTCGATTCACCGTTTTGTATTTTTATGCAATGAATGATTTTTGTGAAAGGTTTATCATTTAATTAAATTCAAAAAAACTTGATTTTACTATTTTGTGAAAACACTTTTTTGTTAAAATATTGAAATAAATAAAATTCACCAACAATTCAGACTCATAAACTATAAAAATGCTCGGGAAATTCTTTAATAAGAAGTTTTCGAAAACTTTACCCATGCTTTTTATGCGAAACAACAAAATACACCGATTTTTGTTTTTATTTTGGCTTGAAGATAATTAAAGTTTTTTGTGTGTATACAAATTATAATTAATTTATCAAATGCAATTTAAAAATGGAAAAAACCCCTAGTAAAGAAAATTTGAATCAAAAACTGACAAAATTTTGTTCCAATATGGCTGAAATTGAGCGAATGGCAACTCAATTTGGCAATTTTTACTCCAATTTAATGGATGCTCCAGACGACGCGAGCAATTTTTGGACCAAGTTGGATGCAAACATCACCTGTTCATATGTAAATGCTTCAATCTTTTGGTTATACCTATCGTTAAAGAATACAGACTTAACAGATCATCCAATCAAGGATGAAATTAATCGAGTACGTAAATATATGATGGAATATTTAATTATGAAGAAAGATTCACCAAAATTAAATTTAAATATGGCAAATAATTTAATACGAAATGCATTATGGGATCCAAATCAACCCGAGCAATCAATTCCTGAACGATCAAAAAATACAAACGAGCCGAATACAATTCAAAGTAAATCAAAGGCCAATAACCAGCAAAAACGTCGCGGAAAGCCGTATAATTCGACAAATCAACGACAAAACAAACGAATGAGAAAATAACTAAGAATTATAACTCAAATCAAATTCATATTTTTTTTAAATTTGTAATTGGAAATTTAAATAATTGATGATTTATATAATTTACGAATGATAGATTCGGAATGCATTGCTAATAGGTCTTCGGCAAATTGGGCAACTATCAGTACGTTTCAACAATAATCTACCACATTTGATACAAACGCATAGATGATGACATGGATGCAGGACACAATCTAGTGGTATACAAAAAATAACAAATTTAACTGAACGTCCAATGTGAGAAACTTACCTCGTTGATTATCCATGCAGATGACACATTCATTATTGCGTATTATCAACGATTGTCGGTCGCCATTGACACTCATATCCTCGTTGTCAGCACTTATTGTTTGTGACAGGTTTAACGAATTTTGTCCACCAATTGTCAACACTCCACCCAAGTTTGGAATGTTCTGCGAGAATCGGTTGCTCATACTTTTGCCTTCCATTATTTGTTTGATGCAAGCTGTTGGTTTCCATTTGAAACATTGAAATGAATTAAGTAATCATTGAGCAATGCGATTATACCTTCTTTTCGAGAATTACGTTGCTGTTCGTTGAGTACGATTGGTTCGTTGCCGGCTCGAAAAAATGCAATTTGTCCCATCTTTTCAAGAAATTGTCTAACTAAAAAACAGTTCATTTTAAATGGAACTAGTTCAACTATCTATAAATTACCCTTTTCTAGTGTTTCTACCGATGTATAGGCTCGAAGTGGTGTGATCTCAACCTCTGGTACATAATATACAGGAAAAAGGAATCGTACACCCAAACATCGCTGTATCGAATCGTAAATTACAAAATTTCAATCAAAAGTGTTTCAACTACTCACTTCTTTACATTCAATATTCTCGAATATCTTTTCAACATTAAGTCTCATTGTATTCGATGCTAAGATTGCTCTATCATTGCAATGTTGAGCAATTACTACCTTCCATTAAATGTTAACGTTCGGTTATTATGGAAACAAAATATTAGTATGTATTCTATTGTTCATTGTATGTTTACGTTTAAATATCTCCTTCTTTAGAGTAAGATCTTCGGGAATGCATTCAAAAATGAACAATGATTCTCGAATTGCGTCTTCAAGCTTGCTGAAACAGTACACATCGCCCTAATATTATTATAAAAATATATAATTATTATTATACTGTGTTGAATCATTGAATCATTGATTGTTGACCAAAAATTGACTATTTGCCATGATGCCGTCCTCTTTGAAAATACGTGCATCTTCACTGATTCGTTGATTGACCGTGTTTAACATTGCACTATTACTATCGTAGATACGAACTTCATGACCACGATAGGCTAAATATCCTTAAAAATGGGAAAGAGAAAGGCGTTCAAAGAACTGTGAAACAATATATTGCTTACCGGCAATTTTGATGCCTAATGTCCCGGCACCAATAACAGTAGTTCGAACCATTACTATTGTTTAGCATTCAACCACATTCAAAATAAAATACATCAAAACTAGACTAAAACTAAACTCTGAAACAAGTTGTGCGTTGTTGACATTCATCATCCGTTGCCATGACTCATTTTTGCAAGTATTGTGACACAGACACGATCCACTCACATGTTATAGCAACCATCCAGCCATATATACAAATACGATTGTCAATAGTGCAATCATATGATGATGATGCAAATCATTGGACAATCATTAGCTGTAAAATAGTTTTTAAATTTAGTTAACAAGCAACGAGTTATCTATCTAAAAGAATAACATTTTTTATATAACGTTACATTAACGCCATAACAATATCATTTTTTAATAGATAATGGGTTGTTGTCTATAATACGTTGTAAGTTTTGAGACATAAATGAATTGGAACAATTTCGAACGTTGAACATTACAAATGCCAACCAGTATACTATGTATAGAACAAAAGTGTTCAAAGAACTGTAAATGCTCAAACTTTTCATTCAGTTGTAAAGTTTTAAGAAATAAATCTTCTTTATCTATGTATTAATCAATTTCTTAATTACCTGCCGTTACCGGTTCTTAAAAATCAAATCCAAGTACCTAGATCAAAGCAAATCAATTGGAATGAATCCATTGTATATGCAGGCAAATTCATTCATGTATTCATGCTATACTGTTTGTGGCTCCAAAAAGGAACGATTGTACCATACAAAACTTGATGTGTGTGTGTGTGTGTGTGATGATTCATTCATTATAAGTACACTTATTTTGTACCGGTACTGTACGGTACTATATTATACACTGAAATGAAATGTCTGGTCTGTCTCCATATAATGTACATATACACAGAAGATTGAGGACTATTTTGGTGGACAACATTTGGGCATGAAAAAAAGTACGAAGAAATGGCGGCCCAAACACACACACATACACGAAAAAAAGCAGTGATCAATGATTAGTAGGCGGCTATCCTATGGAAATGTTCCATTTGTGGCTGTACAGCAGCAGTCTGATGGCATGGTTTCCATTCTCGACAATGTTGTATGTGATGATGACCTATATATTCGGGCACGTCGTCTCTATGTATATATATATACAAACGTTTCTCTCCCTCCCCAATGGCCCATTTTGGAACAGTTGTGTGTGTGTGTGTGAAATTGTAGAAAAAATAGTACAAACGTGTTATGTTGGACCCCACTGACGTCATCATCGTAGAATCAAAATTGAAAAAGTACATGAAAACTATTTGCAGACGCTTCAAACACAAAGATATACAAAATGATTCTTGACGTTTTGTTCCTATAAAATAATCCATCCATCCATCCAATTCATAACATTATTCGTTTTTTATCTTTTGGTTTTCCATTCTGACATGTTCATTCATCCAATGAGTGAACTATTACAATTCGATTGACTCATTCATGGAATTCAATATTTTCGATTATGTCAATATTGTCAAATCATCGAAGACTTTTTTACTTTATCAACTCATTCATAAATGGAATAAATTTTATATCTTTTATCGATAACGATGATGATTGATCTTTGATTTCGAATAATGGTCATCATCAACACGAGTACAATGTTTACCTCATTTCAACCGAGCTCCATTTTAAATCGTACACAAAGGAGCAATTCGGTGCAAAGAAATCGAAGAAAACGGCGTCAAATCAAAAAAGATCGAACCAATTCGATTAGTTCACGAATAATTGCATTAGAGCAAGCCTATGTTCATGATGTTTACTCAGCAATTGCATCCAATTCAAGTCGACCTCAATCACCCGTCCAATCACATGTTAAACATTTCATATTCAACGAATTCGATTCGGGAAGCATTCTTCTTGATATCGGCTGTGGTGATGGTAAATATTTGAATTTATCATCCGATATTGTGATTGTCGGCTTAGAACACTGTGGTGAATGGTTTAAGAATGATCAAAATTTAATTGATAACCATAATCTTCTTGTTGGTGATCTACTTTATCTTCCATTTCGAGATGAACTATTCGATGGCGTACTATGTTGTAGTGTACTACATCATTTATCAACATTAGAACGGCGGGTGAATGCGTTGAAGGAGATTGCACGTATCATGAAGATTGGTGGAAAGGTGATGTTGACCGTAACCAGTAGACCAAATGTTGAATCTCAAGATGTACTCATTCGTGTCGATACAACAACAATAATGGACAGATCCAAACCGAATAAACACAGTAATAATATAAAACGTGATAATCAATTAGAAAATGATGGCAACTATGGTTATTTAAAATATCAAAATCGAAGCAACAGTAACAGTAGCTTAAATAGTAGTTGTTCATCAAACGATAGTAGTCAATATGATGATTCAAGCCACCATTACAGTGATTCGAAAATAATGTCTAAACCATCTCATGAAACACTTCAAAGTCCCACTAATTCTGAATTAGAGAATTGTTATTCATTTGTGAAAAAAGCACTAAAACGTTTTAGCTTAGCAACCAATCTTAATTCTGCAAGAAAATCATTTTCCGGTGTTGTTAGTGGTGGTGGCGTTTGCACTGAAAGTAATCGTTTAAAATTATCACCATCTTTGACATCATTTGATGAAATCTATCCCATTGAACTTCGTAGTTTGGAAGAATATGATTGTGATGATAGTGACGAATATAGTTCATCGTCTTCGAATGCCGATTCTGCATTGGACAGCTCTTTTGCTCGAAGTTCATCAGGCTGTGTTAGTCAAACGAGTTCGAACAACTTTTTTCCTTCGTCTTTAATGTCAGCCATCAAGGATCGTTTGGTTACCTTAAAAGTGCAATTTGCCAACAGTATGGCCTGGTACTCGTCATTCGATTCAAAGATGAATGTTCCATTACAAGTAAATAATAAGAATTGCCTAAACAATGGAAAAAATAGAAAATCAAATGATCGAATGAATGAACTAAAGCATGATAATTTACCAACGTCACAGCAACATCGTTTAAGTTTGCCCGCAAGTTTGCGAAATAATCAAGAAACACAAAACGAAAGAAATAGAATTAACAATGAACATTCAATTCGATATATTAAACGAAACAAGGTGCACGCTTTAGCCAATGATACTGGAAATCTATTCTCCTCAATATTATTGAACAATTTTAACTCTATTGGTGGTGACATTGTGAAACAAGTTGAACTAAATTTTGATAATAAATTTGTACGTCGAAGATCATGTTTCAACCAAAAATTAAACTCTACCGTTGATGGTGAGGACGATGGCGGAGAGGTTCAAGTACGAATTGAACAATCGATCATCAGTTCAACATCGAATAAAGTCGATGATTTTCAACCAAGTGAACGTCAATTCTTGAATAATAAGTTTATTTTACAAAAGTCATTTTCTTCAGAGTCATCCCATCGTGCTAGCATTGAATGTAGAGGTTATAAACTGATTGCATATTATTCGATGCCGGAATTGCGAACTCTTGATTCTATTCCTCAATTTCGTTTAAATGAAACATTTATTTCATCTGATCATACGGCGATGCATGATGATCTTCTCGATTCAATGGATATAAAAGAATATTTACTTGATAGTGCATTAGAAAATGATGAATCATTTGAATATGATCAATTAGATTGTTGTTGTATTGAAGATTTGTCATTAAATTCAGAAATTATTTCCAATCAAATTCAAAATAACGAAGATCAACCTATTCCTAAATCGATCGTAAATGGAACCGAACTTCCAAAAACAATTCTAGAATCAGAATTTGAGGAATCAATTGTTGAAGAGATGAAAGACAATCCGGGAACATTGAATCAAACGACCTCTAGTAAATTGGCATGTAAATTACTTCGACAACGTAGTTTCAGTGCCGATTATCAACCGGAAATGGTAAAATTTCAACCGGAATTGCCGCGAAGATTTTCTGCATCACCAAACATAGAGACTCATCGTTATAATAATAATGATCATACACCTCATCATCAACAAATTAGTATCGAAAGTGAAGAATCGTTTGTGACAATCATTCCAGCTATGGGTCGTACTCCATGTGAAAGTATGACTGACATGACAAGTAAAGATCAATTTACTGACGGTGAATTTGAAGAAGAGGAGGAAGAGGAAAAGGAGGAATCAGATCCAGATAACAATAATAATTCACCAAACAATGATATCTTTTCATATTCGGATGATGATGACGAGAATGCTTATTGCGAAAATTTTTCCAATGAAATGGAAACATCTGAAGATGATACAAGTGTTTCATCAATGCTTGAAGCCACAATACGTTCGGTTGTACGAAGTGATTCAAATGATACACGAATTGCCGATGAATTACCATTCGAATTGACCAATAATAATGAAAAGAGTCGATCAAATAATAAAAACCCATTCACCACTACAGATGATGATTGTTGCAATATACAATTTGGAAACAGCCAACCGAGACATTCTCCACCTTCAACCTTACATCAATATTATCACGTATTTCGTGAGGGAGAGTTGGAAAATCTAATTGAACAACACGTACACAATTTGCATATCATTGATTCATTCTACAATGAATGTGCCACATCGTGGTGCATCATTGCGGAGAAAATACAAGTTTGGACAATTTAAACTTTAGAATGGGACTTTAAATCCCATTTAAGACTAAATACGATCATCCTTTCTCATAATGCCTTCTTCTTCTTTTTCGTTAAATATCCTCTTAAATAGAGATATGATAAATCTTATTTAGAGAGAAAATAAAGTTCTTTGTAAACGATAAAAACATACATACATGTAACAAATCGAATCAAATATATAGGGAAGATATAAAGGGCCCATGGATAAACTAACATAAATATAAATGCCTTTTCCATTTTATGAATGTGATCTTTAACGACGATCAAAATATAGGTGTAATATTTTGTTGTTTTTATAAAGATTTTGTAAAATTAAGCCATCGATTAGCATGAATAATAATAATAATAATAATAATAATGATAATGATAATGATAATAGTATTATAAAGCATGATGGCAATAAAACATTAATTCTCATGGAATGATGGCTCACAATGGAATAAAAACTGGGATACCATATAAAAATGGAATAAACTTATTGTTATGTCGATTTTTGATTGAAATTAAATCACTCATTTTCAAGCATCATCATGCATTAAATCGGATTTCAATGGTTCTGAGTACATATAAAAATAATAAAATAATAAAATAAAATAAAGAAAAATAAAAGAGGCCAATTAGATAGCTCTAAATATGAAATAAATATGAAATCGTCCAAAATATAAGAGGTCGATTATAAATAACAGTATATATAAAAAACAAATTAAAATAACAAAACAATCTGTTGATTGGGGTTTACTTGATGTTGATTATTTTTGAATGATTCAATTTGGTATTTAAATACCAAATTATAAAAATAAAAATAATCAACTATCTTGTCACTTGTTACTGCTGCTGCTGATGCTTGTCAGATGCCTGGGAAGTTGAACAATTTGGAATACGAAAATGCTGCTTTTTCTTTACACTTAATTCAAGTTTGGGGTTTTTACGTTCGTCACAAGAATCGGAAGTATCAATACCAGAATCGAAATCATTCGGAGAGTAGACGGCATTCGGTTGTGAATCATTATTTTTAGTGCTGTCACCATTGATTACGTTTAATGAAATATCCGAAATATCTTCAAGTCCACCATTTTGATCCATTTGATTGCGCTTTTCAAGGCACGATTGGTTACTGTTAGTACTGTTAGATGATGAAGTTGACATTCGGCGTTGTGCTGCCTCAATCTCTTCAATCACAATATTGCAATAAAGCTCAAGAAAATTGTCCACGCCATCGTAACCTGACAAATTAAAATCAATGGTAATTTCAATTAAGCATTATATGAAACAAAACATACCGGGAAATGAATTCATATCAATAATGGCATATCGTCCAGTTTCATTCTCAATAATCACATCAATACCAAGTAAAAACAAGCCCAATTCTTTGGTTATAACTTTGACAATACGATCCAATCGTTTCTTATTTGGCTCAACCATATTCAACGTCATCACATCTTCTTCATCCAATTCGGTTAATGCTGATGACGAATAAGGCTTTGAAATATCATGGCTGTCAAAGTGAACTGTCTCATATGTGTCTGTTATAGGTAAAATAGTCAATATGTATCATAAATTTATTCATAAGTATACATACAGTTTGGTTTAAAGTTTTTTATCGATGGCCGTTCTATTACAAAGTATTTATCCTTAATGATGAACAATTTGAACAATCGTGCATTGTGATTTATGAAGGTTTGAGCCACACATGGCGGATTAATATCTTGTAGTCCAGATTCGTTAAAAATGATCGACATCTGAAATGAAAATGAATTTGCCATTGTTTTCATTTTTGTTTCTTTTTATAATAATAAATGAAATAAAAAAATATTACCTTATGTGCATATTTGGTCCCATGAGCAAGTATTGGTTTGCAAACTTAGTGAAAATATTAAAAAAAATACAGTTACGTGATTGACATTTTGAATAACAAACTTGTCACATACCGAATGGAAATTTTACGTTTGCCATTTTCATCTTATTCAAATTTTCCACCACGTCAGTTGAAGTCATCTCAACAAAAGTAGGTGTAAAGACGTTATCTTGTGAAGAAGAGAAATATATTTTATAGTAAATTTATTATACAAAACTTAATGACAATCACAATACCTTCAATCGCAAGTTCACTATTTTCAATGATTTTATATTGACGGTATCGGTCGAGCACTTTGCGTACATTGTCAAGCGAATCGATGATGATCACTTCGGGATGTTGCTTAACATATTGCTGTTTAGAGTGGAAGAAAAAAAAGGTCAATTATTTATTATTCAAACGAAAGTGAAAAGTCTTGTTATGTTGTTGAGCTAGTTATTGATTGCGAACTAGTTCGGGTGGAGATTATTACATTTTCCTTAACATTTTGCACTTACTTCGAATGATTTGACCTGTCGGGAGGCCACCTCGTCCCTGTCCACTTTGCACATTGCATCAGATAGTTTGTGTATGATGGCATCGAATGGTCCCTGCAATTCGAGGTCCGAATCGAGGTCAATCAAGGTGAACTCATAGCCGTTCTCCATGAAATGACGCGCCAATTCGGCGACATTGATCTTTTGACTCTTTTTCTCGCTCCACCAATAGCCGACCCGTTTTGCGTGAACCATTGTTAACAATTGTTATTATTGGGATTAGTTTCTGAAATGGAAATGATTAAAATAGTTTATTATTATATGTATATTAGCTGAAAAATAAGTAATGATCAGAATCAGAATTTCAAACCTTTTAAAGTAAAGTACTGAACAAAAGATATATAATAAATCAATTAAAAGCTTTTCTTCAGTAAATTTCCATTGTACAATTCATTGTACTAATTATGGCTCAGTTCAATATGACAAACGTGTGTTGTCGTTTCGATTCTTGTGGTAGAACAACAAATCGGGTTCGCCAAATTAAAGATTCAGAAGATGTACTCATATTGTCATGATCGATATGTCGAATTGGCAGATAAATTGAATTGAGTAGTTAAGGAAAAATTGGCAATTGGCAAACTGATCAATGGTCACGAAACTTATTACAATTTTCCAATTACACAATTTGTGTTAAAAACACTAATTGTGGTGAAAGGTTTCTTCTTTTTCTTCAGATTATTTTTGTTTCGAATAATGATCGATTTAATGGGTTGCTTTTTGTCACGAACGCCCGATGCTGACTCAACTTATGAATGCGATGATTGACAATGACAGGACGACGGTTGAAATTCTCTTTGTCATCCTGTTTATTGGTTCGAATGTAAAAATATCAATTGAATTGTTAATGATAGTTACTGATTGTTGTCAAAGCAATTTTAACGTTGAATGTTAGCATATTTCATTGATACCAACTTCGTACATCATCACACACATGAGATGAGATGATTTGTTAATGCACATTGATGGTAAATTTGTAATTATCAAATAAACAGGATATCAAATTGTTTGCATTGGAGGGAGTTTTCTCGATTTTCATTCACAAGAATGCAATGTTGACGATTAAAGCATAATAATTTATATAAAGAGAATATCATCAACTAATGAAATATTTCTCTAAATAAATGACTCTATAAAGTGTTAATGAGTTTTTAAACTTATATTTATGATAAGGATTGTTGCTTTGTTGTTACTTGATTGTCAGCCTCCACTATTGCAAACTTTCGATCTTCACAAATCAATTGATAAATAAAATCACGTTCCCATCAATCAATGTTGAAGATTTTATTTTTGGTTGATGATGATGAATAAGCTTGATAATAATAATAAAATAGTGACGATAATGTCAACACTCATTTGGTACTTTTTTCTGATATTCGATGGTCCGTTGAATTAAGGTTATAATATTATGTTCAATATGTGCGAATTGGTTTCTTGGACTTGGCACATCTAAATTGTAGATAGAGAACGCGAAAGCAATGTCTGTCCAATAAGTATTGCTTTTATTTTGTTTGTTGTGTGTGTGTGTGTGTGTGTGTTTATACAACAGCTGCTTGAACCTTTGCTGTACTTCAGTGCAGTGCACTAAGGGAGAGTCTGTGTTTAATATGAGCACAATAAGTCAAGTGACCACCACTTTTGGGCAAATGTAATGGCATGAAAAGGTGAGAGTGACTTCATGACAACATTCAAATTGAGATCAAAATCAATGGTTGCACCACAAGGCGTTTGTTTTATGGAAGAAAACAAGGGGAACGAAGGTGACAACGTGCACGTTAGATGAATGCGTCTTTGTAGCCCAACATATGACAACGGCGCCGGCCCGGCAATATGGTCGCAAGCTACTATGTTCCTGAATCGATATCTATGGATGATCAAATGAACGTGGCTCCACATTCGATTGACAGTCATCTCCCATCGTCTAATGAATGGAAATCAATGGATAAAAGCACTCGTGAGTAATATCACTATGATCAATTGATGCATTACACCGATCACCGTAACTATGACAGATGAAAGAACATTGTTTTTACAATTGAATGTCTTTGACACCGTGTTTATATATAAATATATAATGATGGAAAATAGGTATAATTCACAACGGTATACATATTTCTATATACTGTTTATGTGAATAGCTCTTTCTCTCCAATTGCATACAGTACATCCCCGAATAATATATTTCACAATTTTATTTATTAAATTGTGTGAAATTGCATTTATCAAACTACAATATAGAAATATATTAAACTATTACATTCAAACAAAAAAAAATTAAATCAAGTACGTAACAATTTTGATTGTCTAGCATCTTCCAATTCTTTCAATTGCTGACTCACTAACTCACGACGTTCTTTCATGAAGTTAACATATTTCTCAGGATCGATACGATCTACAATCTTTACACCGCAATATTTTGCCTCTTGAATAATGTCTTCACATATCTTCTTTAATGGAACACAGTCATATAGTGGATCTTTACTTTTGATGACGGCAATCTCATAAACATGCTTCAAACTAAGTATACCGGCAATTTCTTTACTATTGTTCATTGCCAACCGTTCAAACCCAGTCGCTTGCCGAATGAAATATGTTAACGGTGGTACTCGAATTTGCATATCATAACTTCGATCCGACTAATTATAATAGGACAAAAATAATTAGATTTAATAATAATGAATGTAACAAATGATTACGTTAATGCTAATGGTGCATGGAAGCGGTGTCCCGGGTTTAATATCCTTTGTACGTTCATTAAAGTCTTTACAAAATTGAGCAATGTTGATTCCTCTCTGTTTAGATTAATTTCAAACATCAGTTTAGCTCTTTTAAAAATATTTTCTTTTTAAACTAACCTGTCCAAGTTGTGGACCAAGTGGTGGGCCTGGTTGAGCAGATCCCGCTCCAATCCATATTCGCAATGGTGTACTGTGAATTATTTTCTCTAATCCTTTCTTTGCTGATTTTAGCTTGGACATTTTGAATCATGTGACTTTAAGAAAAGTAAAAGCAAAAAATATTGTTTTGATGATCCTAGTACTGCAGAATAGTACTCCGAATAAAACATGTGATACTGTTTTCCTTCACCTGCTATTTCTACCTCATCGATTGCTCACATTGTAGAAATAGACACATTTATTTTTAAATTTTAAACTGATGCATTTTGTGGGAGTTAAATTAGTATAAATAATTGTGGCATTTGATTGAAATTACTTTTACAAACATAAAGTATGTAAAGAATCACATTTTGTGTACATGCGATAATACATGCATCAAGTTCGAGGTGCGAAACAATTTTTTATATAGTCAATCCAATACCAAAATATATCGTTTTCTCATCCCGTGATATACAATAGTAAACGAAACGAAAAATTCCAATAGAACGGAGTCGAAGCAATAACTATAAACATCGAAATGTGCGTATGTTTGTATAGTATGTAGTAAGTATAGTCACGAGATTGTCACCCTTCATGCAAGAACATTGTCCTTGACGCGCGCCGATGTCGAACTATGGTATGGATTACAATATACATTGTACACAATGGGAACCATGGCTCCCGTACCACACCTAATACTATAGAATGGGGCACATCCTTAAATTGGTGGTGAGCAAAGTGTCCGAAGATTGTGAATGACGGAGCATGAGCACGTTCCAATAGAATGATGATGATGATTGGAAGACCAATGATCGCGCGCGCGGACAACAAGTGGTACATGTTCAAATGAGAAAGATGGCAGCAGTAGGGTGTAATGTAACTTAGCTCAGTGTTAATGCGATGCGCGCCCAATACATTCGTTGAGCTTGCTTGTGTTTGTTGTTTGTTTGTGTCTATACTGTGGCCGGATGGATGGACGGACAGGCGCTTACACCAATGGGCGCCGCTCGTATTTCAATGATGGTGCTGTTGTTGTTGATGATGATGATGATGTTGAGGATGGTGATGATTGGGTGAGGCATGTGAAACAAATAACCAACGAAACAAGTAAGCAACCAAGCAACAACATTGACACCTTCACCTGATAATGATTCATCAACAATCAAAATAATCAAGCAGTAATTTGAAGACAGCCACTTGATAGCACAACCATCATTCATAATAAATATATATATTTATATCCGCTCATAAAACGATTAATGCCATTCTCTTGGTGCATGACTACAAAATTGAGAATTCAAGTGTGAAGACAACAAGATTAAATCACATTAGTGTATTGGAATGAATCTCACCCCGACCACTAAACTAATTTGTGCATACATAAATTATATGCATAATCATGACTTAATCAATGCAGAAAAAAAAGATAACCATTACTTCATTACGATCAATTTAAATTTAATAATCGATTATCTGTGATTCATATGTGTTTTTGAACTAGCCAAAATTGTAAGAAAAAATTAAACTAAAGATTACGATTCAAGTAAGTTTTTTTTAATATACTTGTATATTTTTGGTATTTTATTACCCATTTATGTTTGTGTCGGTTTTCAATTATCCAATTAACGTCATATGCTTTGATACTATACATATGCATTTAGTAATTTTTTTTCGTTCAATTGAATGAACCTTTCTTTACTTTATGACTCATTTAATCAATTGCAATTTCGATCGTTGCTCTTATTTGCCTTGATATGAAAAGTTTTTTCTGTTTGTCTCTAATATATCTTATGTATATCTACTTGTTTGCCTTCCTATATTTGTCTTCCATCAATCTTTGGTAACAAACTAAAATGTGGTTGAATTGAATTGATGAATAAAACTGAAATTTGAATATTCCCAGTGTTTGCTTCCACAATCAACTTCAAAGAAATCTATTAAGTTTGTATATTGTTTGCGGAAGAATATTAACCGGATTTTAGTCGAAGCCGATTGACGACGTATGGAAACAGTCTCAACTGACAAGTTGTAACAGTGCACTAAATACGCATTTGTTTTGTTATGTTGGTCCACTTAGTCTGTCAATGCAATGACAATTATTTTAATGTACGACCACATTCCCGTATAGATACTTGTTGTATAGTAGAAGAACTCTTTACTTCTCCCTGATGAAAAGAGAGTGATAGATAGTGCGAGAGGAAAATACAATTTGGTTACACTTGAGTAAACAGTCTAAATATTCTTAATCGTCTACTCGACCAGAGAAGGTAACATTTGATGGAACAGCACAGCCCAAATGGTTTAACAATTTGGTGTCGTTAGCTTTGCTTGCTTGTTATTGCGACTTGGATTTTCAGTTGTCTCTTGTCTTTCGAGAGTTGACCCAATTGAGTATATATTATTATTATCATTATATTATTAATGTACAAATAAACAGACAACAATATATGCACATGTACTGATCATTCACCATATGCGTACGGCAAATGGCATTAGTTTCAATTGCTATTTTAATACCAATCTGCCACTAACTGCAATAGGACTTTTGTTTCATTTCATTCGACATATCAACTCAACACTTCTGATATTGTCTATCATAGCTCTAGTCTATCAACCCCCACCCTCCCGAATCAACACTTTTCATATTACTTTCCTTCCTAATTATTGTTGTTATCGTCTTTTTACACTGAACAGCAACAAATTCCACGATAATGATGGCTGAAAAATCCAACATAAAACCGTCCACAATGTGGTCTAACAAACCAGTCAAGATGAAGCTGTTTGGTGCGTGGGAAATCGACAAAACACCTCCCGATTGCATTCCAAGGTATTTGATTGCTTACATACAAATTATTAATTATTTTATATATTTTCAGATTATGTTCGCTTAATATCAATAGAATTATGTTGACCAGGCCATTGAGGCAGGATGTAACTGCAATCATGATTGTTGTTAAGATGCAATCTTCAAAACGTATCCTACGTTCGAATGAGATTACTATTCCCGTTGTGAACGATTCAAGCAATCCGTCGTCAATGATCGACATCGAAATTGATCTCTCCTTTACACTTCAATATCCACACTTTCTTAAACGTAACTGCAATGATCTGCAAATTATATTACAACGTCGAAAGAAGTACAAAAATAAAGCAATTCTTGGTGAGTATAACACTCAAGTATAACTTATTTACCTTATTTTTACATTTTTCATAGGTTTCAAAACATTGGCATGTGGCGTCATTGACATGGCTGAAGTTCTCCAACGCTCAACTATTGTTGAAAAGAATCTTGATTTGTTGGAAAATGGAAAAGAGTCTAGTAAAACGGATCCATTGGCTCGCATCACAATTTCGACGTTGCGCAGTCAACCGATTGATCAAGATGGTAACGCCCGACGTGGAAAAGTTTCAATTGATAGACCAGATGTTTACAGTGATGAAGATGATTTTACATCAGCCGAAGATGGTAGCGACAGTGAAACAATAGAAGAGAATAATTCTCGTGATCGTATTTCGTCAAACCATTTTCGGCACAAGATGAGTAACCGAAATAAAACATCACGAAAATTGTTCCTCAACAATGGAGGAAAGTTTCAATCGAACGTTAAGCAGGCCAATGTACAACAACGCAATTTTAAACAGAAAATATTTGCTATGCTGAAAAAGTTGCGTCTACCAGATTCAGATGCCTACGATTCGGAGGAGAAGCTTAAAGAAGCTCTTGAAAAAGAGTTGGGCAAGGAACGTCCAGAACCTCAAGATATTGATGAATTTTTTGATGACGAAGAAATTGAAGATCTCGACGATTTAAGTGATAGTGGCCAAGAATTTGATGATGTTAGTATTACATCAACACCTAAACCAAGTTTACGTCCATTTTTCTCTTCGTGTACACTGGTCGGCCATGATAAATGTGATGAGGTTTGTCATATCCCAAGAGAGTTAATTAAAAAAAATATATGAAAGAATTAATTTTTTCCTTTTTTTCAGTTTTCCCCGTTTGTGAACAACCACAAGAATAGCAAAGACAATGATAGTCAGGAGAATTCCGGAACTGAGCAGACCCCTGACACATCTGACACCAGTCAAAAATATCTCAATATGGACACTCCTACACAAAATATTAACGTTGAAAATAATACTAATAGCAACAAAGTTTCAAATAAGAATAAGCCGAACTTTGATAAGGAAAATAAGCGTGTTAAATTGTTTGCTCGAGATATAAAAGATAAAGAGAACAAATCAATCTCTAAGGAGAAGAAGCCAATTGGTGCAACATTGTCATTATCGTCGAAATCTTTCGTTTCGAAACCAATTGACGATGCTAATAGTCCAAAAGAGAGCATAACTGAACAATTGAACCGAATCTTTTTAGTTGATGAGCCAAATTCCACTATACCAGATGAAATTGTATTTCTCAACATGTCCGAGTCTCTGCATAGTCAATTGTTGTTTCAATGTTTCGAACGTTCTCACCATATCATCGGAACGCAAACAATTGGCGATGTAAAGTTTGCATTCCAATTTATGTGTGCCAAAATTCAAAAATTTTGCAACACTAACTTAAAAATTCCATTACCCATTCGTGTAGCATTGATCGGTTCGGACGCTTATGTTAACTCATTTCTTCGTGTCTACGTTGAACTATTATCATCTAAATCGCCCGACTGGCAAACATATCTTCGATTCTATATTGTTCCATCTAATTATTGCTCGTTTTCATCATTATCAGCATCATCGTCTGCAGCAACAACAGCATGTTCAGCCACTGCATCTAACTCGAACAACATTAGTTCCAATTCTGTTAATCAGAATTCAATGTTATTGCACAAACATTTGGCCAATATCGATCCACTTTATTCGAATTTCTTTTTTACACCATCGAACACGTCTTCACTTGCTATTGGAAATCAAGATTCTAGTCGTTTAGATAAAGAAAATGTTGCTTCCATTTCTGACACTGCTCAGTTTGTCCATGAATTTTACAACAAAGTGGTCAATTATCTTCGAACGGCTCAAGCTGTAGTACAAATTCCTATTGCTGAAGCAATGGTTACTTATCGTGACAAGAATGCCGAAGATACCGAATCGAATCGTGTGTTTATACCGTTCATTTGTGATGCTAAAATTGGTTCGTACACATGGAACAAATTTTTAAAATTATTTTTTAAATTGGGTATTTTTTTTCATCTTAGGTATTGTTGACAGTAACTTTGGTAACCATTCAATGGAGAATGATGACATTTATTCTGCAAGTCCTCCTGGAGCATCTACAAGTCTCGGTAATGCAAACACGACGGGAGATCAAAAGCCATCTGTCACATCTCCATTGTCAATAAGTGGCAAAGATTCGCATTCTACTTCAATATCTCTTACTCCTCCAAATTCTCCAAGTATATCTCATCAAAATCATCATTTTCTTCAAACGTCGTCAAACATTTCAATTAAGGAAAAAGATTCGCACAAAGATAAAGACAAAGATTCACTTTCCCATGAATCGATGGATTTACAAATTGATTATTGGACGAGTCAATCCAAATTTAACGATGCTTCCATCAGCGCAAATGCAAAGAAGAATGAGAATTCAAAATTTACTCTTAAAACATGTTTTCGAAATTTACAAATTTCCCGTCTACCAAATCCTGGTGAATCGTCTGCAAATAACTCCTTGACATTATATTACATGATCAAGGAAAAGAAACAAAAAAGTATATTATTTTTAATCAATGTTTTTTTTGTTTTTAAATTATGTTTGTTTTTTATTTGCTTTTAAATAGTTATGCGTCTAGGCAAAAAGAAAGAAAAGGAGAATGAATCAAAATGTCAGGTTATCGACGGAATATGTCGCCTGATTTGTTCTTGCAAAGCAACTCAATCGCCAATTAAAGGTAATATTACTTTCAATTAATAGTTGTAACATTTGTAAATAATGATGAATTTTTATAGTTTCTATCGATGGCGTTGAATTATCTGGTGTCAAATTTTTTCAACTAACCACTCAGTGGCAAACCCAAATCAAATATTTTCCATTAGTTATATTCTCTCCATTGTAACTTTAGCAGAATGGATAACAAGATTCATTGATCAATTGAAATTCATGGGATCATTCATTTATCGGATTCAAATTTTTCAATACATTAACAACAATTATCATTGCTATATAACAGTATTCGAAATAATTAGTACAGTAGTATACTATATATCTATATATCATCGTCGAATTACAATATTTATTTTGGTCCTATATTATCCATAACCAAATGGAAAACAATACATGGCCAACATTGGTAATCATTTATTCGAATGGTCATTCAATAGTTGTCAGAAAGCAAATAATATTTACACATCAACATATAAACCAGTCCAGTATAAATGAAATGATGAATGTATACGTACGTCATATACAGTCAAATGAACTAGTCTATATCAAGCAAATTGTAATGATTCGTTTCCTTTTCAACTTTCTTTTGAAAGATTTTCTATAATCATTATTATTATTCTATCTATCACATTCATTATATGTTTTATTTAATTTGTATAATGCTGTTTTTTTGGTAAGTCGCTTCGTTACACATGCACATACCTATACATGATACTTTATCTTTTATATGTTTTTTTTAATTTCTACTATATTAAAAAGCGCATTAAATTGACCGAGTTGAAAAGTATTGAAAGTATTGAAAATTTATTTTTATTTCTCAAACTGAACATGAATTTAATTTTATAAATGTCTCTATCACAATGGCTATAAGTGTTGTACAATTTATTATTGTTTGTTATATACATATTTTCTAATTGTTTTCTTCTATTCTTTGATCTATTTTTGTATTATATTCCATATTACTTTCATTTTCAACATCATCTTGTTCAAAATTGTTCATTGAACTGTTTTCATTTGCATACAAATTTGGATACTTTGTCATACAAGATTGCATTTCCATAAAAAGATCAACACATTCGGATCCTTTCACTTCCGATTCTGAATAATGAAAGCATGAGAAAGCTTCGCGAAATTCTGACCCACAAGGTCCAGATGCCATGCCACCAAGACATGGACAGCTAAAATTTATGTCTCCATTTGGCTTGATGAGACCTTGATTATAATCGTCCACCAATTCAATAAGTTCAATTTTCGGTTCAGAAGAATTTAGATCGTTTTTATCAAGAAAGACAACTTTGTCTTTGCCAAATTCTTCACAATAAGACATTGTAAATTGTTAATAAGTGAATAAAAATGATTTTAAATAATAAAATTCCAATTATCTTAGCAAATTACAAAAAAAGTTAATAGTGGATGTATCCTTATTGTAAACACATGGATCGTCTAGATTCGGCTATTTCAACTGTATAGGAGGCATGTAAGCAACGCACTCTATGAAGAGCCAATAAACATCGCACCCAATTTAAAACATCAATCTTTATCAAGCTATAACTTTTACATTTATTTATCAACCAGCTACCTTCGCAACGATTACGTGTTCATTTCAGCTTTGCGAATACCGTAGGTTGACAAATAATTAAAGACATTGTGACCGATGACCGGTATGGAACATTCAATAGTCTACTTCTCGAAACAATTAGACCAAGCTCAAAGGAATTACACAGCATCCGAACTAGAGTGTCTGGCAGTGGTCCAAGCAACCAAACATTTTGACGTTTACCCTTTTCCAACTTAAAATACCACAGTGATCTTCAGTGGTTATTGTCATTCAAAGATCCAAAAAGCAAACTGTACAGATGGGCGGTGACATACATGTCGACATACAAATTCACTATAAAACGGGTTAATTTCTTTCAAGCATTAAAAATAACATAACTAATCATCGCTCCGATCGTCAATTACTTGAGAAATTAGGATCTTCGCTCGGCTCAAGCAGATGAAGATTTGTCCTTCATCCGAGATCCCATAGTCAAAACGTACATTCGATGAAACGGAGAATGTCGGCCTTTCGTGCCGTCGAGGTGCCATGCGGAATTATGCCGACGAACGAATGACGAATACGGTCAACCAGGAAAACAAAAAACGATAAGGATGATCGCGAAACATCATTGGTGGCCTCAGATGACGACGGACAACCAAATATACATCCAATCATTTCAAGCTGATAGCCTTTTCGTATTGAATAGACCACCTTTTAGTTGAAATTATTCGTTAGCGTCCATCTTTATTCGTTAATAATTGATAACAGTACTCGGTTAACAACACACTGATGATAACATACAAATTAGGTTTAGACGAACACATAAACCTTAGACAAACAAATCAAAACTGTTGAGTTTAATAAAAAATAGAAAAATGCAAATACAATACAATTGATCTACAAAATGCTGTTTATATACAGTATTTCACATGGTGATGTGGTTTGTATCGTTCATGAGACAGCTTCGGTAAGCACCGTTCAACTTCTTGCGAACTGAACAGTTAGGCGAATTCGTACGATTCTCTAATCAGCCTCCCATCTTCAGACCCTGTTTCAGTATTTATACGACTAGGATAGTTGAAAATTTGAGTTGATCCTTCAGATTGATTCAGCCAATTTGGATAAAAGACGTTGCCAAAGTCTTCGCATATATTATTTAGGGTGAAGGCCACTTTCACGATAGTGTGAATGTCTTCAATTTTTGAATTGAGTTTTAGAAATATGCGTCTGAATCTGGACTTTGATTCAGTTATTTGATAGTCTAATAACAGCCAGAACAACATTCAATTGCACGTCGTGCAAGAGAATGCTTTTTATTAGAATGTTGTTCAGCTATGTCTAGTTTTGTGTTTCACAGTAGATATATTGGGTTGTCCTATAAGTTCTAGCCGTTTTTTATAAATTAGAAAATTTGCGATCGAAATAAAATTTTTTAGTATGATGTTTTGTGTTATTCGAAAGTAAATTTTTCGTTACACGAAATTTTATTTGGTTTACGGCACAAATCTCTCTAGCAGCTTCCGTGGCTTTGGCACCTCGGTTAATTAAAATTAACAAAAATGAATCCAAACAAAAAAACCAAATAGAATTTTTTGTAGAGCGAAAAATTGTCTTTCGAATAACACAAAACATTATACTAAAAAATTTCATTTCGATTGCAAATTTTCTAATTTAAAAAAACGGCCAGAACTT
>CM055090.1:10297711-10302711 GCA_029204025.1 Blomia tropicalis | reverse complement strand
TTCCAAACCGTCTCCAAAGCCATCCATAAATCCGTTCCACTCAAGCTGGGTATTGCTCCCTCTTGGACAACATGCTAATTTTTTACGCAATGTTGGTTTTCGGTTTGCATTTTGTTTAAAAACTTGATGTTTTCTTTGAAAATCCAATGTCGACCACAAGACTAGTGGGCCAAATAAAAACTAAATGGGTTTTCTAAACATTTAACATCTCCATTTTTGTGGAATAGCTCTTCGTAATCAATTGGATCTATATACAGAAAGAGAGGCCGTATTTCACTGCTTTAAACATACAAACATTTTCTACACACATTTCTTTTTTACTCGGTGCCTCTGACGTTGTGCACAATTTCAATAAACTTTACAAGATGAAGTTTTTACATTTAAAGTCCTCCAGCTACGAATATCCCTTTATGAGTTGTGCAAATACCTTTCATCTTTTTTAATCAGTGTCTCTGACGTTATTTAAATTAACTGCATTTATTTTGTAAACCTTTTCCTTCAAAGGAATCATAATATCCTTGACATCCTCTACTCTGTTACGAATAGTGTCATTGAACCATGTAATCGTATGTTTTACAAGTTCATCATTATACTTCAGTTTGTTGGGTTAAAGAATCTTGAATTCATTTCCGATATTACATTTGATTCAAAAATATTAGTTAGATTATCGTTGACACCATCATCACTCTCTTCGTTCACTTCATTTTCGATGTCATCAATTGATTCATCCAAACAGACGTTTTGATCTCCCTCAATATATATATATTTAATAGAGTATTCATTTACAAAATATTTTCTTGACCACTTTGCCAACATATTTTCTTCCCATGGACCTTATCATAAACAATCAAATAGTTGGTCAATGTGTAGATGTTGCTAAACTAAGCAAAGTAATCTTAGAAAAAAATTTGCACATTATTGATTGAAGCTATTGCTGCTATTGAAGGTTTGTACAATTGATTCGAACTCCTTATTCAAATCATGTCGAATTTTGATCATGACTTTGGCCTTTCACCACGTTGCTCCGGCCATTTCCAGTTTGTTGACCAACTTCTTGAGTGAATCAATATATTCTTTCATTCTGCCGATGCCTGCGGAAACAGTCACCACATCGAATGTGCTGACCGAAGACGACGCGATGCAGCACGCTGCATTAACTGTCCCTCAGGACAGAACAATCATGGGTCAGGGTGGCACCGCTGCTCCACTCAGAACAAAATCCGACGCTCTCTCCGTCACTAACTAGTTTACTCTCGAGAAACGAGAAACTAACCTCAATATGGAAAAAAATTTGTTCAAACAATTGTCAAGACGATCAGGAACATCGATGAAGAGTGTCATGGACAGATAGCGACATCAGCAAACAAGCTAAACCAACCATTTCGTTTAACTATCTCACACATTAACCACACGGGACTATTTTCTTTTTATCGTTAATTTCTGCTGATCAGATTTTCATACAACTGCCTTACCTCACATTCCACTATATATACTCCTATCTATGCCTTATCTGTACAATACAACATTTATGCCTTATATTACATCATGTACTCTCTTATATTTACAATTCTGTTACACACTATTAATTTGGTCGCGGTGACTGGATTTTCCTTGTCCAGCACCGTTGACTGACCAATCTAATAAAGAATCGGTTTAAGGTAAAAAAAAGTAGACATTAGCCACCGACACGCTCGCATAATCTTCTCTTAATGCTTTTACAGCATCGACGATCGTCCCAATCTGTTTTTCGTAAAGTAATGCGATGTACTTCTCCTCTAGCATCCGGAGAAGGATCTTCATGCCCAAGATGTTTTGTTCCGGAGTGATAACTTGGCCATGGAGTACGTTGACCATCCCTACCGCAGCTAATTCCAAGGCTAAGGCATATTCAAAATCCGGGTAGTTCGTTCGTAATCTGTAATCCATGGTGGGACAACGAACAAAGACTTTTCGTGCTGATAACGTGTTGAGTTTAATGAATAGAAAAATAATAATAATGCAATTTTACAATAGTTAACATAGACATTTATATACAATAGTTAATGTTGTACTGGACTGAGGGTTGAACTCTTCGGACTCAGGGTTCATGCATCATAGTTTAACAATCTTAAATAATTTACACGATTTATCTTGTCTTTTAAACATTTCAAAAATTTCTATCCAGCGTGCACATGTTGGTATTTGTGAAACTTCCCATTTTTTAAATTGATTGATTGTCACCAATTCTTTTAAACTTTCGAATTCAAACATTATTTCTTTATCATAATCATGATTTGTATCAAAATTCAATTTAACATCGTTTAATTCAAATTG
The DNA here is from genome assembly GCA_029204025.1 of Blomia tropicalis. Taxonomy (NCBI): domain Eukaryota; kingdom Metazoa; phylum Arthropoda; class Arachnida; order Sarcoptiformes; family Echimyopodidae; genus Blomia; species Blomia tropicalis. The sequence goes on along the minus strand of CM055090.1, from coordinate 10,300,398 downwards.
CTTGTCTAATTGAATCCAAGAGAAATGTTTAAGTTTTAAACATTGTTTTTCAGTTTATGTTTAATATAGAATTTCGAATTTTTTTGGATTCAAAATATTCTAAATTATTGAGAAGCTCTAATACTTATACATTCCGAATTCAGGTTTCAATATGATATGTCTTGCGTGTGATGCAGCGATTGGTGGTAAAATTGAAGCTACATGAACAAACTTTGTTCGTTCAGATCGATATCTATTGAGCTCGAATTGAAACTCGACCTGGCGGAACCATAGTTCCGGATCAGCATCATTAAAAGGTGGGACTTTTATGGTTGCGATACCATCTACCCGGTTCACAGCATCCACGACTTTAGGTTCCACTTTAGGCATCTTTATTTTTCCAGATTTACTTGTACCGGCTTCGAAAAGGTTGTCTAACTCCTCTTGGTCTATCCTGATGTCGATTATGTTGCGTCTTAGGGCTCCGGGTCACCAATTTGAAGTGGTTTGATGAAGGAAATCTAAACAAGAACAGATCGGTGATGGTGAGCAATGCTGCCCAAACATCACCGATCGTCCGTTTATATACAAATTGTGTGGGGGTTAAACAATGGTATGACTAACACATTGAAAATGATTACAAGTTAAACTTATGATAACAATTTGAACATGATAAATACAAATTAATCGTGAGATGGCGATGGAGCCACTACAATATAGAATTTCGAATTTTTTCGGATTCAAAATATTCAAAATTATTGATAAGCTCTAATACTTCCTTTGGGATAAATTGATACTTTAATTTAATCTTTAGTTTTTGAATTAATTCATTTATTTTATTATAAACGTCAATTGCAGTTGACTTGTTGAATTCCACCGATTTGACTGTTTGTTCAAACTGAGACGATTAATAATAAAGAAACTTTATCCAAATTCGTGTTGATTTTTTCGAAAAATATTTAAAAAGATATTCTGATGAATCTAGTTCCAAATATTCAAGTTTTAAAGCTTCATACATTTCGTCAATCCGTCGTAATGCTGATGACATCGATAACCAGCGAGTAAGACTGAAATCTAAAATAGTTTTATATTCTTCATCAACAATTTCACAAAAATTTAGTAACTTTTGGTTTCTGATAGTTGAAATAGAAAAGTAAACATAAACTTGACTCAAAAATGTCTTGATTTTGAAAGGACATCTTCCAACAGCATATTGTAATGAATTGTTCAATATATGAGCTCCACAACCTATACCTATAAGTGGAGTCAAGCCGATTTCTTAAACATGAAAGAACGTTATTTTCTCATTGATGAATTATGCTGCAACCAAATGAGATATAATAAATTGATCGGCAAAATTGGTTTCCGAATTGGAGCTGACGACTTTCAAGTTTCTAATAATCATAATCACAAATTTTTGGGAATTTATCTCACAATTACTAATTTATCTCCAAAAAATTGCTCAAAGAGATCCAGTGTTTATTCAATATATATAATTAAAAGATCTAAATTAAAAGCTAATATAAACATACAAGTCGTCATGAAAAAAATAGCTAAAGATTTTAAAAGATGCCATCAACAAGGTATCGCCATTGATTTTGATAGTGAAAATGGTGAAAAGGTTCAACGTAACTAACAAAATGTAGTTTCAACATTCTGTTGCAATAACTCGGGTTCATATGAATTTCTCGGGATGAAAAAAGGATTCGGAAATGGATTCCGATGTAGATATTGTGGTGCTACCAAAAAAGAGAGCTAAAGCAGTGAAATACGGCCTCTCTTTCTGTATATAGATCCAATTGATTACGAAGAGCTATTCCACAAAAATGGAGATGTTAAATGTTTAGAAAACCCATTTAGTTTTTATTTGGCCCACTAGTCTTGTGGTCGACATTGGATTTTCAAAGAAAACATCAAGTTTTTAAACAAAATGCAAACCGAAAACCAACATTGCGTAAAAAATTAGCATGTTGTCCAAGAGGGAGCAATACCCAGCTTGAGTGGAACGGATTTATGGATGGCTTTGGAGACGGTTTGGAATCAAGTGGGATGGCCGCTTCGCATTTGGAGCGACAATGGTACAAATTATCTTGATGTGAAAAACAGGATTGAACAATTGCAAAATAAAGGAGAAATTACCCCAATCGAATGAGGTCTTATCCACTCCACTTGCACCGTGGATGAATGGCTTGTCAGAAAGACTTGTCAGAGTTTCCAAGGAAGTTTTAAATCAATATGCATTGAAATGCCCTGTCGTCGAACATGACTCGACGATAAACTTGAACCATCAAGTGGACTGGCACGAAACCACATTTGTGGAAGTGACCAGTTTTTGTCACAATATAAGGCAGGGCAAAAATGATCACATGGCATGAAGCCGAAACTTGTGCTCATCATGAAGTCTCATCGTTTTGTTCTTTTAATTTGTTTCTCGTTTGTTTTTTGTTTGAATTGTTAAACTGTAATATCCACAAGTTCTTTGATTTTTGTTGTAAGTACCATGAGCAAATTTGCAACCTAAAACCTTTCATTGTTATTGCTCTTTATAGAATGTATTATTGTATCTTTGCCATATCCCCACACACAATTATTTGAAACCTTGTTATATTCCAAAGTGAAGTAAGTTGTCTTTTCTTTTTTATATCATCACTTTACTTAGACACTATATCCCTATTTTAGAATAAACAAGTTTAAAACCAGTAGTTGAT